>CM051275.1:28304904-28400237 GCA_027921565.1 Artemia sinica
ACAGCCATTTTATTAAACGTAGTTTTAAACTTCTGGAAATTAGGTCTTTGGGGATGACAGCTCCCCCAAAGCCCTCAGGGCAAGGGTTGTAAGTTATGCCCTGGGGGCTTATAAGGTTTTTTATAGACAACGTTGTCGTAGAAAACTCAGAAGAAACTTCAGAAAGGGCTCATTCGATTGGAAATTTGAAATGGCTAGTTCCCTTTTTAATAGTCAAAAGTGATTTTAAGACAACTGACACCCCTTCTACGCCCGCCATTTCCCCAAACAAATCTAATCAAAATTTTTGATATAGCCATTTTGTTCAACGTAGTTGAAAGTTCTGAAATTATATGTTTGAGCAGGACACTCCCCCCACTGTCTTCTGCGGCAAGGGGTTATTAGTTATGCCCTGGGGGCATATATTGTTCTTATGGAAGGAATGCTCGTATAAACTTCAGAGAGGGCTGATTTGATTGGAAATTGAAAGTTCTAGTTCACTTTTTAAGCGTCAAAAGATATTGGAGGGTAGTCAGCTCCCCCCCCCAAACCCTTTTTTCACAAATACATCCAATAAAAATTTTAAGATAGCTATTTTGTTAAAAATAGTTCAAAGATCATATAACAAAAATTCCGGTGTCGACACAACCCACCAGGGCCCGGGGGCAGGCTTTGTAAGGTATGCCCTGGGTGCTTATATGGGTCTTATTGAAGGGATGCTCGTATTAACTTCAGAGAGGGATCATTTGATTGAAACTGAATCACTTTTTAAGGGTCAAAAGAGATTGGAGGGCACCTATCCCCCCCCTCCACACCATTTTTCCTCAAACCCATCCGATAAGAACTTTGAGATAGCATTTTTTAAAAGTAGTTCAATGACCATATAATGAAAAATCCAGGGGTCAACACAGCCCCCCAAGGCCCGAGGGCAGGTGTTTGTAAGTTATGCCCTGGGGGAATATATGGTTCTTATTGAAAGGAAATGGCTCATTTGATTGGAAATTGAAAGTTCTAGTAAAGTTTTTTAGTGTCAAAAGAGATCTAAGGGCAACTAGACCCCCCCCACGCCCCTTTTTCCTCAAATGAATCCAATAAAAATTTTGAGATAGCCATTAAGTTAAAAATTTCTCAAAAGTTAGATAAAAAAAAACTCAGGTGTCGTCAGAACCCCCAGGGCCCGGGGCAGGCGTTTTAAGTTATGCCCTGGGGAATATATTGTTCGTATGAAAAGGATACTCGTATAAACTTCAGAAAGGGCTCATTTTATTGGATATTGAAAGTTCGAGCTCCCTTTTTAATAGTCAAAAGAGATCCGAGGGAAGCTAGCTCCCCCCCCCCCGCCTTCTTTTTCAAAACCATCTGATGAAAATTTTGAGATAGACATCTTGTTAAAAATAGTTCAAAGGTTGATAAGAAAAAATTTGGGTGTCAATAGAACCCCCAGGGCACAGGAAAAGGCGTTCTAAGTTATGCCCTAAGGGCATTATGGTTCTTATGAAAGGGATGCTCATATAAACTTCATAGAGGGCTCATTTGATTGGAAATGAAAGTTCTAGTTCACTTTTTAAGAGTCAAGAGAATTAAACTAGCCCTCCCACCGTATTTTTCCCCAATCTCGTCCGCTTCAAATTTTGAGATAGCCAGTGTTTTGGAAATTCTCCAAAAATTAGATAACAAAAACGTCCCCCCCCCAGAGCCCGAGGGATAGGCGTTGTCTGGGGTAAGTGTTATCCTGGGGGCGTATATGGTTCATATGAAAGGGATTCTCGTATAAACTTCAGAAGGAGCTTGATTGGAAATTGAAGACTCTTGTTCAATTTTTAAGAGTCAAAAGATATCCGAGGGCAACTAGCTCCCCCCCCCCAATCCCTTTTTTCCCCAAGCCCATCCGATAAAATTTTTATAATAGCCATTTCATTAAAATAGTTCAAAGGTCAGATAAGACAAATTCCTGTGTCGACGGAACCCACTAGGGCCCGGAGGTAGGCGTTATGCGTAATGCTCTAGGGGCATATATAGTTCTTATGGAAGGGAAGCTCTTATAAACTTCAGAGAGGGCTCATTTGATTTGAAATTGAAAGTTCTTGTTCATTTTTTAAGAGTCAAAAGAGATCGGAGTGCAACTAGCCCCCCCCCCTCCTCCACGCCTTAAATGCATCAGATAAAAATTTTGAGATAGAAATTTTGTTAAAAATAGTTTAAAGTTCAGATAACAAAAAACTCCGGTGTCGACACAGCCCCCAGTGCCCGGGGGTAGGTGTTGTAAGTTATGCCCTGGGGGCATCTATGGTTGTTATGGAAGGGATGCTCGTATAAAATTTCTAGAGGGCTCATTTGATTGGAAATTGAAAGTTGTTATTCACTTTTTAAGAGTCAAAAGTGATTGGAGGGCAGCTAGCCTGCCCCCACACTCCATTTATTTTTTTCCCTAGGGGCACTTCATATAGAAGGGGTCGTCGTATAGACTTCAAAGGGGGCTCATTCGATTAGAAATCGAGAGTTCTAGTGCCCTTTTTAAGAGTACAAAGTGACCAAAGGGTAACTGGGCCCCCCAAGCCCCTTTCCCCAAATACATCTGATAAAAAAAATTTGAGGTAGCCATTTTTTTAATAAATAGTTCAAAGATCATATAAGAAAAACTCCTGTGTTGGCACCCCCCCCCCCCCAGGGCCTGGGCAGGCGTTGTAAGTATTGCTCTGGGGTATATATGGTTCTTATGGAAGGTATGCTCGTATAAAACTTCAGAGAGGGTTCATTTGAATGGAAATTAAAAGTTATAGTTCATTTTCTCAGAGTGCAAAAAAATCAGAGGGCAACTTTCCCCTCCCGTCTTCCTCACCTTTGGGTGTATCGGATGGATAAACCATCCGATAAAAATTTCAGGTGACCATATTTGTTAAAAATACTTCAACCATCAGACATTAAGACTCCAGGGTCGATACAATCCCACAAGGCCCAGGGATAGGCATTGTAAGTTATACTCTGGGGATATATATGGTTCTTATAGGAGGGATACTCGTATAAACTTCAGAGAGGGCTCATTTGACTGAAAATAGAAAGTTCTATTTCACTTTTAAAGAGTCAAAAGAGACCGAAGCTTAATCTCGTCCGCCGACGCCCTCTTTCCCAAAAACCCATCCGGTAAAAATTTTGAGATAGCAATTTTGTTAAAAATACTTCAATTATCAGATAGTAAAACCTCTGAGGTTGACACAAACCCATTTTTTCACTTTGATATTGTTTCTTTGATATCAATTTTAATACTTTGATGAATATTTGATTTTTTTTTTTTTAAGTTTGATTTTGAAATAAGGAATTTCTAAACACTTGAAATTTTTTACAATCAAAAACGAACAAAAATTAATTAAAAAAAACTTTCCGAAATATAAGTTTTTCAAAGAAAAGTAAAGGCCATTTTAAACTTAAGCCCAGCAGACACAAATACCTTTTAAAATTCAAACTCAAAACGACCAGAAATTACTATTAAAGAATAAATGAAACCCAAAACGAACAGAAATTAAATAAACAATCATAGCAAAAACATACAACAAGTAATAATTTAAATGAATAAATAGATCTTAAAGTGAGTAATTCTTAAATTGAATATGAATATCAAACTTAAAACGAAAAAAAAAAAATATTTTCCTATTGAAGTATAAATGAAACTTAAAACGAACAGAAATTAAATAAACAATCAATGCAAACAAACATACAATAGATATTAATATAAATTAATAAATAAATCTTAAAACGAGTGAAACTTAAATTGAATATGCAAATCAAGCTTGAAACGAACAAAAATCACCACAAACAAGAGTTTGGGTATGACCTCCTACTCTCTCTGTAAAAGTCTAAAATCTACTGCGTCATTGGCGCTTTACTGAAAACTATATGCGTCTTGAACCGTCTTGGAAAGTATAAACAACATCAAATTGAATATTTGATGTATAATGATATTAATTGTTGAAAGATCCATCAGTTCAAGAATTTATTTCACTGTAAATGTATTTTGTTTTCAATACTGCAAAAACTGGAAAAGATAATATTTGTAATATAATCCGTTTTCAGCTAAGCGCCAATGACACAGTAGGCTTTTGGTTTTTATTTACAGTTAGGAAAGGAGGCAGTATCCAAACCCTTGTTTATAGGGAAACTATGTTCGTCTTTAACAACTTTAAAAAGAGCTAATAAATTATAATGAATATTTGATGTATAATGATATTAATTGCTGAAAGCTCATCAGTTCAAAATGTTAATATAATTTTAATGTTTGTTTTCAATATTAAGTAAAAAAGAAAATATTTGTCATAAAATTGGTTTTCAGCAAAGCGCCAATGACGCAATAGGTTTTAGACTTTTACAGTGAGAGAAGGAGGTCATACCCAAACTCTTGTTTGTAGTGATTTTTGTTCGTTTCAAGCTTGATTTGCATACTTAATTTAAGTTTCACTTGTTTTAAGATTTATTTGTTAATTACATTAATATCTATTGTATGGTTGTTTGCATTGATTGTTTATTTAATTTCTGTTCGTTTTAAGTTTCATTTATGCTTCGATAGGAAAATATTTTTTTTCGTTTTAAGCTTGATATTCATATTCAAGCTAAGCATTACTCGTTTAAGATTTATTTATTCATTTATATTATTACTTGTTGTATATTTTTGCTGTGATTCTTTATTTAATTTCTGTTCGTTTTGGGTTTCATTTATTCTTTAGTGGTAATTTCTGGTCGTTTTGAGTTTGAATTTTTAAAGGTATTTGTATCTGCTGAGCTTAAGTTTAAAATGGCCTTTACTTTTCTTTGAAAAAACTTATTTTTTTCGAAAGTTTTTTTTTTTTAATTAATTTAGATAGATAATGGGACAATATCTTAGATATATGATTCTATTAAAGAATGATAAAGAATTTTAATAATTGAAAAAGGAAAAAACATACTTTAAACGATGTAAACATGCTAAATTTTGGGCTAATTTTATACGGAGATGGTCAGAATGACTACGGAAACATAAAAGCTCATCATGAATAATCCCCAAATATCTATATGTCTTAACCCGTCTAATTTTACACCCAGAAACAACTACTAACTCATCAATCCTAACTTTAGCAACTCCTTGCTTAGATCTCTCAAAAACCATAAATTCTGTCTTAGACAAATTGAGAAGTAGACGATTACAAGAAAACCACTGGATAACTGAATTCATTTCAGACGCCATATTCTCAATCAATAATGAAGGGGTCTTAGCTTCAACAGATACCACTGTATCATCTGCAAACATAAGTGCTAGGCTATCCTTATAGGATAGAAAATTGGGGAGATCATTTATATATATCAAAAATAGTAACGGTCCAAGTATAGACCCCTGGGGCACTCCAATATCATCCAGGGAGTTAGGCTGAAACAGATGGCCTTGTAGGTCTACTTGGAATCCGCGATCACGTAGATATGACTTTATTAAATCCAATGCTTTTCCACGAATTCCAGAGTTATTCAATTTTTCAAACAAAATGGAATGATTTAGAGCATCAAATGCTTTTCTTATACCATTGAAAATGCATGATACATAAACACCATTATTCAGGGAATCATTAGTTTTAAGCAAATGGGCTGTAACTGCTTGTTAAGTAGAACGACCCGATCTAAACCCAAAACTGGCTTTGGTTAAAAGATTTTTTTTTATCTAAATAAGACAAAATTCTTTTGTGAAATAACTTTTCCAAAATCTTTGACAAAGGAGAAAGTATTGCAATAGGTCGGTAATTATCAACATTAGTTTTATCACCTTTTTTATACCGTAAGGTAACTCGGACAATTCTCCATTTAGTAGGGAATACTCCAGAAGATAAACACAAATTAAAAATATAAACAAGAGGTGTATGAATTACAGATGCAAGGTGTTTCAAAAAGATTAGTTGAAAGTCCATCCAAACTTAATGAACTAGGCCTACCTCTATTTAAATCTATTACATTTTTTGGAATTCATCAAGACTAACTGGGCATCGTTAGTGTTCTTTAGACTGACTTTTCAAAGAACACCATCTTAAAGCCCTGTTTTCTTTTAGCATTTTATGCGTAAAGTTGGAATTAGATCAGGCAACCCAAACTCGAAAAAACCGCAAAACGTCAAGTGAAAAACATATATTTAGAACATGGGTTTCCCTATATTCTAAGCCAAGTTCAACAAATATTTAGTTCATACATACTTCGTGAAATTTTCAAGTTTTAATTATTTCAGTTTCAATAATTTTTTTTTTCACTTCCAAAAAATTGGTATTTTTGTTTTACGCATTCAAATACATCATTGGCTTTTATTTTAAACTGACCGTAATATTTTGTAGCGATAAAATCGAAAAAATTCTGGATTATATAGTTTTGTTGTTTTGTTTTACTATATTTTCAGATATTGACCCAAGAAGATTGGAACGTTGTATTGTTTAATGGAATGGAGAAGACTACTCATTGGTCTTCCCTTTACTTTATTGCCCTCATGACATTTGGGAATTATGTTCTATTTAACTTGTTAGTGGCTATTCTTGTTGAAGGATTTTCTGCCGAGGTAATTTTCTCTTTCATTTTAGGCATAACAGAAAACTCAGACTTTAATTAGAATGTGCCAAACTTTGTCCTTTATTTAGTGTTTGAGGAAACACTAATTATGAACTTGCCATGGTACTTTGTCTAGCAGATCCAGGAGAGGTTAACAAGAACTATCCTCCTTTCTTTCTCCAGAAATGGTGTGAAAACCTTTTAATATGTATTTCAGTTGGATGTCCTTCTGTCTCTAGGCTTAGAAGGGGAAAATGTGTTATTTATGATAATTGTTTCAAAGCTCTGCTTCCTGTAAAGGAGGAATATATCATTCTTACCTATGAAATACGGGCAATTTTTTCCTTATGTTTTCGACAGAGACTGGGGCCCTCTTGCCAACTTGATAAAGATGTGGGGTTTGTTGTTCGAACAGAAAATCGAAATTAGGTTTGGTTAGCTTGGGTTGTTTCCGTATTTTGCCCGATACTGTTTATTTTTCTTTATGTTTGCTAAAAGTTAACCTAGTTCGGGAATTTTTAGAATGAATATAGTTATATTCAGTTGTCATGGCAATCAGCCAATTTCGCCAAACACGGCCAAATTATATGAAACCAGTAATAAGCGAAAGTGGTGAAAGACAAAGTTTTCTTAGTGATTCAGGACCTTTTCCAGTCACGCCATGTGTATTTACAAGCTCTGTTTTACATGCAAGGTTTTATTTTTCATCACAAATAGCCAAGCTCTATTTCCTTTGCCTTATTTTTAATTAAGCAGATTGAAAGCAGCCGATATGGACAATCTATTATCTTCTTTGTCATATGCAATATATTCTTTACATTACATTGATACTTATTTCAGATTTATTTTTCAAACCTAGAAATAAATTATTTTCATTTTCTCGACATCAGTTCTAATGAAGTTTAAAACTTTAGTCATATTTCAATTTGGTTGGGATTGAATTTTTGAAGCAGTAGGAAAATTTCGTCAAATTCCTGGGGGGGAGGGGGCAAAGTTGGAGCCAATTTTCCTAAAGCAAGTGAAAATCGGAGTGAAAACTGAAAAAAGGAGTCATATAATGCCATAAATGTACAGGCGTACTAAAAAAAACTGACCCGTTTCGGTGAATGCTTGAATTATGTTGGGCTTATCTTAGTTTTGACAAGATTTTTGAAGAAACTAAATTTCAGCTGAAGTCAAAACTGGGGTCCTGGGGGGCGAGGTCTGGGAGGAGAATTTGCCCCCCCCCCCCTCTGTCACATAGCAAAATACGTCCCTGTTTTGAAGTTGCTACTTTTTTTTACATTTCTCTTTGACAAGTGTTGTCGTTAAGGGACAGGTAACTGGAAACTGACAGGTTCTGTCAAGGACTTTTTGGCCACTGCCAATTTTATAGCCAAGCACCAAATTTCAATATTTTGATTAAGACCCTATTAAGCCACAAATTGTATTTATGAGACAGGATGGTCCCTTCATGTTCACAATGTTTCTCTAACTAAATCCTGTATCACAAAAGGCCTAATGTAATTTTCTAGATTGGCAGTTTAATGGCTTTATCCGCGACGAAAATTAAAGAAGTAAGCAAAACTCCTAACTATTACGAAGCCAACAATCAGCAATCTGATTCTTTCGGAAAGAGAGATTGAGAGAGAGAAAACAGAGAGAACGAGTGATATAGAAATAGATATGAAGAGTAAAAATGAGAGAATAGAAGAGAGAGAGGGACAGAGGGGGTGAGGGATAGACAGAGTGCACGGAACATTCATAAGTCAGATCTGAGCTATACCAAAGTTAACCATTAAATTGTTTAAAGACTTTATGAGAGATTTCCTCATTTAGTATAGCTTTGCAAGTTTACTTAACCAAACAACTTCTTTGTCTTTAGCCTAATCTTGCTAAAAAGTATCTTATTTGGAATGATCATAAAAACAAAAATCGTAAATCTTTCTCCCATTCATATTGCCACCATCTCGAATACTTAATTTGGCTTATCAAAGCTTTTTTTCCTGATTCTGACCGGTCCCGACCGTAATTTCAGTATCATATTTTGCTCCTTTACGGAGCATTGATGTTCAGCACCACATACACATCATTCAAGGCAATAAAATAGTCAATTTCATTTGACTTTTTAGCGTTGAAAATTAACTAGCAAAACGCAACTAAGTATAAAGGTACGTCTTGACTCTTATTGCCATTTTTCTTTAATTTGTCATGTCGTATCAAAATAGATACATTACAAATTTGGCCATTTGCCTGGTTGAGTTCTTATGATTAGTAATTTTTGTGGCTCTCGAAATCGACTGACTGATTTTCCAACAGATCCAAATCCTTTTCCCGCGATACTCCAGGATACGGGAACATTGTTTGGGCAGAAATTCTGGTATTCTCACTTTCTAGTGGCAACCAAAGTGAGTGATTTTTCCTAGCTCCAATTACCATTACAATTATAAAAATAACACCAAAATTCAGCTAGTAATCACTTTTGGCTGTAGTTGAATCTGGATCACTTCACAATACAGTTTTGCATACTTTTGATAATTAGATTAAGCCATAGCCTAGGCTCAACTGGTTTTAACTTAGTTAAAGTGGTCCGATCCAAATATTTTCCAATAATTTTGGACATCCGACCAATTTTTGTGAAGTTAAAGCGGGAAAGTACATAGGTTGGTCACAGTAGTTAAATAAAAATCATAGCAAAAACGAAGAAGGGCATCTCTTGACCAGGGAATTGAAGGAGCTAATGATATTTGGCGTTTGAATCGTATGTGGATAGAAGATTTAGATAGAAAGTGTTCATGATGTAATTTCCTTTTTTTCTTCCTTTCCTACTTATAAAGAAAAACGGAAGTCAGGTAAAAGCTAAAGGCATTAGCACGCTTTGAGAAGCAAAAATTATAGAAACCTCACAGCAATTAGTTGCTTTGACCCGTACCCCACTAAGAGTATATAAAGGTGGCATAAAGATACCCCTTTGTAAAATTTAAAGCGAAAAAATGAATTTCTACAAAATTAAGCCGTTTATTTCACATGTCAGGGTTAAGTCAAATAGTGTGTCTGAATTTCTCAATCTTGCGAATTTATCTTATTTGCAAATGAATCTAAGAAAATAAAATGAATCAAATTCTGCAGCGCTGGCTAGGATAAAGATCAATCAACATTTTAACCCATTTTTTTAAATGATGCGTCAATGACGATTATTTGAAAGAGGCCCTATTGACCCCTAGTCAATAGCTCCAAACTGATCAGCGTTTTCTCTGCTAGATTTTCCTTAAATCTTTCATTTAATGAATTTAAAGAATTTTAAAATAACTCTATAGAACGTATTGCCTTTCAGGTTCAGGCTCATACATTTTTATTAACAAAAAAAACAACTCAATGTGACAACAAGTCGCACTAAAGCAAAAAGATGCTTGAAAAAGCGACCGTTGGATATCATGCATGCCAATTCAACACACCAAAAAAAAAAAAAAAAAAGGGGATAACAATAATAATAACTGAAATTAGTGATAAATACATAATGGCACAAAATATAAAAAAATAAAAATAAAATATCTACAAAAAAAAAAAAAAAGCATTCTCTCGAACCTTAACACTACCAAATTCCTGAAAAGAAATGATTTTTAATACGGGTTTTAAGTTGCGGCACACTTTCAGCTTGACGAACAGAACCTGGGAATGAATTCCAAACTGACGGGCCCATGTGTCTGGTCACTTGACTCGCTCTCGTTGTGTTCCGTGGCTCAGATGCAAGACTATCCGCACTCCTAGTCGAATAATCGTGATAAAACGAATTAGGCTTAAAAATATTCATAAAAAAATCCGGTGCAAGACCATTCAGACACTGAAATACAAATACTCCAATTTGATAATCCCTTATTTCACCAACCTTTGAAATTTTAAACTTTCTAAAAAGTGATTCATTGCTATCAAAACCACGATCATACCTTCCAATCAACCTTATAGCCTTATTCTGCAGAACTTGAACTTTTCTAAAATTGCAACTAAAATTACTCGCCCAAATCAAACAACCATAATTTATATAAGGCGCTATTAATGAAAAATACAATAAAAGCAGGATTTTCAAAGGTAAAAAATTTTGAAAACGGTTCAGAACTCCAAGGCCTCACACCAGCTTGCATGCTATGATGTCGCAGTGTTTTCTCCAACTCAAGTTTCGATCCAGGATGAATCCCAGATATCGGATCTCTTCAACTTTTGCGAGCGGTAGGCCATTGTAAATAATGACACCAGGGAGAGTGGGAGCAGAACCAGTCCTCGTAAACATCATAAAATAGTTTTTGATGCATTGACGCTAAGTAGGCTAGCACAAACAAATTCAAGTGGGCCATCAAGCGCCTTATTCACCTTGAACAAGAGCTCTTGCAGCGACTTTGCTGCAATCACTAAAGCCGTGTCGTCAGCAAACGAAGTAACTGAAGCTCCGGGAATGCCGAATCTCATTGTGTCTACGAATATCAGGTACAGGAGAGGACCAAGAACTGAGCCCTGTGGAACACCACACTTTATGGGAAACGGCTGAGAAGATTTGTTACTCAAAGTCACTCGTAGCTTCCTTTCTTTTAAATACGATTCAAACCAATTTAAAACACTACCCTTTATGCCTAAATAATACAGCCTTTCCAATAAAATCTTAAAATCAACAGTGTCAAAAGCCTTTCTAAAATCAATAAAAACGCCCATGCACTGCTCGCCATTCTCAAGCGCTGAGTTAATATTTTCCAGAAGATGCTGGACTGCCTGCATCGTCGAATGTCCTTTCCGGAAGCCAAATTGACCATCGTGTAAAACACCAATTTTCATCAGATACTCGTAAAGCCGGTGATGAACAATCTTTTCATAAATTTTGGAATAAATCGGGAGAATTGACATTGGTCTCCAATTAGGTATGTCAGTTTTGACTCCACCTTTGTGCAACGGTACAACTTTAACTATTTTAAGCGCACTCGGAAACATCCCTTTTCCATAGAAATACTGATAAGGTATACGAGGACAGGAAGCAAATAAACCAGAACCAACTTGAGCGTTCTAGGGCTCATTCCATCAACTCCTGCACTGTTTGACTTTATCGTGCTAACAATTTTGCGTACCTCCTCTTCAGTACAAGGCTGGAAATTCATTTCGAAACCTCTTCCTCGCTCATCCAAAAACTGCTTGATTCGAAAACATGGGAGTTCCTTGCTTGTTCTTGAATCTTGCAGCCAATTTCAGAGAAATATTGTCCAAATGCGTTGCAGATTTCCTCAGTTTCTTCCAAGGTCCTATTATTTAGCACAATTTTTGCTCCGATGGCTTCATAGGACCTTTTAGAAGATCATTCACAACTTGCCATGTTGCTTTGGGGTTACCTTTACTTTCTTCAAATAAATTTGTAAAATATTCCTTCTTTTTTCCTTCTTAGGGCATTTGCCCTATTCCTTAGCTCTTTATACATCACATGGAGCTCATTATTCTGCGGATGATTCAGATGCTCCTCACACGCCTGATTTCTCATATTAAACAGATTAAGCAGCTCATTATCACACCATGGTTTTCTCGGTTTTTTTCTTTCTGGGATTTGTTTCTTTAAGCGGACACGTGCTATTATAAATATTCGACACTATTTGGTTAAACTTTTCAAATGCTTCCGACGGATGATCTTCATTCATTACTGTTTCCCAGTTAATAACACTAATTTGTTCTTCAAATTTTTTCAGATTAACTGGCTTCAGTTCACGCATTGGTATTTTATTCGTTCTGTTATTTTTCTTCACTTCAGAATTCAAATGCAATACAACCGAAAGAGGGTCGGAGGCTGGGCTTATAACAACAGAGCAGCACGCTTTACTTAATATCGCTGAAGAAACAAACACATTATCGATGAGCATTTCCGAATGTTCCGTGATTCTCGTTGGAATGCTCACGGTCGGGTATAAATCATTTGATATCATCAGGCTCAAAAAATTCAAATTTGGTCCACGCACATTTAACAAATCAAAATTAAAGTCTCCCATACATATAAACTCTTGACTAGATCTATTTACCTTGCAGCAAGACATCAAATCCTTCAGCAAACTCTTCAAATGATGCACTTGGTGGCTTATATACAACAGTAAAAAATACAAGCTCGATTTTCAAACTGAATTTCTATACTAAAGGTTTCTATCTTACCCTCCTTCCAAATGTCCAAATCCTTTCTAATTTTCCAATTCAAATCCTGTCGGACAATGAAAGCCAGGCCTCCACGTCCCATTGATGATCGACTTCGAGCAATCAGTTCATAACCTGGAAAGTTAAAGGACGAGAGAAGGGTATCATGACCCAAAAATGTTTCACATAATACCATTATAAGTAAATTATTAGATCGGGAAATAAAATCAAAAAATCTCATGGTAAGAAGACGTTAAATGGCAATTCCATGTACATGCATGAAATCCAGACCGGTCTAACTCCTCCAAAGCTGATAACTGGCGATATTTACTATCAAGAGATGGACAAAACTAATTTGCGACCCATCATTTCCAATATCCGTCAACAAATAATCATCAACATTAAATGGATTCTTTTGCAAATCACTCAATCTTCCACGTAAACTACTACTCATATCAACTTACGCAAAAAAAGAATCTTATAATTCATCACTTTTCGCGCTCAATCGGGACGATATTTATACTCATAAGAAATCAAAAAATAACCAACAAAATAAAAATATAAATAAAGAGCAATATAAACCATCTTAACGAGATAAACACTACCAAACTACTCATAAACAACAAACTAAACACAACCTGAAAGCGAGTTTATTCGACGAGCAGCTCGCTCACCTGGAAGCATTGCGAGAACCTGGCCACGATCTGACCGTACATTTTCACGCCAAACTTGTCTCTCGCGGCACTCAGGATATCACGACGGTGCTTGTTTAGAGACTCAGACAAAAAGATTTTCGAACCAGCCAATTTTAATTTACTCGCGAACACTTTACGGGCCGTCTCACAGGTAGAAAATCTCACGAACACTGGTGCACTTTATCGTTTGCCGACCCTGGATTATTCAATTTCGACCTGTGCAACTTTATCGTTTTGCCGACCTGGATTATTCAATTTCGACTGTGCTTAATCATAGCAAAATGTTTTTCACAATCAGAGATACCGGAAAGCCCAGCTTTTGCGAGTCTTTACTGATCCCAACAATTGCCCTAGCTTCGGATTAAACTCAAGCGACACTGACGAGTATATTTCACTCACGATCACGAACAGAAGTTTTCAGAGTTCGGTCGTTTCCGCATTTATCTTCAGCTTGCTTAGTAATCGCGCTCGTCATTGATTCTTTTGTCTTAGCGATTTCTTCCTCAGTTGCGACTATTTTAGCTAGCAAATCCGCGGTAGATGGTTCAGAAGAAACTGCTTTCAGCGACACGAAAGTTTTGGAAGCCGTCTTATAAATGTCCGGGTTTTGGTTAACCTCTTTGAACGCACTTCCAACATTTTTGTCAGTTTTTGTAGATGCTTCGCAGTAATTGTCCTCAAACGAGATGAGACTATTCTCCGTTAGGCGCGACTCTGTGCGATCTCCATATGCAAAAACTAAGTAGTTGAAGATTCCTTTTTTATCCTTTGAAACTTGGATAATTCTTACGGGCCACAGCGGGAATCTTTTGAAATTCGCTAATGCAAGCTGGAACTGTTGGAATTTTGACATTACTTCGCTACTACGAGAAAAACCAAAAAAAAGAAGAAAAATCAACTTAACTTTCAGTGGGCAGGCCCACGGCAGCAGTGGCAATCAGCAATTGACGGCTGGCCCGGTGGTCCGCGGAACCTGCTTTGTTATTCACCACCGTACTCTGGCAACCTTAATCAGCTAATCCAAAGTAATTCGAACGCCACACAAAATAATAGGACGATCTGTTGTTGCTACCGTATTATCAAATCCAAACCAAGCAATTAGTCCATATCAATAAGTCTACTTTAGATTATAATCCGTAGCAGAGTATTGTCAAACTTCTGTAATCCTCAAGGTCACTGAATTATATTAAAGCTCAAGGCACTGAATTAATACAATTTCACAGCTGGTTTTAAAGTTCAATAAATCCAAAAAGATGCTATCACTCCGGAGACTAAACGAAGATATTATCTATTCAAAAATAATGTAAAATGAAAATAACAAGGAAAGGTTTTAATTACGTCAAGAATTACGTCACGATATTGGGAGGCTACTTTGGGCTCCAAATTCTGACCCCCCATCTATACGCAGGAAGTCCCTTTGCGTTGTTTTAATTTTGAATTGTGTCACATCTTTAACTTTCCGCTAAATCAATTTTGAAGCCTCCGTCTTGTATTATTTAGTATTAGTCCTGGTTGAAGTAGTTTTGGTTGAACTAGTCACAAAGGGAGTGGGAGTAGTCGTGGTAGATGTAGTAATGGTAAGAGCTGTTGCGGTAAGAAGAAGTAGTAATTTAAGATTGTAAGAGTAATTATAATAGTGGTAGCAGTAATCCTGGGGGTAGTTGCCATAGTATTGGCAGTCATGGTAGCAATATTAGTGGCAGTATTAGTAGTAGTGGCAGGACAAGTTGTGGCCGGAGTAGTCATAACAGTAGTAACTCTTTTAGGAGAATCATAGTAGAAGTAGTCGGGGCGGAAATGTTCTTGGTAAGATAAGTCGTTGTGGGAGGAGTATTACCAGTGAACGTAGTTCCACTGAGTTCTTCTTTTTAACAAGAAAATTACTTTTTTTAAAGGAATAAATTCAATATAGTAAGTCCAGAAAAGAACAGAGGAGAAAAATACCAACAAATATATAAACAAAATAAAAACAAAATCCAGGCAACTACCCCAAAATTACAAGCTAGGTGGGGGATAGTACATGACCTTACCAGCTCAAGTAAACATCCAAAAGCCAATCCAGAGACATCGACTCTAAGGGAAACCGAAAAAAATAAAAAAAAAAAACTCACTCAATTGTTAGGTAGGAATTTTCTACCATTCTTCTCTGAAGACGCCAAACGAGTGGCAGCTTCATGTAGACTCTGGGGCCGTGCTCTAAAACATGTTACAAGCTTTTGGGGCGTTGAAATCAGACAGCAATTGAGGGAACACGGGGAATCTGTCCGTTGGGAATTTAGAAATATGTGTTTTAGCTTTCTAAGGATTCCAAGACTCCTGGAGACCTTGAGACTTGGATGCCTTCTTTTGATTAGGTCAATATGATACTTAAATGAATTTTTTTCAGTAGGCAAGAAACCTAGGAATTGAATATCAGGGATTTTAACACTACTCAAAGATCCTCTTGGTACTTCTATTTCATGTAAGTCAGGAAAAGTCTTTGAGAATAATGAGAAAAAAAAAAAACTTGAATTCACAACATTTAAACAAGGTAATCTTTCAAAAAAGAGCTGAAAAAAGATGAGACCCAGTTCTACTGACTGTTCCAAAATCAAGTCATCATTAAAAGCAATAATTGTATCCAGAAATTACGAGATCTTACAGAAAGCCCAATTAGTGGTAGATGCTGGTTGACAAAGAGGATCGCAAATTGATGGTTTAAAATTTTAACCGCATTAGCATAATTGGAGGAGAATATTGCCCTAATGACAGATTTTTTGCCGAACGCAAAACTCTGTTTCGGAAGGGTTACAAAACAGACGATCAACCGTGATGATTTAACCAGATAAATATGAAAGAAAAAAAAGAATATATAGTCCCTCTTATACCAATATGGGACAGTTTCCGAAGAAAGAACCTTGTATTGTATATTAATGAGTCGAATGCTTTTCGTACATCGAGAAAAAGAGCTGCGGATATCAAACCAGAGTCAAGAGCAGAATGTAAATAATTGAAGAGAGTTTCACATGAATGCTTAGTTGAGTGCTTCGCTCTGCAAACCAAACTAAAAATCATGAAAAAAAAACAAGAATAGTTTTTTAAAAATTATTCTAAACTCTGATCAAGGAAATATAGGACGATAATTTGTAGGATTATTCTGTAATCCACTTTTATAAAATACAATACCACGAGAACTCTTGAAAGTGCTTCTGAATATGCTGTTTTCAACGAAAAGGTTGACAAATGTCGTGAGGGCAGGAACAGTGAAAAGAAGGATGAACTTGACAATCAAACTAAGAATACGATCTGGGCCAGACGACAAAGAGCCCCTCAGACCATTGACAATTTTAAGTATTTTATCTTTAGTGTCAGGTTCCAAAACCATGAATCTAAGACAAGTAGGTCCAGGATAAGATCTAAAATCGGATAGCTAAGAAGAACCTTCTTTACAGAAGAGGCTATAATTTTGCCAATATTAGCAATGCAAATGTGTCTGGAGATTTTAGCTCAACCTCTACGATCTCGCTGTCAATCAACTAATTTGAAGGGACCAAAGGAGGAAGAGAAGATTGCCTTTTAAACAGAATTGGTTACTTACCATATTTCCTACTCTCTTTACCATCTCTCACAAAATTCTCTATAATAAAATGACTCAACATTTTGGTGAAGCAAAATATAATCTCTTCTATAAGGTTTGAAAATTTGAAGTCGAGAATCATGCAAAGATAGCTTACAGGATTTATAAGCCTTTTAAATATTATCGTTCCTCCTCTAGTTTCTTAAGAGTCTACAATATAGAATATTGCACCAATATTGCACAATATAGAATATTGCATATTGCACAGAATATGTCAATTAAGAAAAAATATTATCAAGCAAAGAAGCAAAAGTTTTAGTTTCACGAGTTGGACTGTATGCAGAAAGTGTTATTCCATAAGTGGGTATAGCTGAAAGAAATTTCAAATGCAAGAATGACCGGTGGCCACACAAATTAAAGTATAAATCATACATAATGATAATGTACGAAGAATGGCGTTCGATCGTTTCCAGAAACTCATCAAGAATCCGAAGGAAAGAAGGAACAGACCAACTAGGAGACCGATAGGCTATATACTACTAACAATTAGAATTTTTCTTTAGTTTTAGTCTCAATTTAACGTGGATTCGAAAATTTTTTCTTCCTTTCTTGACAGGTCAGGCCTTAAAGAGTACGAGAGATATCTCGAGACATAGGTAGCTTGGCCAACGTCATCTTTACTACTTTGACTCAAGTTTTCCATTATAAATCGAGGAAGACATAAAAGAGATTAAGTCACACAAAGATCAATAAAATGTGTGCGACCACTGTATAATATTTGTTTCAAATCATTAAACAAAGAACAAAGACCCCGAGTATTGAGCTGAAGCACAAAGAAGCTACCATCTTGTTTGGATTGTTGATGCAAATTTCGTTTATACTCACTAAAAAATAGGGATTTTATGTTAATTTATTAGACTAACCTACTGAACTATTTATCATAAAAAAAAATCGGGATATTTTGGAACTAAAGTAGTCGCTCACCCGAGCAGGAGATGTCACCCGGAGTAGACTCAAAACACTTACGATCTATGATTCGTCCATCGCCACTCAAACAACCAGCGTGGATTCCCCATAAAGCATACTTTTTGGACTTTTGGACCGTTCCAAATAAACTGCAGGTGAAATGAATAACGAAATTTGATCTATATATATAAAATTTTGATCGTTTGCTAGTTGAGGGTAAATTGGCCAGAAAAGAGGGGTTTTATATTCATGATCCGCTTCATCACTTGACAACAGCACTTGAACTTTCAATTTGTGGTCAGATGAGCCTTTTCCTAACTTTGAATAATGATATATTCTCTAGGAGAGGCCGAATGGGAAATGCCCAAATATATAAACGTGTAGACTATGGTTTGAAAGAACTACAATTTTAAATTTCATTAATACAAGAATAAACTAAAAACAATTGCTTTTCATATAGTTAATTAGAGCTTATGGATATTGTTTTCCTAAAAACATGTGTAGCCCAGTCATCCACAAACTTAGAGGTCTTAATTCAGAATAGCCTTACCGGGCACACATTAATAAATAAACGTGTCTTATTCAAATTATCGAAATATGTAGCTATTTTTGTACTACATTCATTTGGTGGAAGTGAATAAAAAACTTGAGAGTCATGGCTAATTAGAAAGCCAAGACAGATGGTCTCTATGAGAGGCAAGGCTGGCATAACTTTTTCGGAATTTTAACTTTTACATATAGTAACGAGATTTGACAAGGCTACGTCTAATCCTTTCAGGGGACGCTGCTGAGGATATTACAGGAATTCAAAACCCATAAATGCTACTTTTTGTTAGTTTACATACAAACAGAAGCTAGTTTTATGTGAAAATTAATTGGCATTGAAATACGAAGAATTGAAGCTTTAGATTTTTGATAAGAGCATTTAGCAAGCGTTTTCACTATGTATTAAGAAGCCCCGTTAACGCGACTTTCTTCCCAACATTCGGCCCATAATCCGTCTCTCATTTGCCTCAAGTACAGATTATTTAAATCGATTTTCCAATATTTGAGGGAAAAAATAAATATTCGTCTTGAATATTGCATGCGTCATTAAACACAACTCTAAAGGTATTTTAGAGGCTGGAGACGTTTTCAAAGTTCTGTGTTTTATGGCTTCTAATTATACTCCTAGCCCCATATAGATTATGTTTGATAATCCATCCCTAAAATATACTTTGAATATTACTAATCACCCCCTATTATAGCGTGTGGAGAGAATAGAACGAGAACAACGAAATATTGAGAAGTTGGAAGCAAAGCAGGGCTTGTCTGAGCCATCACAAAATCCCCAATTCACTGAGGTAGTATTTAGTTGGATGCTCAAAGCTTATCGCACAACTGGATTTGGGAAAGATTTTAGTTACTCTCTTCTCCTTTTTTGTCGATTACCCAAAGCACTAACTATATATATATATATATATATATATATATAATATATATATATATATATTATATATATATATATATATAATATATATATATATATATATATATATATATATAGATATATATATATATATATATATATATATATATATATATATATATATATATATATATATTATATATATATGTATATATATATGTAACAGTCGATGTGCGAGTGACGGTTTAAGAGAAATTGCCATTTTTAATTAGTAAAAATTAAATTTACCAGCATTGTTCACGTCAAAATGGGGTAAAAAAATGTGGAAGGGTTGTGTAACAATTGCCTAAAGCCTCGATGTATGTTACTTAAAAGAGATGATTTATAAAAGGCAGTTCAAAATTTTATTATGGGTATTGTTTAGGGTTTTGAAGCCCATGCTTGGGGAGTTTTTCGTTTGACTCCTCCCTTAAATTAGGAATAATACCCTTAGACATTCCTATGACAGTGCAGATACGTCTTTTGACAACCTGAACACATTCTGTCTTTTTATTTAGTGCAGTATTCTCTTCAATGTTTTTTAAATTTCTAGCCATTCATACCCTTAGCCATACCTGAAATATTGCATGTACGCCCTTTTGTCGGTTTGGATTCACGTGGGGTCTCTTAATTTAGTTCAACATCCCTTCATTATGCCCTGAAAGTTTAAACTTAATACCATTAAGGGGCTCTAGGTAATCAAATCATCTCTGAAGTTATATGTATATATTACTGGACCTTATGATGGTTTGAACAAAATCGCCATCTTTAAATTTTGGTCAGATATATTTGAGGGTTAAGGGAGGATGGGCACTTAAAACGGCATGAGAGGGGAATTGGTTGCCCTCAAATCACTTTTAACTTTTAAATAGGGCAGTAGACCTTTCAATTTTCAATCGAAAGAGCCTCCCTCCAAAGTCTTTACGACCATTCCTTTCGTATGAAGTGCCGTGGGAAAAATAAACGCTGAAGCTATGTCGTTCTTTTATTATGCAGGACTATTATACTGCCTATGTTTCAGGATATTTACCTGAATTGATAATCTTGTTAGTTAAACTATCTATGGAATTAGCTTTCAATCAATTGATGAATTTGGCTAAACTCAGTTTCAAGTTTTTCGTTGTTAATTTTAAAACGGTTCTATGTGTCAATTCTCTTTTTCTGGAAAAAGGACAATAAAAGACCTCGCTAAACTCTTGAGACTGTGCTTAAAGGGGATTGAGACAAACATAGGGGCAGCAGGTTTGTTAAACACCGAACAAATATTTCTTCCCAAGTCCAGTATTGCTTAAATATCTGCATCCTTAGTTTAGCAGTGCGCAGTACCTGTGATGTTTGGACCTGCCTATAAAGTAGATAGGCAAACTTTGTCTTAAAAACATAGCTAAACGTAGCATAAACGTAACTATCAGAAGATTGTGACTCCTGCTTTAGATCCATGTAGAAAGAAAAGAAACAACACAAAAAAACTGACCCATTTGGCATGTCCATACAATCAATTTGTTTGTTGATACGTACTCATTTCAACACCCTGGGTAACAAGTCACATTTTATCCAAACTAAAAATTTAAAACGAAGATTATCTAAGCACACAATGACATATACATACACATAAATAATTTTACCCAGAAACAAAGATGCTCAAAGTTAAGCAACACAAAGTAAATTTTTATTATTGAAACAAGAAACATTTTGAAGACACACACGCATACACACACCCTAAACAAAAAACACACACATGAGTGCACACAGATACACGGACACACAGACATGTGCACTTTGGCTTATTAGTCTGATCATGGAAAGAATGCTGATTTTGTCAATATGTACGCACTTACAGCTATACCTTCAAATACACATACTCACACAAATACACAATAACGTATACAGACAGGAATTCAACTTAGAAACATACATTTTACGCAATCGTTTATTATAGGGCAATAGGACTTTTACATATAGCCAATCCCGTTTTGCCGCACACACGCGAATTTAAAATTATGTCATTTTTAGAAAAAGATAGCTTACTTCCCTTAAGGCTGTAAAGTATTTTTAAAAATTGAGCTAATTAAAGTTTAAATTAAAGTAAAATTAAATTGAGTAAAGTCTTACCTGTGCTGAAAAATTCAAGCGGTATTTTATTATTGTTAATCGCTAAATTAGAGGCACATTCTTCTGATAGGATTTTGCTGACTATAAAAAACTGTGCCATTTTTACTTTTTATGTATTTCATAATCGTACTGCTCTTACAATTTTTTTAGTACCTTCCTAAAATAATATTTTGGAAGTTTTGCTTTTGATGTTGCAGCAGTGTTCCCGCTAGTTTTTAGTTTTTGCACCGTGTCGTTTATATTTTAGAAAACCAGATGTTTTTTCTTTTTTTTTCTGATTGCACAGGTATACCCAGCTAAAAGTACGAGTAAGTATTAAAGCGCTTTGTGTTTCAGTCACATATTTCAGGGAGTGATTTTTTTTACTGTGTATTTTTTTATTTAAAGGGTAAGTCATGAACATGAAAACCAAAAGATGAAGGTAAGGCTTGATTAGTACGTTAAACATCGCCAATTTTTTGTCCAACATTAAAACCATACGACATTCTAACTAAGTCTACCGTCATTGTCAACGAAAGATGTTTGTATAGCCTTTTTTAGGATCAACTTCTGAGAAATAAATGTTCTTTTTATTGCATCTCCTTTATTCTCTAGTTGGATTTAAAAAAGAGAAGAAAAACAATGAATGTCCCCCAAAAAATCATCATCAACATGCAAAATAGAAAAGAGTTTAGTGCCATTTCTAACATTTACCTAAGATCTACTGCGTTATATGATTCTTTCGTTTTTTTTTGTATTAAATAAAAGAGCGAGTTTTTCATCCGAAAGGAGCAATATCGAAACATAAAACAATCAGAAATTATTCTGTGTGTAAGGGGGGCGGTCCCTTCTTCGGCCCTCACTCTTTAAGTTAAATTCTTAAAGTTCTTTAAAAATACTATACTGTTCATCCGATCGTCAAATAACATTAAGAAGTTGTTGAGTACATTTTTGCGAGGGTTATATGCATAAAATCGTTGATACTAATAATGTTTTAGATGATTTTTTAGACTTATACATTCCAAATACTTGGAAAACAAAGAAAGAATGGAGTTCTGCTTTATCTATAAACTGTTTCCAAATTTCAACTTCTAATATTTTTGGTTAGAGAACATTTTACGCGATTTTAGGGTTTTGTTATTGATACCCGTCTCTATCTACTTAAATTAAATAAAAAAACTAGTCTGTTTTGCTAAAAGTAAGGAACAATATTAAAACTTAAAACGAACAGAAATTATTCCTTATATGAGGGAGGTTGCCCCCTCTTCAATACTCCTCTCTTCACGCTAAGGTTCTGATTCTAAGTACATGGCTCTTGTGTTTCAGGAATCGTTTTTAAGGAATTTAGGCAAAAGATTGAATTTTAGCGTAAACAGCGTTGCATTGAGGAGGGGCAGTCATCCCCCCTCACATGTGGAATAATTTCTATTCGTTTTAAGTTTTAATGTTGGTCCTTACTTTCATTAGAAAAAAATTGTTTTTTTATTTAATTTCTGATCGTTTTTAAAATAGCCCCAAGAAATCCCCGCCACTTCATGGAAAATCCCCTTACGGCAAATTCCGCCATAGAAAGTTCCTCCCACGTAAAATTCTTCCGACGGAAATTGCCCCAGGACAATTCCATCCTCGCTTCGAATTCTCACCCATAAAATTTGTTCCTTACGAGTTTGTCTGAAAAGTACTACTTAGCATACTTTTATTTGAAGAAACACTTGTTTTATTTGACTCCTGACCCTTTTTAAAGTCATTGAAGAATCCCCTTGTGTGTGAAAATATATCCCGGACCTACCTTCCAATGGGAAGTTTCTCCGCAGAAAATTATCCCATGAAGAATTTCTCCTGGTGATATAAAAGCCCCCATGGAGACTTTCTCCCGTGGGAAATCCTCTCCCCTACGTAAAAAATATCCCAGAGAACCCTGACTCCACTAAAAATGTCCCCAGGACAATTCTCCCAAACCATCCCCACACGTAAAATGGGGTCACCAACAAGAAATTAGACAAATAAAACGAATTTCGGATACGAATTAGGCAAATTCCCCACGTGTAAAAAAAGTTTACCCTGGAAACTTCAATCCCAATGGGAAATTCTCCCCATAGAAAATCTACCCCCAGAAAATTTCCTCTTCCCTGAATAATATGGGAACACTTCCTTGTAACAAATGCTATATGTGAATAATTGGCAAATTTTATAGCTTGTGGCCCTTCCTATAGTGGCTTCCTGGAAGGAGGGGGGTCATGTCATCTCCAAAGATATAGTAATTGTACCTTTCAATTACATTGAACAAAATGGGTATCTCAAAATTTTGATCAGAATACTTTTGGGAAAAACAGGGCGTGTGAGAGGGGTAGCTGCCCTCCAATATTTTTGGTCATTTAAAAAGGGCACTAGAACATTAAATTTCCGTTTGAATGAGCTGTTTCTCGATACTCTAGGACCGTCGGTCTGTTACGATCACGCAAGGAAAAAAAAGCAAAATAAACACGTATCCGTGATATTTCTTCTGGCAAAAAATGCAAAATTCTATATTTTTCAGAAAGGAGCTTGAAACCTCTACAGTAAGGTTTTCCGAGACACTGAATTTGATGGTGTGACTTTTATTAAGATTCTTTGACTCTTAGGGTTGTTTTCCCCTATTTTTTCAAAAATCAGGAAAATTTCTCAGGCTGGTAGCCTTTGATTGGTAACAATAAACTTAATGAATCTTATATATTTGGAATCAGCATAATAAGCCAATCTTTTAAAATATCTATTGGCATCAAAATTACGATTTTTGAGTTTCGGTTACTATTGAGCCGCGTCGCTCCTTACTTACAGTTTGTTCCCACGAACTGTTTGATTATGGTTCGTTTCAACGGACTGTTTGATACTCCGCAAACCTTTGGCAACTTGAATAGGTGAAACAAGGGTTCGGGTTCTTGTTTTTTTTCTCCATATGATTAAAGGTAATGATGTGTGAGAAAAGTTTCGTGATTAACAATTTCATGAAAATTTTCATGATTAATAGTATCTTGTGGGGTATCAAGTTTAAAATGGTCTCTGATTCTTCCTCGTTGTTTTAAAAATCTAGCTAAACCCGTGGCCACGGCCGTCTTTATCTTAATTTAGCTAGAAAAATCTGACAATAATTGACCTCAGAGAGCACAATAAATCTTGAAAGAATGAAATAAACTTCATTATTAAGTAATATATTAAATTGGAAGAGATCTGAAAAAAAAAACGAAAGAAAAAAAAAAGATGAGATTGAATTAACATGTATTGCTATTTTTGGACAATGGCCTTAAATAGAGAAGTACTTGATGGTGAGGTTCGGAATGAATGAATACAACCATGGACCTGATAGGTAAAGGAACAAAATTTCGATAGTAGTTTCAAAGTAAGTTTCATATTTATTTCATATTTGTTTACATTTAAGTATATAGTCAAATTGTTTACTATCAATTACACTCGTCTGAACGGTTCCATCCTTGTATTTGACTGAGTTTACTTTTGCCATTTTTGCTTCATTGTTTTTGTCGTGTTTTTTATTCTTTGCTTCATTTTAGATTTTAGTAATTAGTGAGTGTAATTGTTAGTGATGTCTATACGAGCAAGAGTATATTCATCTAGCCAAATACGCGGCTCTGTGCAAAATTTTCTATTTTCACATCAAAATCAATTCTGTTTTTTTTTAGATACTCAGAATAATTGTAGCTATTTATAGAATATTTCATCTAACTAAATCCTCTGTGTAATTCCAGGAGGAAAAGAAGAGACAGAGAGCCCATAAGAATGAAGCGTTTATGAATGCAATATCAGCAGATCTGCAATATGAACCCAAGTGCAATTTAGAAAAAGGTAGCTGTGTTGAATGTATAACCATAAACTATAAAGCTCTGTTTTGAGTTTATTTTTCCCTAGATATTCTGCGGTTAAGTTATAATTTACAGACCAAGATACAGATGTGTAAGACTTTTTTTTCATTGTTTCAACTGTGTTTGCTTATAAGTTAGTGTTTCAATAGTGTTTCAGTATAGTGTTTTCTTAGTTTTTTTTTTTTTGGTTCAATAGCAGTGCACGTTAGTGCAATGCTATTGAACCTAATTTTTCTCTTCGTCATGGAACGTATTTTTAATTTGACAAAATTTTCTTTTATGCTTTAAGCAGTCCTCGCTCATGAGTTCAGAAGCATACTATTTTGTTAATGAATACTCGAACACTGTTTTGATATATATGTTTTGTTGTATAATTTCTTGATAATGAAATAGTCGGTCCTTTGACTATTGAGACTAGACTGACTATGAATCCTCCCTTTGAAAAACTACTTAGCAAACAATTTTTTACAATTAGGACAGAAGCGTGGAAATGTCAAATGCAGCTTTTTGTATGTAATAGCGACGATGTACTTGAAAATCATCAATATAAAGAAGATACTAATAGTTCCCTTTTTTTGCCAAAGATAATGTCATCAAAATTTCTATGATGTTTTTGAAAATATGAAAAGAAACAGATGATAATCATGGCATGAGAAACAACCAAGCAATCTTAAGCCTTTTAGTACCCTTCAATAGATAAGTATAGTTCTCAGTGAAGCCACGACACTAGTTTTCTATCTCAAAGGAACAACGTGTAACTTACACTCTTTAAAATGAAGGAGAAGTAGCTTTAACCAAATTAAGACGTTGACATGTTGTCTGCCTTGTTAAAGAATGAGATATTTTGTTCTAATAGCTCAAATTGAAATAACAAGCCATTAACTTGAATGAAAAGCTATATGTTATGTTGGTATTTTACAATGCCACCAGTATTGGTGTGGTAAGGTACGGGTGTCACCACTTATTGGTGCGAAAATGGTGCTAAACCATTTACTGTAGGGAAAAGCCCCTGGCGGGGCCAAATTTTATGGGATTCCCGCTTCTTCCACACCGGGTCTGTAAATATCGGGTTTGGTAATACCCAATTTACAGTATACCTTGCCCCAGGGTATGATAACGTCATCGAGTTGTCAAATGGCCACTTTAAGGCCAAGGCTACCCACCCTGGGTTACCGCTAATTCTAACTATCCTCTTTGAGGTAAAGAAACCCCCCCCCCCCGTGTCAATATAATAATGACGGTATCTCGTAACTCTGTTCATACCCTTCCTGGGTTCCGGTAAAATTAGTACACAGTTTGTAGAAAATATCTTACTTGTATTCTTCCAAACGGTCACAATAAACACATCTATAAATTCCCATTACAGACTCCCTATACGGGGTCTCAAAGTAGAGTAGCTCAAAAATAATATTTTGTACAGCAACTCTTCATAGGGGTGGACCTTCACTTGGCCCAGCCAATCCTCTCAATCCCCATTCAAAAACCCATTTCACTTTTCCTTACCTTTACCTTTCAATGACTCAAACCAGGAAGTCCAAAAACAGAATTTAGTTCAAAGCGTACTTATTGCGAAAGCATTTAACTTAGCAACCAGAATTCAACTTAGGATTAATAATTATCTTATAGGCTATTGTAATTACAGAAAAGAAAATGGGTCATTTATCTGAAAAGAAAAGAAACAGGGGTGGAACCCCAACACCTCCCCCGTGAGATAAATGAACACCCACGCGCCGCGCTGGTCCACTCTTACAAATATGACACTTAACTTCAACTTTACAAAATCTCTTTGTGTTCTTTCTTCCACCAGTGCCCGTACTTCCACCGCTTGGCTCAGGATCTGTCGTTATCCACACGTCCCTACCGTAGAACCACACGGTCTCTATAGTATAGCATCCGCATTAGGTTTTGAAAGTTGAAGTCCCCAAGATTCTTAGAAAATGATCGTGCGCAGCACAATCAAACCACAAATTTTCTCGCTCTCACGAATATACATTTGAGAGGAGCAGAGAATCAGTTTCTGGCACATTTGATGATGCCAGTCATCATGAAAAATTGGCTGTCCTAGCCTCTTAATTTCCATCTGTGGAAACAACCCCACATCTCAATAAAAAGTAAATTGCCCCTTGGCATAATTTCAAATAATCTAAGGCCGAACATGCAAAGGCCTGTGAAAACGATAAGGGTACTGGGAATGAATTAAAATTTTGAGCGAACCATGAATCGCCTTTTCTCTGGGTTCCCTCCCCTGGGATAATCAAATGCAGAATATGCGTTGATGCTAATTGAAGATTAAACTTAGATACTGAATATGGTTTTCCGGAAATAATTGTCGATTCTCATGAAGAATAACAGCTATGAATAGGGTTACTGCACAAAGGTTTGGGTAAAGTATTAAGTTACTGGGAGAGAGTATCCCCCAAGGACTCCAGATCAGAGAGGCAAAACCTCGGTAAAGGGATCACAACTTGTCAGCCAGTTGTGCGTTGAGGAAAAGGGCTATCTTCCGCGACTTCCCGCAGGGGATCTTGCCCAAAGGATTCCTCCCCCTCATAAAGGATCAACATATTTTTTGAGTTGATAATACTAATCTCAGATTCCTTTCAAAATTTTTCCAATCCGACTCGGCATTCAATATCTCCCACCTTTCCCCCAACCCATTGTAGTTCATTCATCTCTATTTTGTAACCATCTTGTTTTATTCCCCATGGGTCTTGGACCTCTTCCCCCCCCCCCCCCCCCCCCCCCCCCCCCCCCCCCCCCCCCCCCCCCCCCCCCCCCCCCCCCCCCCCCCCCACCCCCCCCCCCCCCCCCACCCCCCCTATTATTTATGTTATCAAGGCACAGCCCATCCAACATTTTATTTTTCTCCCTATTATTTATATTATGAAGGTACAGCCCATACAAATTTTTTTATAATTCGCCACTTCAGGCTGAATCTCCAAATTTTGTCTCTTTTTTGCATTTATTTGTTCTTTTTCACTTTTCTCAATTTTGTCATTCGCGCAAAATAATAAATCATCGTTAAATCTGATTTGGACTCCAGCGTCCACCATCTTTAACTGCATTACTTCACTGTAACTCCGTTTAATGTTTCTTTTCTCTCTTTTAGTTCTCTTTACTTTTACCACAGAAAAAATATTTCGATCAAACGGGAACTGAATTCCGACATTTGGTTTTTCATATTATACTAAAATTTCCCGAACTTTGCGAGGCAAATCGTGTACATAAATTTTGTCTCCTTTTTCTCTGGTACAATCAGTGTTTCATTTTGGCAAATTTTTTCGGCGTCTCGCACTCGTTAAAGGTGTTCTCAATTTTCCATTTTCTGGAAATTTTCTCGAAAAATCATTTTTGCGCGTCTTATTTTCAATATTATGTGGTCTGTTTACTTCCGCACCCCATTTTTGTGGATTTTCAACATTTTGAATACGAGTATCAAGTATTTCGTTTTTTCGACAAGGCGGCACAGTCTCCCAATTTGTTTTATGGGCTGGTCCACCTCCCCCCGTAGTCAACGAAGTTGTATATTTTCTTGTCAAAGTGTTTAATGTTTGGTAATTTTCATTTTCTCGCAATTGATCCTTAGACAAATTATTATGGCTATCCGACGGCCTATAAGTAACTTGTGATAAAATGTCACTTTGCGAATTTCCCCAACGAGTTTTCATTAGTCTGTCAATTGTTTTTGCAAACATCCCGGTAAACTTTTTTTATCGGCCTCCCTACGGGCCTGTCTTTTCCTTTCTTTCTTTCTCTTTTATCTTTCTCTGTTTGTTTCCTATCTTCCTCCCCTTTTTGTTCTCTGGCTTTTCTTTCAGCCTCTATACGTTCTTGTCTTTCCTCCTCTATTTTCTCTTCTACTATTTTATGTAAAGTAGAAGTGTATACTTTTCGCGGTCTAGAATTTTTTCTTAATTAATGAAAGAACCCTGCCAATAATTTCCATCTGAAAATTTTCAACCCTCTTATTTAACTTTTCGTAAGGATGAAAATTTTCTCTAAGTGCTATTGGGTACGCCTCGTAAAAAACCCTATCCAATTCCTTATATAGATCCTCAATAATCTGTTGACGTTTAAGAACAATCTTTTTATCCTCCATCTCTTCTCTTAAAATGTCAATATGACTCTGAATCATTTCAGCAATGGCCGACCGTTCTTTTTCGTTTTCCTTAACAATTTCTTCATATATTTGTAAGTGCTTTTTATCGGCCTCCGTAAGGATTTTGAAAGCAATATCTTCTGCCTTGCTAGCTCCGTTGAATTCTGCTACTCTTATCAAAAACTCCGTATTGCTATGATTAATGTCTTTAGACAACATTTTTTTGGAAATTCTTGATGGCTAAATATCTTAGAACGACTATTTAATCTAGAGCTAGCGTTTTTAAGGTTAATTGGTCTCAATACATCCGGAACCAGAAATTTTTCGGTTGATCTCTCTCAAAAGCCTTCAACCGGGCCTTTTCTCCTCTTTCTGCTTCATTTCTACGTTTCTTTTTTCCCTTGTCTCTTCTTTATAGGCTACTCTAGCCCTTTCGTCCTCTTTTCTATTCTTTCCCAGCCTGCATTTTTTTCTTATATTCTTGGTGCTCTCTCTCAAAGGCCTCCATATTAGCCTTTCTTTCTATTTTCCTACTTTTTCTATGGGCTTCACTCGCCCTTCTCGGTCTTGAGTTAATCGTATCTCTGTCTGACATTTTTTCAAAATTCCGTTAACTTCTAAATACTTCTTCGGTCTAAATAAAAATTTTCTCACCCATGTAACTACCAGTCTCTCGCAAAAAATTGCTGTGTGTCAATTAGCTTGTTATTTTTGCACACTAATTAGTTTGCGGGATATATTGATTCGTAATTTTTTTTTTATTACTGTCTGATTAGACACAGCCGATTCAGGTCTTCAAAATTTTATTAATTGATTCCGTAGTTTTCTTCTCTTTATACGTAATCACAATAGGCTACTCTGTAGGCTAAATTAACTTGTCTCTTCGAAAACGCAAAATTCTTTTACTATCAGTGCTGTTGATAGCTCCTTTTCTTGCTACCACCAGTGTTATACTGGCAACCTACAATGCCAACAGTATTGGTGTGGTAGGGTACGGGTGCCACCACTTATTGGTGCAAAAAGGTGCTGAACCCTTTACTGTATGGAAAAGCCCCTGGCAGGGCCAAATTTTATGGGATGCCCGCGTCTACCACACTGGGTTTGTAAATATCGGGTTTGGTAATAACCAATTTACAGTATACCCTGCCCCAGGGTATGATAACGTGATCGAGCGGTCAAATGGCCATTTTAAGGCCAAGGCTACCCACCCTGGGTTACCGCTAATTTCTAAATATCCTTTTTGAGGTAACGAACCCCCCCCCCCCCCCCGTGTCAATATAATAATGACGGTATCTTGCTCTGTTCCTACCCTGCCTGGGTTCCGGGAAAAGTAGTACACAGTTTGTAGAAAATACCTTACTTGTATTCTTCCAAACGGTCACAATAAACACATCTATAAATTCCCATTACAGACTCCCTATACAGGGTCTCAAAGTAGACTAACTCAAAAATAATATTCTGTACAGCAACTTTTCATAGGGGTGGACTATTACTTGGCCCAGCCAATCCTCTCCATCTGCATTAAAAACCCATTCTACTTTTTCTTACCTTTACCTTTCAATGAATCAAACCAGGAACTCCAAAAATAGAATTTAGTTCAAAGCTTACTTATTGCAATAGAGTCTAACTTAGCAACCAAAATTCAACTTAGGATTAAAAATTATCTTATAGGCTAATGTAATTACAGAAAAGAAAATGGGTCATTTATCTGAAAAGAAAAGAAACAGGGGTGGAACCCCGACACTATATTTCAACGTTTAATTCTTGTGCTACATCTGAAAATTTGCTAATGTTATTTTTTACGTTAAAGACAATTCCAAAATAAAAAGTATCACATTTAGTGGTTCGGATAAAAATAACAGTTCAATTTGTATTTCTTTTTTTCTCTTTTCGCTTTTGCATATAATCAGATTTTGCCATAGAATTTATCCCACTCTGTAGACTTCTTTGATTCGCTGAGCCAAATTTGTCCGCTCCTGTTAAGGATCTACCAAGCCATTTTTACGCGTCTAATACTGTCTCGCTCTTTTGGAACTCAACTTTTGTCTGTGATGTGATAAAAAAATTTGAGCTAAAATCAGAAACGATTTTCGTTTATTTCTATTGGAAGAAAAAGTGTAAGTCTATTATTATCAGAAAAAACCTTAAACTTGTGCATTATTTATCTTCGTCCTTTTCTATACGCCATGTGTGATTCTTAGTTTAAATTACTGAGCTAAAGCTTGCTTAGTTTGATCATCTCGTCTGAATACAACTTAGTGCATCCAGGCAAATAGCCAACAAATTCAATAATGAAGGTCATAATTTCTTTCACTTAAGGGGTCGACAGACGGGGGACAGCATTAACACGTTTTCTGCATGACTGATGTCACAGCTGACGGGATTGCTTTTTTGGGCAACTAGAATAGGGTATTAGATAACGGTGATTATGAAAATCACCTTTATAAGGACATAAAACTAAAAATTACGCTTTTTGAGGTCGAGAATGATTTTGAGGAGGTGTATTCGTTTTTACATATAAAGGCGTACAGCAACGAAATTGATGTCTAGAATAGGGTACTAGGTAACGGTGATTATGAAAATCACCTTTATTTGAACGTAAAATTAAAATTTTCATTTAAATATTCCATTAGTTTTAAACCACGCTTATTCTGAAAGAAATCAGTCTTAAAATGTAGAGTGACAACTAACACCAAGTCGTTTTTCCATATAAAGGCGTACAACAACAAAATTGATGTCTAGAATTGAGTACTAGATCATGGTGATTATGAAAATCACTTTTATTTTAATGTAAAACTAAAAATTATGTTTATTATCACGATGCTAAACATAAAAATTGGATGTTTAATGGGAGCTGGAAACTGCCAATCCCGACGTGTTGACAATTTTCAGAACGGAACATATGTTATCCGCAGATCCAAAACATTTTGGGCGGGTCTGTCGTCAGATTTGGTCATTTGAGCAGGCCCTCATGCACTTATTGAAAACTAACGGTGGTTTTTACAAGGGGAACTGGCATGAATGAGTTGCAGAGGCTGACCAGGTTACTTTCAGCACCAACTTGTAGTGCAATTAATTCGTCGACGCGAAATTTTGCTAGGGCCCAATACGAGACGAGCGAACAGCACAAAGAAGTTACAGAGTCGAGGATTGAACGCGACAATCATGACACTAGCAAGCTTGTTTGCTTTCTTGCTGAGAATACCCTTTTCACAGAGGTGACCCGAGCTTGCGAAACATTACTTCTGGAGTTACGGCTGATCAAAAAGTCAACGTCAACACAGCTAGATCCGTCGGACAAGAAATCATGGCTATGAAAGGGGAAAACGTCAACACGTACACATTCAAGAAAAAGTGGGTGGCCGTAACGCTTGCTGATAAATCTGCACCAGTTATTAATGGACAGTCAAACGCCATTGATCCAGCATTGATGTTTCAGTGGCTGGTGACAATTGCTAGAAATAGTGACAATAATTGGGAGTCATACTTTGAATATGAATTGTGCTTGCCGTCCTCGTCACCTTTTGAAGCAAACGGACTTCCAAGATTAGCCTATAAGCTTGCCCTCACCGATGTGATGTGGCGTCTAGTTGCAGAGCAGAAGCCAAAAACTGAAGACTTCGTCAAAGGTTTCAGTGACAAACATAAAATTCTCGATGGCGTGGCACTGCTTCAGCGAATCCCTTGGGAAAATAACTCAACTTATGAAATTATCTGCCATAAGTACGTTGACTACGTTGCACTGAAATACGGGTTGCAAAGGACGTCGGTGGTTTTTCGACGGATACAACCAAGCACCTTCAATCAAAGACATAACCGATTTTGAGACAAAAAGGGACACGATCGTGCCCACAAATCAATTTTAACAGGAATATGGTCTGTTCTATAAAGAAAGAAGTATTCCTAAGCAGCTTCAAGAATAAGCAAGCAATAATAGCCATGACCAGTGAGTATCTGACCAAAGGTGAGTGTCAGGTATACCAGGCAGAAGGTGACGCAGGTCTTCTTATTATTCTAACTACAGTTCGATCTGCTTCTTTTATGCCTACTGTCCTGGTTGGAGACGACAGAGATCTGCTTTTACTCCTGTGCTATCACGCACAGACAGGTAGCCAAGCGATCTACTTTTACTCTAGCCTCGAACTGGAATCTCAAAGAATACAATTTGGGATTTAAATGCAAAGAAAACTCAAACTTGGGTCTCATATGTGTTGCACAATCCAGTATGTCCACGCCTTCCTTGGGTGCGATTCAATTTCTCGTATCTATGGCATTGGGAAGTCACTGATACTACAGCTTCTGATAAAAAACAATGGGTTTCACGAATCCCCTAAAGTTTTTTATGGGCCCACTATCCATCAAACACGAGACTTTCAGTAGCTGGGAGAAAGCAATGATGCGTTTATATAAATACCCAAGCTCAATTTCAACCCTCAATCAGTTGCGTAATCTCAAATTCATCGAGAAAGTTATAGCACCTGCTTCGTATATTGAGTCTAAGTAGTTCTCCCTCCACCAGTGATGCTTGCAGCTTTCACTCATTTCAAGTTTATTTGCAAGTTAGATCATGGAAAACCCTGGGATGTAATCTCGACCCTACCCAGTTCGGTTGGGTAGTTCAGAATGGACTATATTGCCTTATATTTGGTGAACTCCCAGCTGCCCCAACTCTCCCCTTGCAGTTTTTGACTGTAACTGCAAAACCGACTGCTCAAACATGCGATGCACTTGCAAAAGAAATGGCATGAAATGCACCTGGGCTTGTGGACCTTTTAAGGGAAGAAGTTGTGCTAAATGTTTTACAACTGATTTTCTCGGAGCTGATGATCTGGAAGATAACGAAGATCTATGAATATTAATATTTTGATTTTTTTTTTATCACATTTGTATATTATATAACTGAAAAAGTCGAGAATGTTTTAATCGTTAGTTGAAACATCGAACTGGGTGATAGTTGTCGTTCTGCATTTTAAGACCATTTTCTTTCAGGTTATGCGTGGTTTAGCACTAATGGAATATTTAAATGAAAGTTTTAATTTTAAGTTCAAATGAAGGTGAATTTCATAATCATCGTGATCTAGTACCCTATTTAGACTTTAATTTTGTTGCTGTGCACCTTGATATTTAAAAACGTATTCACCTCCCCAAAATCAACCCCAACCTCAAAAAAACTAATTTTTAGTGTTACGTTCATATCAAGGTGATTATCATAATCGGCGTGATCTAATACCTTATTCTAGACATAAATTTTGTTGTTGTACGCCTTTACATGGAAGCACTAATTTCACCTTCTTAAAATCAACCTCAACCTCAAAAAACTAAAGTTTTAATTTTACGTTCAAATAAAAGGGATTTTCACAATCACCGTGACCTATTACACTATTAAAGACATCATTTTCGTTGGTGTATGCCTATATATGAAAAACGAAATTCACCCCCTCAAAATCAACCTCAACCTAATAAAAACATATTTTTGAATCAGATAGATGAACCAACTTTGCATATTTGGAATCAGCACATTTTTTGAGTCGGGTAGTCAAAGAATCTTTTCTCTTGCAATTGTACCCCATCAAACCGTTCCCTTCCTTGACTACAAAGGTTGGCTAGAAATTTATTGTGCTTGTAAATAGAAATTAATCCTAGTCTTCATCATTGGTCTCACAAAATCTAACCAAGAATATTATACTCAGTTCTATTCGCTTAGGCTGAGGTGGGGGTAAACTTTAATGGTAAACCCCAACCAAAAATATGTGGAAATTGAACGTTTCTGATAAGTGTTCATCCTTTGACAGAATCACTGCTCAAGGGACAAGGACTCGTCAATGGATGGACAACCCAACCTCTTATTATGCAAACGCTGGCTACTCCACATTCCTCACCTAGATGTCAACGGCTTCAACATATCTGCAGCCTAGATGAATCAACATCCTCAGTAAAGGCTCCAGTTAATGCTTCAAGTTATAATATCAGGTATGTAACGGCTTAAGAAACCGTGCTGTATTTAACTACGTTGAACAAAATGGCTATCTCAAAATTTTGATTAGAAAATATCGGGGAAAACGGGGGGCGTTGGGACTTGGGTTAGTTGCTCTTTAATGTTTTTGGTGACTTAATAAGAGCACTAGAGCTACTGAGATGCATCGCTCCTTATTTACAGTTCGTTACCACGAAATGTTTGTTTCAGCATCACCCACTCGTAAGCTTTTTCAATCTACACCATCTTCGTTTACAGCAACTTATTGCTGACAATTTTTCTAAAAGCTGAGCCCCAGCACTTGATTTTATGTTGTTTGATGTGTGTTTGTTGTTTATTATGTATTATTTAATATTTTGAAATTAACCGAGTAGCATCTTTACCAAATAATTAATTTAAAAAAACTTTACAAAAAAAAGTTTTTCAAAGAAAAGTAAAGGCCATTTCAAAATTAAGCTCAGCAGATACAAATACCTTTTAAAATTCAAACTCAAGACGACCAAAAATTACTATTAAAGAATGAATGAAACGTAAAACAAAAAGAAATTAAATAAACAATTATAGCAAAAAACATACAACAAGTAATACTATAAATGAATAAATAGATCTTAAAGCGAGTAATGCTTAGATGGAATATCAAAATCAAGCTTAAAATGAAAAAAAAAATACATTCCTATTGAAGTATAAATGAAACTTAAAACGAACAGAAATTAAATAAACAATCAATGCAAACAAACATACAATAGATTTCAATGTAAATTAATAATATAAATCTTAATACGAGTGAAACTTAAATTGAATATGCAAATCAAGCTTGATACGAACAAAAATTACTATAAACAAGAGTTTGGGTATCACCTCCCTCTCTCACTGTAAAAGTCTAAAAACCTACTGCGTCATTGGCGCTTTACTGAAAACCAATTTTATGGCAAATGTTTTTCTTTTGTACTAAATATTGAAAATAAACATTAAAATTATAGTAACATTTTGAACTGACGAGCTTTCAGCAATTAATATATCATTATCGCTAACTCATCTTATCACTGTTCTAAGACTAGAAATGCGAATGACCTTGCATCGAGCTCCGGAATACTCAACGTGCTGCGTTTCTGCCTCGTTTTGCGGGACTGTGGAATTCCCTCCCGGATGCTATTAGACAAGTTGATAATGTAAGCCAGCTCAAGAGTAGATTGAAGCGTTACCTTTTTGGGATATAATCTGAATGATTAGATTTTTGAATTTGATTAATGTTTGTGGTATGAAAATTGTTTGGACAGATAATTGTCGCATTTTCGCGAAATTACCCAGCCAAAGCGCATGGAGTCGGCTCTATAGCCTGGCTGATACTTATTTTTCATTTGATTTTGTCATAGTTGATTTAGTTAGATGTATCTCTCTTTTTTTTTTTTTTTTTTTTTTTTTTTTTTTTTTTTTTTTTTTTTTTTTTTTTTTTTTTTTGAGTGTATGTTTTAAGGATGATATGTGATATTTCTCACTTGCGATTTCTAGAGTGTAATCCTTTTAGAGTAGGAGATGTTCTTTATGTTGATTCAGTTCAAGTGCTGATTTTTCCCCGTAAAGAGATAGTTTTTATGTGGATGTAGAGCTTTATAATAATGGATTTGCAGCCATCGTAAACAAACCTTCGGGTTTTTGTAGATGGCCGCTGTAAATTTGTTTGTATTTTTTTATGTTAAATAAATTAATTTGAAAAAAAAAAAAAAATTATAGATCAAATATTCAGTTTAATTTATTATCTCTTTTTAAACTTGTTCAAGACGAATATAGTTTCACCACAAAAAAGTGTTTTAATACTGCCTCCTTCCTTAACTATAAATAAAAACCCAAAGCCTACTGCGTTATTGGCGCTTAACTGAAAACGAATTATGTTACAAATATTTTCTTTTTCAGTTCTTACGGCATTGAAAATAAAAATAAAATTATAGTGAAATAAATTCTTGAACGGATGGATCTTTCAACAATTAATATCATTATACATCAAATATTCAATTTAATGTTGTTTATACTTTCCAAGACTGTTCTCAAGACGCATATAGTTTTCAGTAAAGCGTATATGACTGAAAATCGCCAATGGGCATAACTTATATAGCGTCTGCCCCCAGGCACTGGGGGGTTGTGTCAACACCTGAATTTTTATTATCTGACTTTTGAACAATTTTTAACTTAATGGCTATCTAAAATTTTGTGTCGGACGCCTTCAGGAAAAAGGGGCGTGGGGGGGGGTTAGTTGCCCTCCAATCTCTTTTGACACTTAAAAACTGAACTAGACCTTTCAAATGAAATTCCAAACAAATGAGTCCTCTTTGAAGATTTTACGAGCATCCCTTCCATAAGAACCATATATTTCCCCAGGGCATAACTTACAACGTCTGCCCTCGGGCCCTGGGGGCTGTTTCGACCCCGGAGTTTTCGTGATATAGTCTTTAACTATTTATAAATAAATGGCTATCTCAAAGTTCTTATCAGATGGGTTTGAGAAAAAAAGGGCGTAGAGGGGGGGGCTAGGTGCCCTCCAATCTCTTTTGACTCTTAAAAAGCGAACTAGAACTTTCAGTTTCCAATCAAATGAACCCTCTTTGAAGTGTATACGAGCATCCATTCCATAAGAATCATATATGCCCCCAGGGCATAACTTACAACGCCTGCCCCGGGCGCTGGGGGTTGTGTCGACACCGGAGTTTTTGTTTTATGATCTTTGAACTATTTTAAAAAAAATAGCTATCTAAAAATTTTAATCGGATGCATTTGGGAAAAAGGAGCGAATAGGGGGGGGGGGAGGGCTGGATACCTCCGATATCTTGTGAAGTTAAAAAGTGAATTATAACTTTTAATTTCAAATCAAATGAGCCCTCTGAAGTTTATAGGAGTATTCCCTCCTTAAGAACCATATATGTCCCCAGGGTATAATTTATAACCCTTGTCCTGAAGACTGTGGGGGAAGTGTCCTGCTGAAAGATATAATTTCTGGAACTTTCAACTACGTTGAACAAAATGACTGTCTCAAAATTTTGATTGGATGTGTTTGGGGAAATGGTGGGCGTGAAAGGGGTGTTAGTTGCCTTCCAATCAGTTTTGATTATTAAAAAGGCATTAGCCATTTAAATTTCCAATCGAATAAGCCCTTTTCGAAGTTTCTACGACAACGCTTTCTATAAAAAAAACTTATATGCCCCCAGGGAATAACTTACAACCCTTGCCCTGAGGGCTCTGGATGGGCTGTCATCCTAAAAGACCTAATTACCTAAATTTTCAACTACGTTGAACAATATGACTATCTCAAAATTTTGATTGGATGTGTTTGGGGAAAACGTGGGCGTGAGAGGGGGTTAATTGCCCTCCGATCACTTTCGACTACTAGAAAGGGCACTAGCCCTTTGAATTTCCAATCGAATGAGTCCTTTTTGAAGTTTCTACGACAAAGCTTTCTATAAAAACCTTATATTCCCCCAGGGCATAACTTACAACCCTTGCTCAGAGGGCTGTGCGGGAGTGTCCTGCTCAAAAACATAATTTCTTCCTGGAAATAAACTACGTTGAACAACAAGGCTATCTCAAAATTTTGATTGGATGTGTTTGGGGGAACTGGTGGGCGGGGAAGGGGTGCTAGTTGAGTTCCAATCACTTTTGACCCTTAAAAAAGGGCACTAGAACTCACAATTTCCAATCAAATGAGCCCCCTTTGAAGCTTCTACAACGACCCATTCCACATGAAGTGCCTCTGGGAAAAAATTATAATAAATAAATAAATAATAAAACATTAGAGCCGTATGGCCTCTACTATAGGAAACGCTATAGCGTTGCCTCTGATAACTTTTCTTTACTATATCTTGAAGAATAATGTACTATAGTCGAATAAAACTACGAAAAACAAAAAGGTCAAACCTCGGCATTTAAGTAACAGAAATTTTTTTGGCACGGAAATGTTCAGAAAAATTTGCAAAATTGCAATTTTCAAAAACAACACACTCACATTTGGCCGTTGAAATCCCCCTTGTTCAGGGAAAGGAGGGGAAATAGAGGGAAGTTCTAACATTCAAAATTTTTTCCAATATTGTCTGGATTGAAGGGTCATTTTCTATTAATTCCTATCCGAGAAGACCAAAAATGGCATCAGAATTAGAAAATCCCATCACTTAGTACCCCATCTCCAATGTAGGTACGGTTTAAAAGAGGTAAGAAATTATTTGTGGTATTAAAATATTGTAATATTGAAATGGTGGGCGTGAGAGGGGGGTTAAAACTCTCCACTCACTATCGACTATTAAAAAGGGCAATTTCAATTTCCAATGAAATGAGCACTTTTTGAAATTTCTACAGCAACTTTCTATATAAACCTTATATGCACTGAGGGGTCTGAGGTGGTTATCATCCTAAAAGACCTAATTTTCAGAAATTTCAACTACGTTGAACAAAATGGATATCTCAAAATTTTGATTGGATGTGTTTGGAAAATGGTGGGCGTGAGAGGGGCATAAGTCGTTCTCCAATCACTTGCAACTATTAAAAAAGGCACTAGCCCTTTCAATTTCCAATTGAATGAGCCCTTTTGAAGTTTTTACGACAAAGCTTTCAAGAAAAAACCTTATATGCCCCTCAGGGCATAAAATAAAAACCCTTGCCCTGAGGGTTGTGAGGGGGAGGGGATTGTCATCCTTAAACACCACATTTCCAAAACTTTCAACTACGCTGAACAAAACGGCTATCTAAAACTTTGATTGGATGTGTTTGGGGAAAAGGTGGCGTGAGAGGGGGTTAGTTGCCCTCAAATCACTTTTGAGTATTAAAAAGGGCACTAGCCCTATGAATTTCCAATCGAATGACCCCTTCTTCAAGTTTCTGCGACAAAGATTTAAATAAAAACCTTATATGTCCCAAGGGCATAACTTATAACCCTTGCCCTGAAGACTGTGGGGGAAGTGTCCTGCTCAAAGGTAGAATTTCCTGAATTTTAAACTACGTGGATCGAAATGGCTATCTCAAAATTATGATTGAATTTGTTTGGGGAAATAGTGGGCAAGGAAGAGGTGTTAGTTGCCTTCCAATCACTTTTCGACTATAAAAAGGGCACTAGCCATTTCAATTCCCAATCGAATAAGCCCTTTTTGAAGTTTCTACAACAACGCGTTCTATAAAAACCTTATATGTTCCAGGGCATAACTTACAACCCTTGCCCTGAGTGCTGTGAGGGGGGGGGAGGTGTTATCATCCTCAAAGACCTAATTTCCAGAACTTAAAACTACGTTGAATAAAATGGCTATCTCAAAATTTTGATTGGATGTGTTTGGGGAAATGGTGGGCATGTGAGAGGGCATTAGTTGCTCTCCAATCACTTGCAACTATTAAAAAGGCTCTAGCCCTTTCAATTTCCAATTGAATGAGTCCTTTTTCACGAAGTTTTTACGACAACGCTTTTTTCCACAAACGCTTTCAAAAACTTTATATGCCCCCAGAGCATAACTTACAACCATTGCCCTAAGGGCTGTGAGGGGAAGGGGTTGTCATCCTTTAAAGAACTTATTTTCCAAAACTTTCAACAATTATTTCCAAAACTTTCAGCCATATTGAATAAAATGGCTATCTAAAATTTTGGATTGGATATGTTTGGGAAAAATATGGGCGTGAGAGGGGGGTTAGTAGCCCTCAATCACTTTCGAATATTAAAAAGGGCACTAGCCGTATGAATTTCCAATCGAATGACCCCTTTTTCAAGTTTCTACGACAAAGATTTAAATAAAAACCTTATATGTCCCAGGGCATAGCTTATAACCCTTGCCCTAAAGACTGTGGGGGAAATGCCTTGCTCAAAGGTATAATTTCCTGAACCTTAAACTGCGTGGACAAAATAGCTATTTTGGGGGGTGGGGAAATTTTGATTTGATGTGTTAGGGGAAATGGTGGGTGTGGAAGGGGCATTAGTTCCCTTCCAATCATTTTCGACTATTAAAACTCTTGTTTTTAGTGAAATTACTTAAAACTCTTGTTTTTAGTGAAATTATATTCATCCTGAAAATTTTTAGAAAGAACTAATAAATTAAAACTCTGAATATTTGATGTATAATAATATTAATTGCTGAAAGCTCATCAGTTCAACATTTTACAGTAATTTTAATGCTTATTTCCAATATTAAGTACAAAAGAAAATATTTGTAATTAAATTGGTTTTCAGTAAAGCACCAATGACACAGTAGGTTTTAGACTTTTACAGTGAGAGAAGGGGGCGATACCCAAACTCTTGTTTGTAGTGATTTTTGTTCGTTTCAAGCTTGATTTGCATATTCAATTTAAGTTTCACTCGTTTTAAGATTTATTTATTCAATTACATTAATACCTATTGTATATTTGTTTGCACTGATTGTTTATTTAGTTTCTTTTCGTTTTGAGTTTCATTTATACTTCAACAGCCAAATATTTTTTTTTTTTTTAAGCTTGATTAGCATTTTCAATTAAAGTATTACTCGCTTTAAGATCTATTTATTCATTTCTATTATTACCTGTTGTATGTTTTTTTCTATGATTGTTTATTTAATTTCTGTTCGTTTTGGGTTTCATTTATTCTTTAATATTAATTTCTGGTCATTTTGAATTTGAATTTTAACAGATATTTGTATCTGCTGATCTTAAGTTTAAAATGGCCTTTACTTTTCTTTGAAAAACTTATTTTTTCGGAAAGCTTTTTTTTTAAATTAATAATAATAAAACATTGGAGCCGTTTATCCTTTACTATAGGCAACGCTATAGCGTTGCCTCTGATGATAACCAAATATGTTAAATCCAGGAACAAAGTTCAAAATGTCAATGTTGTGATGTTCTCATCGTCATCCCCCCCCCCCCCCATCTGGTGCCAAAGGGTGAGGTTGGGGGTGAAATTAAGAGTGGGAGAGTCAAGACAGACCTTAAAGAGAATTTGAAGAAAACGTTCAGGTCAGATTTGTCTCATTAAAAAAAGAGAGAAGAAATTTCCAGTAAAAAATATTGTTTTAAGTAAAATTAACCCCCCCCCCCACACACACACATATACACACACCTCTTACCTCAGGTTGATACTATTGGAGAGACCCAATACTAGTTCAAATTTGAATTCACGGGCGTGAAATTGCAAAGAAGCACCGTTAAAACCAAAAAAAATAGGCCAATAGCAAAAAAGGTGCTTTCACCCCCTCTGTCTTAGCCGGGGGTGGAAATGGGGAATTAAATTATGTAGTTTTTCAATTCTGATATCATTTTTGGTCTCTTCTGACTTGAATTAATAGAAAACTACCTTTCAATCTGCCAAACACTGAACAATTAAGATTCTGATTTTCATCCCCCTTTGACCCTGTGTCAGGGTGGAAATGGGGCACTAAGTGATAATATTTTCCGATTATGATGACATTTATGGTCTCACTAGACTTGAATGAGAAGGAAATGGCCTTTCAAATACATAATAATATTATTTTAATTATGTGATATGTTATTATAATACCATATATGGTGTCTTTACCCATTCTTACCTCACCTTGGGTGGAAATGGGGTACTAAGTGATGGAATTTTTCAATTCTGATGTCATTTTTTTGATATCCAAAGACTTGAATTAATATAAACGATCATTCAATCTATCAATTACTGCACAAATTAAGATTGCGATTTTTCATCACCCTCTGTCCTCGCTTGGGGTGAAAAAGTGTTATTAAGTGATGAAATTTTCTATTTGCCATGTCATTTTAGTTCTCCCCGGACTTTAATTAATAGGAATAGACCTTTTAATACAAAAAAAAAAATATTGTAAAAATTTAAATTAGAGATCCCCCTTTTTTTCCCTTTGTCCCTGAAAAAAGGGATGTTTCTGCGAGGCTGATTTTGGATATGTTATTAAGTGAACTTCTTTTGAACATTTTGGGCGCCAAAAACATTTCTGTTGCTCAAATGCTCGGTCAAAACCGTATTTTTACTTGACTACAATTGAATACTGCAATTGACTCTTAAGAGGGGGAACTATAACTTCCGATTTCCAGTCAAATGAGCCTCCTCCAAAAATTTATGCTACCACTCCTTCCATAAAAACCTTATATGTTAAGAATTGGAAGCTTCCATTACTTATAGCCCTTCGCCGTGGGCTTAGGAGAAGAGTTGTCAAACTTGGAAGGATAGTTATTTGTCCTTTAGACTATTTTAAACAAAATGACTATCTCGAAATTTTGATCGGATGTATTTGGGGAAAAGGGCGTCGGGGAAAGGGCTGGCTGTCCTTCGATCACTTTGGACTCTTAAAAAGGGAGCTAGAACTTTCGATTTTCAATTGAATGAATTTCCTCCGATGTTTGTACGACCACCCATTCCATAAAACCATAAAATGTTAACAATAGGCAACTTGCATAAATTAAAACCCTTGGCTCGTGAGTAATGGGGAGGGTCGTTAAACCTGGGGTATTTTTTTTTTCTTTGGCCTTTGGACTGTTTTGAAGAAAATGGTTATTTCAAAAATTTGATCAGATGCATTGGGGGGAAAAGAGTGCGAGGGGTGGGGGACTGGTTGCCCTTTGAGATCACTTTTAACTCTTAAATAGGGCACTGTAGCTTTGATTTCCCATGGAATGAGCCCCCTCCGAAGCTTACTTTTGCACTCTACTGAAAACAAAATACATTTCAAATATTTTCACTTTTTATACTTCAATAAATGAATAATTATTAAAATTCTTAGGAATAAATGTCTGTATGCATATTAAGCTGTAATCAATGGTCATTTGTTTTTTTTTTTTTTTTTTTTTTTTTTTTTTTTTTTTTTTTTCTTTATTAAAATGAAAATTATGTTCTGGTCCTGAGAAGAGATGGGGGCTCTCAGTCCTACTTATGTTAATTTTTGCTCGTTTTGAGTTTGACTCGGTCATTTACTGTAATTTCTGTTCGTTTTGAGTTTCATTTATTTATTGATGGTGATTTTTTGGTATTCTTACTCTTCGAAGATTACTTGACTTTATTTCTGCTCATTTATGGCTTAATCGATCTCTTTACTTTTCTTTGAAAAACTTGTTTGTGTGGAAAAAAAATTTTTAAATTAATCTATCACAAAGATTAATCAATAAATACACCGTATGGTGTATTTATTGATTAAGCCATGTAGTCAAAAAGGAATAATTTATCTTTTGTGGGAAGATGTTAACTTTTGTTCTGCTGTTGTTTTATTTTGTAAATTAGAATTTGACTTTAGTGTCAGAAAGTCAAGTCAGTGTAAATCTCATTCCGTTTTTAACCTTTCACTTTGTTTTTCCATAGACTATTGGAAATAACTGTCCGTTCCTTTGAAGTTAAACAACATATCTTTCATTCTAGTTCTTGTAGAGGAAGTACTATAGACACGCGGAATTGTGTGTCAAGCCCAGAGAGATCTCGTAACTCAAGTCCTGGAAAAAACTGCTTCAGACAGTTACGGTGCTTCTTACAAAACCTTAGAGGTAAGAACATAAATTTCCAGTTGCAAATAGATGGATCTCTTCTCTGATTTACGTGGATTCTTAATATTAAGATATTGTATATCGTACATACTTTCAGGTTTGTTACAGGAAAAGGCAACGCTTTTTAAATAACGAATGAAGTGTTTATTTGTACTGAACCAGAACAGTTGCTTCAAGTCATCCATAGTCAAATTGACTTAATATAATGTTTCGAAAGAATCTTTTAATTTAAAACTTTCTTTTGAAATAGATAAGGCTTCGGATTACTTTTGGAATAAACCAGTGAAAATTGTTTTTGTTTTATTTCTTTAATCATTCAGTTTTTTAACTGGATCGTTATTGCTTATTAAAGGTGTACTTGAACCATAATGGCTCTAATATACTTTTATCTTCGATTATTTTGCAAGAGAACTACTTGCTTGGAAGTGTACCGTCAACTGTTACCATAAAAAAAGAATCTTATGCTAGGCCCCTAAAATTCCATATGTAATTAGATTTAGGATATCCTTAACTGTGTGTTGGATACCTCAGTCCATCGTTTGAAATATTCAATTTGTTATTTATTTTTTCGTGTGTGTGAGTTTCTTTTAAGTTTAGTGTTACCCGATGAAATTCTGCATGGTTTGGGTTTTTGCATGGGTTAAGTTTTACTGTGTTTCAGTTTTACTTAGACTGAATTTTGTGGAATTTGAGTTTTGAGATTTAGGATATATTTTGTTTGAGTTGAGTTCTATTTGAACTTAGTTTTGCTGTTCTCATTTGCTAGGCTGAATTTTGTATAGTTTAAATTTAGCTTGAGTTAAATTCTGGTAGAATGATTCTGGTAGAATTCATCATAGCTTAAATATTGCTAGGTTGAAATTTACCGTGTTGAATTTCGCTTAAGTTGAGTTTTTAGGTCGAGTTTTGAATTCATCACTAACAGGCTCTCTCTTTTCAGGCTCGTGGCTGTTTAGTCCGCGCTTATAGCTGTAGGTCTCCTCCTGGAAACGTCAAAAGTTTGCGCCCTGCCATCCGCCGTGCCAGTGTTAGTCCAGCTAGTTCTGTCATAAGACCAAGCCCGAGGAAGTTAAGTCTTTCACCCCACGTTATGTAGGTGATTTTTAGCTCGATCGACATGTCTGTATATTTCAGAATAACTTTGTTTGAATTCCTTCCATTTAAATAAAATTTCTTCTACTTGGGCCATATTTACTCCCTAAAGGCACTTTAACGACTTAGGAATCAAAATGATCCTGAAATTTGAAATCAAAATGATCCTAAAATTGAGAATATATATATTTGACCTTTGTTGCTCTCAAGACCTCGGTACTTGTTTCTATCACATTTTCACGATGTAATACGAAACTGTTATCTGCCCCTTAATTAAACTATTATTAATTGAATAAACTCTAAAATCCCCTTCATCTCTATTAATACTAATACCCACAAAGATAATTTTTTTATTTTAATAATTTCTGTAAAGCTCTGTAAGAGGCCTTTAGAAGTATCTACAATTTATGTTTGGTCAAATAGCATATTGTGATGAGAAAAGTAAAATAAATGCTCTCCTACAGCTGATTCAAACTGGTTTTTGGTTATATTTTAGCGAACAGTCAATGGCATTTTTATGTTGCTGTTGTGTCCTTCCCTCAATTTTGTTGTGTCCTTCCCACATAAAATTTACCACAAGAACACGGATTTTTTTATAAGCCCCTTCTTATATTTTTTGGAATCCTATCTTTTCCATTATTCAGTAAAGAACCTATAGTGTGTCCGGATTTAAATGCTGTTTTTATATTACGTTTGTTTAATTCTATTCTTAATTTCTGTGATAGAATTGCGACATAGGTTAAAGTTATGTAATTTATTTGTTGATTTGACCCACCGTCTTCTAATGTTATTGGTTCCATTGACTTTTTTCAATTATTTGGGAAATCCTCTTTTCAGGGTATCCATTGCCTATGAGAATATACTTAATGAAAATTAGTTCATTAATTATGTATTCTGGTGATGCTAATTTTAACAACCTATCAAGTAAAGAAATGGCTACTCCTCTTTTTACTTCGATGTCAAAAAACCCAATCCCAGTAAAAAACAGGAGTAGTTATTTCTTTAGTTAATAGGGTATTAAAATTAGCATCACCAGAATATATAATAGCCCTCAAACAATTGACAACCGTGTACGCGAAAGTTGGGAAGAGGTCAAGGCTGGAAAGAGTCAACGGACTGCAGTTAAACTTGCAAATCAAAGAATTCCTTTATTTATAATGCAGGAGATTCGTTGACCAGTTTTTGTTTGGTCACGTTGAGATTTTGTTTGGTCACTCATAAAAAGTTTTCAAACTTTTTCAAATTTCAAAGTTTTCAAAATAAAGATTACACATACTGTTCAAGAGCTATATTTTGAGAAGTTTTTGTGGGCTACGTAGTCATCCAGATGTCTCAAGAAATGAATCGTTTTACAGTTTGTTCAACCTGAACTGAGGCAAGGAAGTGAAATGAAGCTGCGTTTCGTCAGCTTAGTCATTGAACAATCGTCTTAAACGATAAACCATTATTATGAATTTCAACTTGGTTGTTCCCTAGCAAATTCTCTAGTAAATTTAAGACTCTCAGTTGTTAAAAATGAGAGATATTCCATCAGATCATCTTTCACGTTTTAATTAGTAAGATCTGAAGGAGTGATCTCTCTCTTATGTTTTTGTGGCTTATTTGAGAAATGAACTAAAAAAAATATTGCAGTATATAACGGAAGAAGAAAGCCTTGATGACGGGAATTTGAACGATTACTTATTTTTATTGTCTTTTCGTTTGTCTTGAGGCGGATGTTTTCTCCCTCAAATGCTGCAGCTTGATTTTTCCTTTTTTTCTCACTTGTTGCAGCAATTGTGTTGCAGTGATTATTATTTCTTTCGTAATTTTATTATCGATGAATAAATTCATTCGTCGTAAAAAAATAAATCCATTACATTTTAACTTCTAGTAAAGACAATTGATATTTAATTTCAGGCGCTCAAACTCAGAAACGGATGAAGAAAAACCCCTTGAGTCCTGTGGTCCGCCATCAATTTTATTGAATAATCGAGTTCCTAGTAATCTTATAAACAAAAGTGCTGGAAGCTCAGTAGTTGTTTTGCAAAGAAACTCATTGAATCACGATTGCAATAATCCCCCTCTGAGTCCTCAGGGCTCAATTAGAAGCCGTGGTCATAGTCCAAATAAGGTAAACTTTTTTATTTGTATTCGAAGACGGATTTACTAATATTCATTCACAAAAATCAACCAGTGTTATAACCAAGCATGGGCATCCACATAAACTTTCTTGGGGAAGAGGGTATCAAGGCCGATACTATATATTCTATCGGACAGAAGGCAAAGGTTAGAACTTTTCTATACTAGATAAACATCATTTTACTTCCGAATACAGTATAAATTTGCACTTTCTGTGTATTATTGCTGTTCGGGGGAAAGAGTCGAAAGAGTTGCTGTTCGGGGGAAGTTCAGCCAGACATTTGGTTTATCAAGGTTACTTACGATGGTATGCATTAAGTGCACAAGGTAATGGGTGGTGGAAGTTTTCTTTAAGTTACCAAACTGCCGGGTGTCAATACGCGGACAAATTTTATCCATAAGCCAGTCACAGAGGAAACCTTCATAAAGTTTGGAAAAAACAGAAGTGAGTGTAATGGGGCGAATGTTGGCGAAAGTCAGACTGGCGCATTTTTTAGGGACAGGTGTTATAAAACCTTGTTTCCAGCAACTTGGGAATTTGCCAAATTTTGTGATGTGGTTGAAATATTTTGATAAAGGCTCAGCAATTTTGTCCGAAAAGGCTTTAATTAAGTCAACTGGGATGTCCAAGGGACAAATACTTGATTTTCTAAGCTTAAGAATTTTATTTATAACATCAGAGGGAGAAATAAAGGGGAAGGAAGTATTGGGAGGAATAGTTGGACTTGCGCCAGTGAAAGGGGGGAGACTTTGCACGATGGAAGCAAGGTACAAGTTCAGATCGTTGGCAGTCTTATTAGGGGGTTCAGGGAGATGAAAATCAATTTCGGAAGGACTTTTTTCCGCATATTTCTTTAATTTTTCTGTACCATTGCTTGGGCTTGTTAGAATATAGATCTTTGACTTTATTATTATAGTAATTAGAAGCTGCTTTTCTTAATTTTTTCTTTAGGAACTTCCTTAGACTATTAGCCTCAGTAATGCGACCTGCTTTGAAAAAATTGATTTTTTTTCTTATAAGTTTTTTAAAAGACTCAGTAACGTAAGGCTTATCTGTAGACACGTTTTAAATTTTTTCTCAGGGAAGTGGAATTCATAATTACTCCTCAATAGATTTTGGAGGGACAAAGCCATGTAGTCAACGTCATTTGTTTGATACACAGTGGACCAATTTTCAGTAGTAATCCAGGAGCCAAAATTGAAAAGTCCTGAGTCAGTGAGAGGTCTATAAGCGGTTTCAGTTATAGAAAACGACTGTTTAACTTTAGCCAGCGGAGATAGGAAAAGGCTAAAGTGGTAACTACCCCCTAGAGGGGGCAGAGTGGAGACGGGTTTGTAAAACTTCGAAAGATTAGTGCAAATTAAATCAAGAGTAGTATTGCCTTTTGTGTAGTAGGGACATTAACGACCTGTTTTAAATTAAAAGCATTACATGTAGAATCAAGTCTTAAATCGTTTGCGTCACCCATCAGGAAAATTCCTGCATTTGGGTATTTTGATAGTACAAAGTCAGCACTTGCATGTAATTTTTCGATAAAATTTATTTTGTCAGCGGATCTCTGATTAGGGGAGTAATAAAAACAACAAAGGACAATTAAATTAAAAGGACGCGGCAAGACTTTAGGTCGAACACATACCCACATAACTTCATCAAAGGGATTAAGACACGGAATTGGGATTTCACTTGGATATAAATCATTACGGATAAAGAACAGAATTCCGCCACCTTTCTTACCCAGAGGGTGGTTTTCTGGTCTGAGTGTAATAAATTGAGAAAAATTGTTAATCTTTAACATGTACAAATTTTGAGCTTGAACTTCAGTAATAGCGACGTAAGGTGATAATAGTAAGGGTGATAATAAGAGCTAGCTCTATGCTGCAGCTAAGCCTTCTGCAGTCACAGATCTTTCCTGGGGGTTTGGAATGGACTAATGAATATTTAACTGTTTGTATATTTTGCAGCGTGAATCATTTCTTCATGAACATTAAAAAAACAACATTAATCAAAATACAAGGGGCAATCAACTTTCCCCCTCAATTAGCACCCCTGCGTATCTCATCCTTTTCCAGTGCCTTTTTAGGCAACCCTACTTCACTTTTTCCAAACTAAACGTGAAAATATAGTGTGGTGTCATTTAAAACAATATTATTGGAAGAGGGACACCCTTTATGCTCCTTCTGGAGGTAAAGAGCATGGAGAATAAGTCCTTGTAGGCCTAAGTCCTTGATGTAAGAAGAACTAACTTCACTATGAAACAGTTAGTGGTAACGAAATGTTTGTAAGGAGTGATGCGGCTCAATAATAACCGAACTCTAAGAAAAAGCCGATATGTCAAGTTTAGATTGAGATTTCCCGTTATGATTGCCCTTCCATAGACGTATATAGATTAAATGCGTCTATGTATTATTGCCAGTAATTCCATAAATCATATCCAGTAATTCGTTACAGTTTCGAAGAAATGAACAGAGATCCATTTGTAGATTGATTAATATTAGCTACAATTAAATCCGTTTTTATTTACTTTTAAGCTTCCACACTAAAGAATATACTGTCCAAATGCGATGAAAATGCTTAAACAATATTGAAAATATAAATGAAAAAGTGTATCATTTTCATTTGACCAGCTGGGAAGTACATTTGTGCTTATAGGGTAGAAAACCTAGCAGTTTTACTCCGCTTATCCAAGAGAAAAATTCACAAGCGTAATATTTTTAAGGCCACAAAATTTTGCTGGCAAAAGATTCCACTTTTACAACCTTTGCCCAGCCATAGAAAAATGTTTGTAGGCTGACCCCTTACTTTAAGAATGTTCTTTGGATCTCCGTATTATGAAGCAACAATTTAATCTGTTAAATTTCTTAGTTAAAACTTTTTTTTAAGTGTGTCTGATATTCCGCTTTAGCTCGAAATGGTATTTATGATATTCTTTTTTCGTTTTGTAATATCTATAACTTGATAGCAATCTAATCGCATGATCTGGTCATATTTGTCAACTGATTAAGCTAAGAATACCCAATATCATGCTCCTAAGAGGGTCTATTCGAAACTGATTACTAAAATCTATCGCATTCCTTAATTTAGGAAGGCAAAATCATTCGATATTTTTGTCATTCATTCAAGAGAAATTAAGTTCTGGGAAGGAAAAGAGATATCTAGTGGCAACATATCCTTTTAACTTGAAAAAGGAATTGCATTTTTATCGAGGTCTGAAGAAAAAAACGAAGAATTTAATCAATATTCGCCAAGTGAAAAAATTTAAATGAACAAAGCTTATTGTCTGTGAGTAAAGTTCAATAGAAAACTGATTTTGAAAGAGACATAAAAGAGAAGAATGAAAAGAAAAGAAAATTGTGATTAGAGGTAATTAATCATTTTAACTAGAAGACGGATTAATACTTAATCCTTGCAAAGCATGAAGAGAAGAACAACGGAAAATACGACCAATATTTGTCTACAGAAATAAATTTAAATGGACTTATTGATCGGAAGTCAACGAGTCAATTGACTGGAAGTCACCTGTTGCGCAAAACTAGACACAGGATCACACAGTTCGTGGTAACGAACTGTAAGTAAGGAGCGACCCGGCTCAATGGTAACCGAAACTGTAGAAAACGGAATTTTGATACCAATAGGTACATCAAAAGAATCAGGTTTTAATGCTGATTTCACATATATAAGTTTCATCAAGTTTAGTCCTACCTATCAAAAGTTAAGCACCTGAGAAAATTTGGCTGATTTTCGAAAAAATGGGGAAAGACCCCCCCTAAATTTTATAGAACCTTAATGAAAATCACACCATCATATTCAGCGTATTAGAGAACCCTACTGCGGAGGTTTCAAGCTCCTATCTACAAAAATGTGGAACTTTGCATTTTTTTGTCAGAAGAAATATCACGGATGCGTGTTTATTTGTTTTTTTTTTTCCCAGGGGTGATCGTATCGACCCAGTGGTCCTAGAATATCGTGAGAGGGCTCATTCGAACGGAAATTAAAAGTTCTAGTTCCCTTTTTAAGTGACCAAAAAAATGGAGGGCAACTAGGCCCCTTCCCACGCTCATTTTTTCCCAAAGTCACCCGATCAAAACTTTGAGATAGCCATTTTGTTCAACATGGTCGAAAATGTGATAACCATGTCTTTTAGGATGACTTAATCCTCCAAAGTCTCCGGGGGGAGGGCTGAAAGTTATGAACTTTACCCATGTTAACATATAGTATTGGTTATTGGGAAGTATACAGACGTTTTCAGAGGTTTTTTTTCTGGTAGTTGGGGGGGGGGGGGGGGTCGGGGGTTATGTAGGAGGATCCTACCATGAAGGAAGTTTTCATGGGAGAAGGGACATTGCTATGAAGGGGCACCGGATTTCCCAGCATTATTTAAATACAGATAAGAAATTATATATAAAAAAAAAAAACAAGTTTTTTAACTGAAAGTAAGGAGCAACATCAAAACTTAAAACGACAGAAAACATTACGTATATGATTAGGTTCATCCCCTAGTCAATACCTCGCTCTTTAAGCCAAAGATTATTTAGTACTTTCTTAAAAGCTATTTATTCTAATTAACGGCATTTGTGATTAAGGGTCATTTTTAAAGAATTGGAACAAAATTCGAACTTTAGCTTAAAGAGCAAGGTATTGACTATGGGGCGAACCCTCTAATACACGTATTAAAAATATAAGAATATAGAGGTTCGTTACGTAAGTTAATTCGTAAGTTTACGTATATTTATTACTAATATAAACGTTCGTAAATAAAATTAAACAGGTTTCGAGAAAACCATTTAACCAAATAAAAGTAAAATTAATGTTCAATTTTTTTTTAATTATTCATGTACGGTGAGCCAAAATCAAAACCTGCATTAATTCAAAAACGTTCAAAAATTAAATAAAAAAAAACTTTTTTTTAACTGAAAGTAAGGAACGACGTTAAAACTTAAAACGAACAGAAATTATTCCGTATATGAAAGGGGCTGTCCCCTCCTCAAAGCCTCGCTCTTTACGCTAAAGTTTGACTTTCTCACAACTCTATTTTTTAAAAAACAGTGACATTTATATGTAAAATGACATTTATATGTAAAATGACATTTATATGTAAAAAAAAACAAAACAATAAACATTGTTTTTTTTCCAATACTATATGTTAACATTGGGTAAAGTTCATAACCTTCAGCCCTCCCCCCGGAGACTTTTGGAGAATTAAGTCATCCTAAAAGACATGGTTATCACATTTTCGACCATATTGAACAAAATGGCTATCTCAAAATTTTGATCGGGTGACTTTGGGAAAAAAATGAGCGTGGGAAGGGGCCTAGTTACCCTCCATTTTTTTTGGTCACTTAAAAAGGGCACTAGAACTTTTAATTTCTGTTCGAATGAGCCCTCTCACGATATTCTAGGACCACTGGGTCGATACGATCACCCCTGGGAAAAAAAAAACAAATAAACACGCATCCGTGATCTTTTCTTCTGGCAAAAAAATGCAAAGTTCCACATTTTTGTAGATAGGAGCTTGAAACCTCCGCAGTAGGGTTCTCTGATACGCTGAATATGATGGTGTGATTTTCATTAAGGTTCTATAAAATTTAGGGGGTATTTCCTCCTTTTTTTCAAAAATCAGCCAAATTTTCTCAGGCGCTTAACTTTTGATAGGTAGGACTAAACTTGATGAAATTTATATATTTGAAATCAGCATTAAAACCTGATTCTTTTGATGTATCTATTGGTATCAAAATTCCGTTTTCTACAGTTTCGGTTACCATTGAGCCGGGTCGCTCCTTACTTACAGTTCGTTACCACGAACTGTTTGATCCTGTGTCTAGTTTTGCGCAACAGGTGACTTCCAATCAATTGACTCGTTGACTTCCGATCAATAAGCCCATTTAAATTTATTTCTGTAGACAAATATTGGTCGTATTTTCCGTTGTTCTTCTCTTCATGCTTTGCAAGGATTAAGTATTAATCCGTCTTCTAGTTAAAATGATTAATTACCTCTAAGCACAATTTTCTTTTCTTTTCATTCTTCTCTTTTGTGTCTCTTTCAAAATCAGTTTTCTATTGAACTTTACTCACAGACAATAAGCTTTGTCCATTTAAATTTTTTCACTTGGCGAATATTGATTAAATTCTTCGTTTTCTCCTGACCTCGATAAAAAATACAATTCCTTTTTCAAGTTAAAAGGATATGTTGCCACTAGATATCTCTTTTCCTTCCCAGAACTTAATTTCTCTTGAATGAATGACAAAAATATCGAATGATTTTGCCTTCCTAAATTAAAGAATGCGATAGATTTTAGTAATCAGTTTCGAATAGACCCTCTTAGGAGCATGATATTGGGTATTCTTAGCTTAATCAGTTGACAAATATGACCAGATCATGCGATTAGATTGCTATCAAGTTATAGATATTACAAAACGAAAAAAGAATATCATAAATACCATTTCGAGCTAAAGCGAAATATCAGAAACACTTAAAAAAAAAGTTTTAACTAAGAAATTTAACAGATTAAATTGTTGCTTCATAATACGGAGATCCAAAGAACATTCTTAAAGTAAGGGGTCAGCCTACAAACATTTTTCTATGGCTGGGCAAAGGGTTGTAAAAGTGGAATCTTTTGCCAGCAAAATTTTGTGGCCTTCAAAATATTAAGCTTGTGAATTTTCCTCTTGGATAAGCGGAGTAAAGCTGCTAGGTTTTCTACCCTATAAGCACAAATGTACTTCCCAGCTGGTCAAATAAAAATGACACACTTTTTTCATTTATATTTTCAATATTGTTTAAGCATTTTCATCGCATTTGGACAGTATATTCTTCTAGTTTTGAAGCTTAAAAGTAAATAGAAACGGATTTAATTGTAGCTAATATTAATCAATCTACAAATGGATCTCTCTGTTCATTTCTCCGAAACTGTAACGAATTACTGGATATAATCTATGGAATTACTGGCAAAAATACATAGACGCATTTAATCTATATACGTCTATGGAAGAGCAATCATAACGGGAAATCTCAATATAAATTTGACAGATCGGCTTTTTCTTAGAGTTTGGTTATTATTGAGCCGCATCACTCCTTACAAACATTTCGTTACCACTAACTGTTTTATAGTGAAGTTAGTTCTTCTTGCATCAAGGACTTAGGCCTACAAGGACTTATACTCCATGCTCTTTACCTCCAGGAGGAGCATAAAGGGTGCCCCTCCTCCAACAATATTGTTTTAAATGACACCACACTATATTTTCACGTTTAGTCTGGAAAAAGTGAAGTAGGGTTGCCTAAAAAGGCACTGGAAAAGGATGAGACACGCAGGGGTGCTAATTGAGGGGGAAAGTTGATTGCCCCTTTTATTTTGATTAATGTTATTTTTTTTAATGTTCATGAAGAAATGATTCACGCTGCAAAATATACAAACAGTTAAATATTCATTAGTCCATTCCAACCCCAGGAAAGATCTGTGGCTGCAGAAGGCTTAGCTGCAGCATAGAGCTAGCTCTTATTATCACCCTTACTATTATCACCTTACGTGTCCTGGATATCCTCAGGGATCAAGATGGGGTGATCTACTTTAAATGTTGACGGATCAGATGTTTGTATGATGTGCGGTCATCTGTTTACTTTAAAAGTTGCAAGAGGTTGTTTCCGAAATTATCTCGCCATCTCTTCCTTGGCCTTCCAGAACGGTGGGTGCCATGTGCTCAACCTTCGAAACAACTTTTGGCAGTCATGATTTCTCCACCCGGTCTGAAGTTAAACAGCCATCCCTTCGAAAAACCCTGTAATACCCCCTGCGCACAACTAACAACCATTGCCCCTAATCTCTGGGGTTTGTTTCAATCCCAAAAGCCTTGTTATATCATATTTAGACCATTTTGAATAGAGTGGCTATCTCAAAATTTCTATTAGATACATTTCGGGACAATTTGAAGTGTGTGTAGGGGGGAGAGGATAGCTGCCCTCTGATCACTTTGATTCTTAAAAAGAGAACTAGAACTTCCGATTACCAATCCATTGAGCCCCCTTTGAATTTTATATGACCATACTTGCTATAAAAACCCTATATGTCCCCAGGGCATAACTTACAACCCTTGCCCTGAGGACTGGGGGGATTTGTTATCCTCAAAGACATAATTTCCCGACCTTTCTGGTAGACTTAACAAAATGACTATATCAAAATTTTGATTTGAAGTGTTTGGGGAAATGATAGGCGTGGAGGGAGACATTTGCCCTTTGATTACTTTTGACTAATAAAAAAGGCACTAGTCCTCTCAATTCCAATCGAATGAGCCCTTTTTGGACTGGGGGGATTTGTTATCCTCAAAGACATAATTTCCAGACCTTTCTGATAGGCTTAACAAAATTACTATATCAACATTTTTGATTGGAAGTGTTTGGGGAAATGATAGGCGTGGAGGGAGACATTTGCCCTCTAATCACTTTCGACTAATAAAAAAGGCACTAGTCCTCTCAATTTCCAATCGAATGAGCCCTTTTTGAAGCTTCTACGACACAAAACTTTCTGTAAAACGATATATGCCCCGAGGGCATAACTTACGACCCTTGTCCTGAGGGCTATGGGGGGAGGGTTGTCATCCTCAAAGACCTAATTTCCATAGGGTTGACCTTTCAACTACGTTTAACAAAATGGCCATATCAAAATATTGATGGGGAAGGTTTGGGGAAATGATGGGCGTGGGGGGGGATGCTCCCTCTGATTACTTTTGACTGTTAAAAAGGGCAATAGCCATCTCAATTTTCAGTCGAAAGAGCCGTTTTTAAGTTTTACGACAAATCTTTCTATGTGACATTGCATGCCCCCAGTGCATAACTTACAACCATGGCCCTGAGGGCTATGGGGGCTGTCATACTCAAGAACATAATTCCCGACCCTTCAACTACGTTCAACAAAATTGCTATATCAAAAAGTTATCGGAATTGTTTTGGGAAATGATAGGTATGGGGGGGCATTCGCCTTCCGATCGCTTTTGACTATTAATAAGGGCACTAGCCCTCTATATTCCCAATTGAATGAGTCCTTGTTGAAGTTTCTACGAAAACGCTGGCAAAGACGTAATTTCCAGAACTTTCAACTACGTGGAACAAAATGTCTATCTCAAAATTTGGATTGGATGTGTTTGGGGATATGGTAGGCTTGATAGGGGCGTTAGTTGCCCTCCAATAACTTTCGACTATTCAATAGGGCACTAGCGCTTTCAATTTCTAATCGAATGAGCCCTTTTTGAAATTTCTACGACAATGCTTTCTATAAAACCTTATATGCCCCCAGGGCATAACTTACAACCCTTGCGCTGAGGGCTGTGGGTGGAGTGTCATCCTCAAAGACACGATTTCCGGACTTTTCAACTATGTTGAACAAAATGGCTATCTCAAAATTTTTATTGGATGTTTTTGGGGAAATGGTAGGCGTGGAAGGGGTGTTAGTTTTCCTCCAATTAGTTTCGGCTAGCCTATTAAAAAGGCCACTAGCCCTTTCAATTTCCAATTGAATGAGCCTTTTTTGAAGTTTCTACGACAACATTTTCTAAAAAAAAAAAAGACCTTATATGCCCCCAGGGCATACCTTACAACCATTGCCTTGAAGGCTTTTTGGAGGGGGGGTGGTTTTTATCCTCAAACACCTAATTTCCAGAACTTTCATCGACGTAGAACAAAGTGGTTATCTCAAAATTTTGATTGGATGGGTTTGAGGAAATGGTGGAAGTGAGAGGGGGGGGGGGGTAGTTGCCCTCCAATCACTTTCGACTATTACAAAGGGCACTAGCTCTATCCATTTCCAATGGAAGGAGCCCTTTTTGAAGTCTCTACAAAAACTCTTTCTATAAAAACCTGGCATAATTTATAGGGCATAATTTACAACCCTTCCCCTGAGGGGTTTGGGGTTTCTTTTTATCCTTAAAACCATAATTTCCAGAACTTTCAACTACGTTGAAGAAAATGCCTATCTCAAAATTTTAATTGGATGTGTTTGGGAAATGGTGGGAGTGAGAGAGGGGTTAGTTGCTCTCAAATTACTTCCGACTATTAAAAAGGGCACTAGCCATTACAATTTCCAATCAAATGAACTGTTTTTTGAAGTTTCTACGACTACACTTTCTATAAGAACCTTATATGCCCCCAGGGTATAACTTACAACCCGTGCCCTGGGGGCTCTGAGGGAGCTATCATCCTAAAAGACCTAATTTCAAGAACTTTTAACTACGTTGAACAAAATGAATATCTCAAAATTTTGATTGCATGTGTTTGGGAAAACGGTGGGTGTGAGAAGGGGGTTAGTTGCCCTCTAATTATTTTCAACTATTAAAAGAGGCACTAGCTCTTTCAATTTCCTATCGAGTGATCCCTGTTTGAAGTTTTACGACAAAGCTTTCTATAAAAACCTTATATGCTCCCAGGGCATAACTTACAAACCTTGCCCTGAGGGCTGTAGGGGAGTTTCATTCTCAAAGATATAATTTACGGACCTTTCGACTACGTTGAACAAAATGTTAATCCAACAATTTTGATCGGATGTGTTTGGGAAAATGGTGGGTGTGAGAGGGGGGTTAGTTCTCCTCCAATCACTTTCGACTATTAGAAAGCCCACTAGCCATTTGAATTTCCAATCGAATGAGCCCTTTTTGATATTTCTACGAAAACACTTTCTATAAAAAATCTTATATGCCCCCAGGGCATAAATTACAACCCTTGCCCTGAGAAGCTTGGGGTGGGTTGTCATCCTCAAAGACCTAATTTCCAGAAATTTCAACTACGATGAACAAAATGGCTATCTCAAATTTTTATTGTGTGTGTTTGGGGCAAATGGTGGGCGTGAGAGGGGGTTAGCTGCCGTCCAATCACTTTTGACAGTTAAAAAGGGCACTAGCCCTTTGAATTTCCAATCCAATGAGCCTTTTTTTTCAAGTTTCTACGACAAAGCTTCAATAAAAACCTTATATACCCCCAGGTTCTAAATTATAACCCTTGCCCTGAAGACTGTGGGGGGAGTGTCCTGCTCAAAGATATAATTACCAGAACTTTCAACTGCGTTGAACAAAATGGCTATCTCAAAATTTTAATTGGATGTGTTTGGGGAAATGGTGGGCGTGGAAGGGGTTTTAGTTGCCTTCCAATCACTTTCGACTATTAAAAAGGGCACTAGCCATTTCAATTAACAATCGAATAAACCCTTTTTGAAGTTCCTGCCTTAAGCCTTTCTATAATGTACCCTCTATGCCCCCAGGGCATAACTTACAACTCTTACCCTGAGGGCTGTTGGGGGGGGGGTCATCCTCAAAGACTTAGTTTCCAGAAATTTCAACTACGTTGAACAAAACGGCTATCTCAAAATTTTGATTGGATGTGTTTGGGGAAAAGGTGGGCATGAGAGGGGGGTTAGTTGCCCTCCAATCACTTTTGACTATTAAAAAGGGCACTTGCCTTTTAAATATCCAATCGAATGAGCCCTTTTTGAAGTTTTTTTAGGACAAACCTTTCTATGAAAACTTTATATGCCCTCAGGGCATAATTTATAACCCTTGCCCTGAGGGTTGTTGGGGAGTATTCTCCTCAAAAACATAATTCTATCTGGAGATTAACTACGATGAACAAAATGGCTATCTCAAAATTTTGATTGGATGTTTTGGTGTTTGTTTTGTTGGTCGGAAATGGTGGGCGTGGAAGGGGCTTTAGTTGCCTTCAAATCACTTTCGACTATTAAAAAGGGCACTAGCCATTCCAATTTCCTTTTTGAAGTTTCTACGACAACTCCTTCGACACGAATTGCCCTGGTACGGAAAAAAATAGTACATTGTGCCAACATCGTTCTTTACTTAGGTAACACTATTGCGCTGCCTATGATATGTAAAACTTTCTTTGTTTATTAAAAAAAAAATGTGGTAAGCTTTATCAAGCTTGTCGCAAACTTACTAGGGCATAAGAATCCCCTTTAGAGTATTCACTCTATACCCTAAATCGGGTTTTGGTTTCGGTTTCCATTAGATAGATAAATAATAGTACAGTAATAATACGGAAAAAAAAAAAATGCCCGAACCAGGAACAAATTGATAAAGTGATGCTTTTTTCACCATCTGGACCAGGAAAAAGCGCTGGACAATATTTCCAAAAGCCTCATCTCTAATCCATTGCATTTTTTTTTTTTTTTGCTATTTTTTGTTGCATTCATTTGTATTTTTCATCAAAAAATGAAGTGTCACGAAATGAGTGATTGATACGTCTATCTGTATCAGAATTGAGAGCTGAAACCGTTTTTGACGTTATTTTTTCTTATAAACGTCAAATAAAATGAAAAAACCTATTTTTAGTAAAAAAAATAGCAAAATTTCGCTATTTCTGGCAAAAAAACACAGTGACAACCATGATATCTTTTTTTGTGTGTTTTTTTTTTGTCCGTTCGTTTGTCTTTTTTCAGTATGTATCCAGATCTTTTCAAGCTAGCGTGATTACATTTACACACGTTCTCAACGCCATCTTGTGGCAACCAAGCTGCAGTCTTATGTAAATAGAAAGTTATCTCCGCTCCGGATCGTACAAAGAATCCCATTCAGGTTTGTAGTTTATTGATATAAATGCTAGGGTAGGTTTTTTTCTTACTGGACTTGTCAATAAGCTGCATTACATAGCCTTAATCAGTACATGGCCTGCATCAACAAAACTTTTTCTCTGCACACTCCCCTTCATAGACCATTTTGCTTATTAATGCCATCTAAAGGTGCAGGTATAAGCAGTTGAAAGATACATTTCCCTGCGTTTAAAGCGTATTAATTTAAAAAAAAAAAAACTAAGTTTTTCCGAGGGAAGTAAAAAGTGAAGTTGAAACTTAAAACGGACAAAAATTATTCCTTCACAGCCTATTTAATATATATTAATGTAACTAGCATAAATAAACCAACTAATTATGTTTCCCTATGCTTTTATGATTATACAAAACTAGCGCTGATTATACTAAATCTTGTTTCATGTCTCAACGAGTTTTGAACAAAACGAGCCAATTTAACACAACTAACAATGGGTTTTATTCTGATGATCAGGGAGATATGGCACAAATAAGATTCGTGTAAAACTGCTCTTCCTGTTGACGAATCTTTGCAAGACAACTTACAATATTTTTTCTTACAGATGGAGGATCCCCCGACGTTTTTTTGCCTTTTCTGTGAAAGCCCAATAGACATAGCCGAAGCAGCGGTATTGACCAAGAAAGGAGCCAAAGCAATCAATGAAGCAAGTGAAAAGAGAGGTGTTGATGTTTGTCTTCAGCCAGGAGGGCGAGTGCATGTTGCCTGCCGTAAAGCCTTCACTGACAAGAGAGGTCTGTCGAAAGTCGAGAATGAAAAACGACAGGCTGCACTAGAAAAGATGAAAGCCGACAAAGCGTTATTACGGTCCAGAACCCCCAGCTTTAACTTTCGAGAGTGTTGCTTGTTTTGTGGGACAAAGATAGACCTCCGAGTCACTCATAGGAAGGGTAATGAGTGGTACACGGTACGAAGTCAAGACTTTAAAGAAAAAACGAAGGCCGTCTGCAAAAGTCGCGAGGACGAATTGTCAAACAACGTCTATTGTCGAATATGTGCTGTGTCAGACCTCCATGGGGTAGATGCCATTTACCACATAGCATGTGCTTCTATGTTTCATGGTAACAGAGGCATTCCTGCAAGGTTCAAAAACACATGAACTTGGTGAGATCCTACTGGTTACAGAGCCGGAGAAAAAAAGATCCAAAAACAGGACACTGGATGACCATATAAAGCAGGAAGCTTTGTTGAAAGTGGCTGCTTTTTTCGAAAAAAAACGACGAAAAACAAATGACAATTAACGATCTAGTCAGTAAGATGGACGAGTACCTGGACGAGCCAACGTCCAACCCTATTGTAATAAGCACATGAAAAGGAAGCTCATCGAGTACTTCAGAGATCGACTAGTTTTCGCCACTATTGATGGTAAGGCCGATGTAATATCTTTTAGAGAAAAGGCATCCGAGATACTGAACGATTTCTATTACCTAGACAAAGGAAATGATGAAGAAGGTGAAAAAATAAAGCTCTTTAAAGCAGTAGCGAAAATGATAAAGAGTGACATTAAAAATTACAGGCACAGAAGGAATCGTACGCCACGGCGCAGGAACTTTCATCTGAACGAGAACTTGAAGACACCTTAACTTATAGCCTCAAGGTCCTTCTAAAGGAACTGTTTGTTGGTGCTAAAGTGTCATTCAAAGTCCTTGCCATCGGCGGCTCCAATGTTCAAGCAGTTCGTCTACGCGTAATCAACTGAACTCTTCAACGTGGTTTAGCGGTTCAGCTAGATTACCATTTCAAATCAAACTTCTTAATCGACACTTTGCACAGTCATGGGTTCTGCTCGCCTTACGCCGCAGTTCAAAGGTTCAAGCGTTGTGCAGCAGTAGATCAAGGATGCAGTCTTGATGGTGTTACATCTGAACACGTGGTGCAACATACAGGTGATAATGCAGATCACGATATATGCACGATTGACGGAAAGGACACTTTCCACGGTATGGCAATTCTAGCATCTGTCACTCCCCCTCTGAAAAAAAGAGTGGCACCAATCCCAAGAGGAACTGTTTCTCTAGACGCCGTGACGCTCAAAGGTCGAGTCCCTATTTACCCTTTTCGGATAAGCGAAGCGGTGCTTTCTCAGATTCGGTAGGAGAAAATATCACAGACTATTGTGAAGGATCCATTCGCATTCCTTGACCAGCTCTGGTTGTCATCGTGGTTTTTCAAAAGCCCAAGACCTAACTGGAATGGTTTTATGCAATTGGTTTTCTCGCACTTGCTGGACGAAGATCCACAAACCCCTTGCGACAAAGCAAGTGTGATTTTTTTGCCCATCATCGATGTGCCTTCTAGCAATGAGTCATGCTTATACTCAACCTGTGCTTCATTGCTTGTCAGGGGAGGAAGTACGGATTTAAGCCAGTCGTCATATTCGATCAGCCAATTTGGTGGAAGTCAATTAAGTTTATCAAGTCCAACTTGCCAAATGAGCTGGACAACGTTATCATCAAACTCGGAGGCTTTCACTTGATGATGAACTTCGTCGGATGCATGGGGCGCCTTGTGCAAGACAGTTGGCTCAAAGAAATCTTGGAAATAGTATACGCACCGGCAACAGTACCACATGTACTCTCTGGGAAAGTGATTTCTAGAGCTATTAGAGCTCACATTCTCGTGAGCTCGGATCTCTACGCTCATCTTTTAGGACAAGATGCGGGAACTTTGGATACTTTCGGCCTTGAGAAAACTCTTCAACGACATCCTTGAGGGAAAAATGTCCCCCAGAGACCTTGACGAAGCACCAGAGCTGGGGCTACTGGAAAGTATTATCAAACAGAAGATTGAAGACCTACGAGATCACCGAACAGCAAAGCTCTGGTGCATTGCCTTGACATGGTTGAAAAGCTTCTCAAGTTTATACGTGCCGAGAGACTGGGCCTATGGGACCTGCATTTGAAGCTTGCAGCAGAAATTATTCCCTACCTAGCCACATCTGGGCAAAACCTTTACGTGAAATCTGTCCTGGTTGTATATCCATGAGATGACTAAACTTCCCAGTCGTCACCCAAAAATGTTTCAGATGTTCGGTGAGCAAGGAAACACGATTAGAAGGTCAGATCGGCGCTGGGCTGGCCTCTCAGCAGACTTACTTATTGAACAACAGTACATGCGAAGCCTAAAGACATCGGGAGGACTCACTGGTGGTGGTGGCATGACTGAAGAACAGAGAGCGATTTGAGTCCTTTCGAGGCCGGCGTGTTTTGAGGTCAACCTGTTGATGCAGAACCTGACGAATATCGGCTACTCTACAAGCGAGCAGCATCGTGACTTGAGTCTGAACAGACAAACCTGTGACTGTGAAGATACCGCGAAGTTGGTAGATTTCTTCGAAGTGTCATCCCCATTCAAAGGCAATATACAACTGAGAAACGTTGTAAATGGAGTAACTTCATCTCCAGGCGTGAATTTTGATGAAGCCAAATGTGCTGGGAAGAAAATCTTAGATAAGATGTCAGAAAAGACCTTGAAGGATAACGTCTTTAAGAAGTAAGACCAAGTGACTCTAACGACCACAAAAAATCAGGCTCTTCTGAGGTGGCGCACATCGACCCGGCGCTACTTTTTCAGAGGTTCATTATCGTTGCCCATCTCGAGGAAGATTATTTCAAGTTTGAGCTCTGTACCATTCCTCCTGCTCTTTTCGAAAGAAACGGATTCATTCGAAAGGCCAACAGACCCGAGCTAGCAAAAGCAGTCTATCAGTCATGTGGGTTTGATGCTCAGTCCCCAAGACCGGTGGGAATTACCAGCTTCGTCTTAGACGTGAGTGCCCTTCTCCATCGGATCTCGTGAAAGGTCGCTTCCACATACAAGGCAATCATGTCTTCGTACATTCATTACGTCGAAAAAAGTAACCCGTGGCGGTTGTTTTCTTCGACGAATACGACGGTGGTCCATCAATCAAAGATGCAACCCATTTGCGTCGAGCTGGATCTTTTGGCCGCGAAGTGTTATTTACATAAAGACATGAATCTTTGCATGAAGAAAGAGGAGTTTCTTTCATGCAAGGAGAACCAATCGCGTTTTCTGAAGATTCTTGGAAACGCTCTGGTTGTCAGCGGTTGCGATGTATACCACTCTGAAGGAGATGCTGATCTAGACATAGTGAAGAAGGCTACGGAAACTGCACTCCATAGCGACACCATTGTGGTTGCTGATGACACGGATGTTCTTGTCCTCCTCATCTGTCATATAGACACTAGTTCAAATCGAGTTTACTTCTCACCGGAAGTAAAATTTGGAAGTGAATGCTCAGCTTCGGATGTTTGTCAGATAAAAGACAAGCTAGGACCAAAAGTTTGCCAGCTGATGCCGTTCTGTCACGCCATACTGGGCTGAGACACAATATCGCACCTTTATGGCATCGGAAAAAGAAAAGCTCTTCAGCTATTGTTATCCAGCTCGAGTTTCAGAGACGTCGGTACCCTGTTTACCAAAAAATCTGCATCTCATGATGAGATAGCTGCGGCTGGAAAGAAAGCTTTGCTGATACTCTACAACTGTCAGGATCTGCCAAGTCTTGACACTGCCAGGAACCAAGTTTTCAAGAGGAAAGTCAATACTGCCCTCATTCGTACATCCACAAGAACTGCCTGTGACTATGACGGCAGCGAAGTATCATTCGTTCCGAGTCTACAGCCAGGTTCATATTTGGCTAGGGAACATGGTTGACCACCTAAGCTGGGGATGGAACCTTCAAGGCAACGAAGTTTTATACCCAAAAATGGCGGATCTCCCCGCTGCTCCTCCTCATCTTCTAAAGACAATGAAGTATTCTTGCCCAGCTGATTGTTGCAACAGTGAGAGATGCTCCTACAAGAAAAATGGCCTGGAATGCATCATAGCTTGTCAAGTATGTAGAGGAGTTTCGTGGAACAACGCAAAATGTCAAGAAGATGAATTTTCTGAGGATTAGCTTCAAGCTTGTGATTTAATTTTCCCTGTGATTTTTATTCCTTTGATCAATCAGATGTGCAATTTTCTTGCTTTTTATTACAAATAATTTTTACCACGTCGTTTTTTTATGGTGATGAAGGTGAATGAATTTTGATCTCAAATGCCTGCGAAGAGCAAGTTTTTGGGGAAGGTTGGGGAGGATGGGTATTAAAAAGATCTTGAAGTATCTCAGAAAACCTAGTTTGTCAACTCAAAACTGATCTAGAAACTTCTGTCGAACGCTTGTTTTTTTTTTTACCCTAAAACGTTAAAATTGTTCATTTTTGTTCAAAAACAGAGTATTTCTGATTTATTTTTTGACATATCGGTGAAACTAACATCATATATCGTTTCAGCTTTTAAATTTGATACAGAAAGACATATCAAACACCAGTTTCGTGATATTTCACTTTTTTCCCAAAAAAAAAAAAAAACAATAATTAATAAACAAAAACAGCAAAAAAAAAACAAAAATTTCGCAGCGAGTTAGAGATGGGGATTTTGAATGTGTTTTTCAGCGATTTTTTTTTTTTTTCTGGTCTGGATAGTGAAGACAAGCATTACTTTATCAATTTGTTCCTGGTCAAACCTTATTATTCCTGTACTATAATGACATATAGTGACTTAATCTAAAATCTATGAATTGAACCAAATTCTGAATTGATTCTGAACAAGTTTCATAGCAGTTCTTAAGACAAAGCAAAAATAAGATACGCTTTTTCTTTGATTAGTTGTTACACTTCTATTTTCTTCCTACTCTGGTCTAAATTCCAGTTGGGGGGGGCATGGCCCCTCCCCCCTGCCGGTGCCCATGCATTGGCTAAATACCAAAAAGAATGTTTTTATATATATAACCGGTAAAAAGGTAGTGTCGTTCCTTTGACTAGACTACTGGAAGTCGGAACCGCAAATTTAGGAATCTATGCTATGGAGATATTCGTACATTAAAAAGAAATATTAGAGCTACATAGTTGTTTTTCCTCCTTTGTCTGCCCTTGTCCCCAAGGTTTTCCTGCAGATCTAGCCCTTACACTTTACTAACTACTATGTCTTGAGAATAACTAACAATTTACGCGTTGGGAAGATTATTGTTCATCGGTTCACACCACACATTTATTACCGATAACGCAGGAGATATGTAACAAAGTGAACTTGAAACAAAAAACGCTTTCTTATTGAATATTAAGTAAAAAAAAAAAAAAAAAATTCTTGAAAAAAAAAAAAAAAAAACAAAGAAACAATGAGACTTCAAATGAACAGAAATTATTGCTTAAGTGACGGAGGCTGCCACCACCTCAGCCTCCCACTTTTTCGTAAAGTTTAGCTGCCTGTTAGCTGAATAGAAGTTATTCCTTATGTGAGTGGGTGGCTGCCGCCTTTTCCTTTAACCCTCTACTCTTTCACCTAAATTTTACTTTATTCTCGATGCTCTTAGAACGACTGCTCAAACAAGGGCAATCGGACTGGAATAAAAAGTATTTTCAATAATAAAGATCTCATTTGGGCGCATTTTCTTTAAATTTGTTCTTTAAAATATTTGCTAAAAAGACGCTTTTCAGAGCCAAATAAAGAGCCATAAGAACCAAAGACGAGCAGAAATAAAGTACTTTATAATCCAAAATTAAAACGAACAGAAACTTAAATGAACAATTAAATCAAAACAAATATAAATTATCACAAATAGGAATAAGGCTACAGGCCTATACACGTTCTGAAGGTCGGAGAGTCATTTGCATCTCACTGAAACGATTTGTATTTCGAAGAGTGTATTTTAATTTCTCATAATGTCAACTACAACACAACAAAAATGTTATGGCAAGGCTAATCAAGGTTTACAAATAAGACTGGTGCTACTCACTCTACTTTCAAGCCCTCTAAACTCTGTCGTTTGTATTCTACTGAATGACATGTATTTTAAACAGTGTTGTTTTTATTCACCAAAAAAGTTACTTAAAAAAAAAAATAATAAATTCACCTCAATAATCAAGATAACAAACAAAAACTAAAAAAATGTAGAGCGATTGTTTAATATATAGTCATATCAAGTCTTGGATATATAACAAACTTTTTATTTTTCAATTTTGTAATCGTTAAGCAGGAATGTTTAAAATACATTTTGTTTTCTGTATATTACAAATGACATTATGATCAACAGAAGGTTGAGGAGGTGATAGCCTTCCTCATATTTATGGTTTTTTCTATTCGTTTTATGTTTGACTTTATTGTTCATTTTAATTTCTGGTCGCTTTTGGTTCATATATTCATTGATAGTAATTTCGGTTTGTTTTAAGTTTGAATTAAAATTTCACTTTATTTCGAATCGTCTCAGGCTTCAATATGGCACGTACAAACTTTTTTGGCTTTGAAAAACTTTTTATTTTGGAAAAGAATCTTTTACATTAATATTTACTCGTTTTTAATTACACTGTGTTCACTGTTGGTTAATATTATAAATGTTTGTGTTTTTCTTAACTTTTCAAACTTAAGAATCAAAACGTTGGACTGGAATTTAAATTCTGGACAAAGATGAATATTTCGTCAAAGTTTTCGTTTAAAAGTAGTTTTGTATAATAAATTTCAAATACGAGTTTTACTAATAGCCTATAAATTAGGATTGACCACAATCTTGTCCTGTAGAAATATCGCTGAAGCACAATCGAGATATTAAATTTCAATTTCGATTGTCGCTATTTTTTCCGTTATTCACTGGAGAACACCTTTGAAATGTAAAGTATACTACTTGGATTATTGTTGCTGAAAATCTACAAACAGGAGTGTTTAATCTACTGGGGCGGAAAATTGCAGGAAATGTACTTTTCCTGGATTATTTAGTTTCAACGTACTTTTCCTTGAATAGAATCATGGCCAATGATCATTATCTCCTTGCCCCTATTTACGTCACCGTTATCTCTTAGGTAAAAAATAGAAAAGAAACTTTTGGAAAGGACAAATTTGTGTATCTTGGTTAGAAAATAGGAAAATGCGAAGATATGAACAGTACAGAAGCCACAATGATTTACTTATTTAGTTGTTTTTGTTTTTTTTTTAAAGTAAGCGAAAAAAAAAAACGAACCAGGCAGTGTTCGTTTTTGGATGTATATTTTTAACTTTTTAGTTGAATCCAAAAAACTTTATGCCTTTTTTTTTTCAGGTGTGTGTTAACTCGACAAGGCTCATTAAAAACTTCTGGTACCTTATCTGAAAACTCTGTCGATAAAATTTGTCGGTATGTTCCACTACCGCCTTTTCTAAAGGAGAGGTATCACTTTTCTTTGTACATATTTCCAGAAGAAAATAAGTAAGTAGTAAATACTTTCTTAACTTAAATTATAGCTTTAATGTTGTACTCACAAAGTTATTTCAGAGAATAAAGGAAAATGATAAGTGGATGCTTATGTTTCACAAACAAATAAAACTACAATCAACGAGTAGGCAATAAAACTTAGTCGAATTTTAAAGATTTCTTTGCTTTTAATAGTATTATTGACAGTTATACTGTGGTTAGTGCATGCATTTTGTCTTTTTTAATTCCAAAGCTGTTAAAGCACCTTTATGGTTCGTTTACACATTGCGGAAGTTCATGCGGATTTAGCAATCCGTGCGGAAATTCCGTCCGTTTTTTGTGCTAGAAAAAATCTCTAGCTTTCCGCAACGTTTTGGTCAAATCAGGACGGAATCTTGGCAAGATTTTTAAATGAATAAAATCATGAGTATGAATTATCAAAGCTACATGATCTTATAACTTTGGTTTAAGGCTACACCCAGCTTCTGTGATCCTTCGCACCCAGGCTATAAGAAAACTAAGAAAAAACGGTGTCATTTGGCTCTCTATTGTTCAACAGCTTTCAGAATAGGGTAAGAACATAGGTCATGCTGTTGAAATAATTTGAAATCTTTGCCTTAAAACGCAGCGTTATTTTAGCCATAGTTCGAACAGATACGGACGGACTTCCGCATGGATTTCCGCAATGTGTAAACGAACCATTAGTCATCAAATTATTTGTTGTGGCTCCTAGTTTCAAGCCCTTTTAGTTCAACAATCAAAGGTGATGTTTTCTTTTATTTCACATTTACTTTTGTCTTCATCTTTATATTTTAGACACATTACGTATTTGGATTAAAGTGTAGCCAAAAAAATAGATATAGAATACATCATGTTTTTAAAATGTACTACCAGCATTTCTGGCGCTATTTATTTTTTTATCCCTTTAGAATCTGTGTACTCTTTCAGGGTAGCCGAGAAGTTTTTAAGTGAGTTGGATAATATTCTTTGAAAAATTCAGGTTACCGCTTAGATTAGGACCAATGAATATAAGTATAGAAGACTGGAAAGGATTAGTTATTAGGCAAAACTTTTAATTAATACAGGCTTTTCCTGTAGAAGACTTTCTTTTTTCGGAATTGATTTTTGTCTACTAGTCACGATCTTATATCTTAAGAACAATTGAGACATATATTTTTTATTTAACGCATTGCCTAAGAATAAACAAACTTAGATGTCTTTGATCTACTGCCTCTTCTGATTTAAATTAAAATTATCTAATAAATGAGTATTTAAGGGTGAACTAGTGGTGTAATTTGGTATTAGACATAACTCTGCTCATTTTGAACGAAAATGAAGAGAAATCCTCCGATTTGGGCATAGAATATGGTTATTCTTCCTCAATATATTATTTCTTTGGAATCCTTAGAACAATTTTATTAAAGTCCATTTAAAAAGAAAAACATGGATTCTAAGTTCAAAGACGGTGAACGTTCAATCAGAAGATAACTGTATTTTGTTCTTTAGAAATTCTGTATTTTGAAACCTTCTATATCATTTTCTAGACATGCTTCTTAAACTGGAAGTAAGTGAGATAGAAAAAAATATTATGTTGACACTTGCCCCCCCCCCCCCCCAAAAAAAAAAACAGACAACAAATAGTTAATTTGTTGTATTTTTAAGCCTTCATTTTAGCAGTTATAAAAGTCACACGAGAATAATCTATTAAAGTAACTAAATTTGCATCAGTAAAGCGTTTTCCAAATTATTAAAAAAAAAAGATTTCCTGACTCTAAATCTAATCAATGGCTAACTACAGCTCTGACTTTGATCAGTTAATATGTTTTTCTATTTAGTCAATAGATTAACCAACTACTTCTCTCTCTCCCTCTCTCTCACTTTCTCTCTCTCTCTCTCTCTCTCTCTCTCTCTCTTTCTCTTTCCCTCTCCTTTTCTATCTCTTACCTCTTTTATCAAATCTTGTTTAAGCTTTTTCACGTCAATTAAGTTGGTCCAATGACCACCTAAAATCATTTTATTGCAATGCATATTTGACATACTTAAAGATAATATCTGCACTTAGCTGTGTTGCTTTTTTACATTTAGGGAGAATGAATGACCTTTTCCAGTTCTATTTTAATAAGTTAGTGCTCCAAACTTCTTTGGTGATGCCATAGAATTGAAATGACAGTGAACTCCATTCACAGCTTATTTAGTTCTTGGGAGTTACCGTCATTACCTGGAGCTTTGTGGTTCTCCTGGGCTTTTATTAATTTGAGCATTTCATTCATTATTCTTATTTTTACAAACTGTGCTTTATTTTAAACTCTTTTGAAATGGGTTACCAGCAAAAACACTTAAGATGCTTATCTAACGAAGTGATGGAACATTTTATCAATAATCCACATATCAAAAACACACGCAATAAGATAATACGGTAAAGTTCTTAGCGATTCAATGAAAATAATACAAAATTTTGTTTGAAAGAATATCTTTCTACAACATTATGCATCAATAGGTTTAACTTCAGTCTTTTTTTTCTTGACTTTATTTGGGGGGGGGGGGTATTATTGAAAATATTATTATACAATGTATCTCTATCAGGCAATAATACAAAAACATTTGTGTGTGTGGTTATTTTCGCAGTTGGGGGGGGGGAGTGTATGACTGGCTTGTTTATCAAAATTACTCTGTTATTTGACAGTTGAGTGTACATTCTTTTTTTGACTTTAATAAAGATTTCAAAATTTAGCATCAATAATAAAGACAGAAAACACATTCAAACTGGAATGTAAAAAAAAAACATGACTTTTTGTCGGATTTGCTGCTCAAAGTAGGCAGAAGCGTTTTTTATATCGCTGTTTTTTAATAGTGTTGTTTTTTTCCTTTTTCAGTTTTCGTAGATGGTGCGCCTGGCTCGCAGCAGAGAAGTGGTTTGATCATGTGATACTGTTTTTTATTGCCTTAAATTGTGTTGCACTTGCTATGGAGAGACCAAACATTCCCCCTAAATTGCTGAAAGATATTTCCTAACTATTTCTAATGATATTTTTACTGCTGTATTCACTGCTGAATGTATTTTTAAAGGTAAGTTGTGCCACTCGATATAAAACATTTATATGCACAAATGTTATATTTCTTGTTCGCAAAGACTGGTACCGAAAAAATTTAGCAGTTTCTGATGGAAAAAAATTCTGTTCATAATTTATTTCCTCAAGAATTCCAAAGAGCATAATTGGATTTCATCAAAAAGTTTGAACAATATAATTATATCGTATGATTAGAGGTACTGCTTCTCGTCAACAATAGAGCGGGGTTCAGTTGCAATAACTAGCAAGTCAGTTGCAGAAGATCTTGTGCCCCTCTGTCTTAAGTTAATACACCAAAATTTCATAGTGCTCTATTGAATTAATGGGTAATTGCAAGCATTTTACTTATCCATTACCTTTTAAAACATTTGAATAGCAAACTTTATTGGTTAGAGCAAACGTACATCAATAAGCTTTTCCGATTTTTGAGGTATAAAAAAAATTCTTTCACGTCATTCTATAATGGAAACAAAACATCGGGAGCGAAAATTATAAAACTAACGTAAAGAGCAGGGGGTTGAGGAGGGAAGAGGATAGCCCCTCTCATATACGGAAGAACTTGTATTTAGTTAAAGTGCTAATTAAAATTTTTCATAGAGGGTTGCGGTGTCGGTTGCCCTTCTTATATACAGAACGATTAAGAAGAACGGGCGAGAGGAAGTATTGAATCACCGAGAAATATTTTTTTTTATTAGGTGATGCTAAGATAGTTACAAATCATTTGACTATAATGAAGAAAATAAAGTAATGGCACGCGCTTTAATGCTAGGCACTTTGACCTGAAATCCCCTTGTGGGGACTTAAAGCTATCACTAGGAACGTCATCTCAAGTTTTCTTTAAGGAGTAGCTTGAAACAAAATTTTTTCCGTTAGATATGGAGAGCTAACCTTATTTTTACCTTTTTGGGGGAAATTGCCTCTGCTTTGGGAAATTTATCAGATATTGAAAGGAACATACCCTCCAACCTCCTCCGTCAAAATGATGTCCCGGATAATTAAAGGCAGGGGCGGATCCAGGATTTTTTTTAGGGGGAGGGGTAAAATAGGTAGATCCGATAAACTTGCGTTAGGAGCAAGTTTAATTAACGCAAACTTGCGTTAATTAAGTAAATTACACTACTTTAGACTACGCTAGGGGGCGCCCCCCCTTTCCCCCTGGATCCGCCAATGATTAGGTTTAGGTTAGGTTTAGGTTTTAGGTTAGGTTTAGGTTTTTTTATTTCATCAAATTAACAAAAATTCAAGCTAATATAATTAGGAAACACTACGCTAGCGAAAAAAAAATTAATTTTTCTAACACGTAGCGATTACATACATAATTCTTCCTATATCAACCTAAAATTAATAAATCAATTCCAGAAACAAATGATAAGGGAAAAAAACTAAGCCAATCCCCTTCACTCACACACTTCCTGAGCAATAACCATCATCAAATACAACTCCCAGCCTCCCCCCAGCCCATACACCCACTCCTCCCCCAGCCCATTCCTCTCCCCTTCCCATCAACCCACTCCTCTCCCATTCGTTTCACTCACTCCTCCCTGCTCCAAAAAAAAACCTTAAACAACTAATAAAAACAATAAAAAACTAATTCCCCCCAAAATACTCATTTAATCTATTTTTAAATTGAGGAAGATGCTCAGCCGCCCTAAGGCTCACAGGAAGTGAATTCCAAACAGAAGGACCATATACTTTAAAGTAAAACTGATCTCACACTATTTTTAAGCTCCACAACCAAATTATCACAGCTTCTCGTATCGTGATCGTAATCGTCTCGTATCGTAAAGTCAATCTAAATAACTAGCCTGAAAACTATTTTGATGGTAGAGAAATATAACAGTTTTCAATAAAGCAACAATGAAACCTTTAGCTTTCCAGGTGCTTAAGGGTGCGGTAAGTCCCTTTTATTTGTGACAATTTTTTGGTTTCTAAAGTTTGATGTGATTACCATTTTAGATTTATTTAATTCCTCCATTGTGATTTTTTAAATTTTCATTTTAACTTGGTTCTTCATTTCAATATTTATTTATCCATCAGGTTCTTAAAGGTTCTCTGTTCGTTTGGAGTTCGACTTGATTTATCATTTTAATTTCTGCTCGTTTTAGGCTTCATTTATTCATTCATGGTAATTATTTGAAAAAAACTACGTTTTCTAAAAAGTTAAAGAGGCTGAGTCACAAGTTCGAACCTTAAAACGTACAGGGATTAGGAGGTACAGCTGGGGGGCTGCCACCCCGCAACCCCCGCTTCCGTATATAAAAGGGGTTGTGCCCTCCTCAACGCCTCGCTCTTTATGCTAAAGTTTTTATTGTTTAAAAAAAAGAGTTGTGAGAAAGTCAAACTTTAGCGTAAAGAGCGAGGCGTTGAGGAGGGCACAGCCCCTTTTATATACGTTTTTCCAAAAAAAAAATATAGCCACTTAAAGTTCATTTCTCTTTTTTTTATCAGCCACGCCTACAGGCCACAGTTGGCAACGGATTCGGGTGAATGAGGACTCATTCGAACCGGAATTCGACCCAGCAGGCCTTTTGATATTTTCAGACCGAAAAAATTATCCCCAAATTTACATTTACGAAAAACCTCGTTTTCCTATAAGAGCCCATGTTAATTTTTCCCACAACAGCCCCCCTTTAACGTTGTCTGATCGGTTTGAAATTTAGACGATAGACTTTTCTGGGGCCTGGGAGCTCATCCTCAAAATTTCAGCGCAATACGATCACTCCTTCCCTGTTTTCCAAAAACCAAATATCAGTTTTGTGGGGATTTGCTTGCGTCAAAAATACATCGCCCAGAATAAAAATAATGTAAAGTGTCTCTGTGGTACAGTGGTCGCTATTCCTGACTGTCAGGCGGAAGCCCCGAGTTCGATTCCCCGTCAGAGAATGTGCCCTCCTCAACTCACGCCTAAAAGGGGATGTGCCCTCCTCAACGCCTCGCTCTTTATGCTAAAGTTTTTTTGTTTAAAAAAAAGAATTGTGAGAAAGTCAAACTTTAGCGTAAAGAGCGAGGCGTTGAGGAGGGCACAGCCCCTTTTATATACGGAAGCGGGGGTTTGGGGGGTGGCAGCCCCCCAACTGTACCTCTTAATCCCTGTACGTCGAACTTGTATCGTCTTTAACTCTTCCTTAGTTTTTCAACTTTGTACTCAGCCTCTTTAACTCTTTAGAACAAATAGTTTTTCAGTTTTTTTTTTTTTTTCTCAGAAATAATTTTTGCACTGTTTGCGTTTTGTACAGTTTATTACTTGATTAAACTTTAAATTTGCGTAAAGCTTTTTGACTCGAACTCGGGGGTTTTGTTGTACTGAGTACGTTTTACGGTTCAACTGTACTCGTGTCAGGAGTTAAAGTTCGGGGGCTGCCGCCCCCCAAACCCCCCGCTCTTGAAGATACTTGTTAAGGCTTTTAATTCCTGAATAATCAAATCAAATGCACAGTAAGATTTTCTTTTTTCAACTTTTCTTCGAGCATGCGGTTGTACGACATGCTACCAAAGCAGTGGAGACTTACCTGTAACCTGAAGGCCGACTGTGATATTCTTCTGGAGACGCCTGTTGAGCCGAAGGATTTAATAGATTGGATTTAAAAAAGAAACTGAGTTTTCTTTTTTTTAACTTTAAATTCAATATATAAAAAAAATTCTCTGACGGGGAATCGAACTCGGGGCTTCCACCTGACAGTCAGGAATAGCGACCACTGTACCACAGAGACACTTTACATTATTTTTATTCTGGGCGATGTATTTTTGACGCAAGCAAATCCCCACAAAACTTGATATTTGGTTTTTGGAAAACAGGGAAGGAGTGATCGGATTGAGCTGAAATTTTGAAGAATGAGCTCCCAGGCCCCAGAAAAGTCTATCGTCTAAATTTCAAACCGATCAGACAACGTTAAAGGGGGGCTGTTGTGGGAAAAATTAACATGGGCTCTTATAGGAAAACGAGGTTTTTCGTAAATGTAAATTTGGGGATAATTTTTTCGGTCTGAAAATATCAAAAGGCCCTGCTGGGTCGAATTCCGGTTCGAATGAGTCCTCATTCACCCGAATCCGTTGCCAACTGTGGCCTGTAGGCGTGGCTGATAAAAAAAAAAAGAGAAATGAACTTTAAGTGGCTATATTTGTTTTTTGGAAAACAGGGAAGGAGTGATCGGATTGAGCTGAAATTTCGAGAATAAGCTCCCGGACCCTAGGAAAGCTCAACCTCTAAATTTCAGCCCAATCGGACAACGTTAAAGGGGGGCTGTGGTCGGAGGGTCGAAACTTCCGGCCCACTTTTACCCATGAAGATAAAGTCGGAGGGGGGTAAAATTTTGCACGTTTCTTATTTGAAGCTTGGGCTACAAAATGCGATCACCGCTGTCTCTCTGCGACCGCTAGGAGCGGAAATCGCTTAACATTGTGGTGGGTCGCCTCTTTAAAGAGGCACAAGTGTGCCTCCTTGAATTCTGTTTCTCTAAGTTTGGATTATTTTTGACTTATTTCTACACGTTGTAGGTTTTAATATTACTCTTTACTTATATTTGAATTATATAAACTAATTATTTTTGTTTTAATAAGCAAAATAGTTATATCAAGTATTAATTCTAGGAATATCTGTATTTCTTTTATTTACTAAAGAGTTAGCATATCGGATTACAACTTCAATTTTAGGTAAAACTTGAACATTCAGTCAAAATTTTCGATTAGCCGTAATTTTATGCATCAGACCGGTTATCAGGATCCACTGGTTAGCATATTCTTTTATTTCCGTATCTTAAAAAATATTTTTTTCGACAATGCGGAAAAACAGCCAAAGCAAAAATTTATCTTAGGAATCCTAATGCTTGCTACCTCAGACAAGGGGCACGCCCTCTAATGTTTGATTTAGAATGACCAAGCATCGTTTGTTCATTATGGCTACGCACAGCCTTTCAGAGTAATAGTCTAGGAAATACAATTTAAAACTGTCAATTAATGTCTCTTGGGAAATATATTATGTCTTTTAAGATAATGTATTTTATCATCATTTATTCACTTAGTAACGGGCCTAGATCTGCAGGTTTTAATAACTTGGAAAATGTCCTTGATAGTTTATATGAGTTTGTAGATATGTAGGGTACCTCCATAGGAGGCACGGACCAAGGGGGGACCTTGTCCCTGGGGGTCCATAATAGAAACTTGGACACTCTCATCCTGGACCATAAATACAGGTGGAGGAGGAAGAAGGTCCCTCAAATGTCCACTCAAAATGGTCCACTGGCGTGTCCACACGTCCCGTGAGTTACAAACCTTCTCCCAGTAATGGGTTAAATTGCATGGTGACGCAGAACACCCATCGCGGGAGGATCCTCTATAGGAGTCAAACTGCGGCAGGGGGTAAGATCCAGATCTATGGACATTGGCCTCCGCAAAGGGCCTAGTAAACGACACAACATTCGCACGGGATTCTGATTTTGGATATTTCTTCTGGGCTTGGTCTGTTTTGACGGGCGTTTTTGGGCTGAAAAACCTCTTCCTAGCTGATTTATCTAGTATGGGCCACCTCCCCGTAGTAGCATAATATTAGTAGGCATGAATATATAATGAGTCGGGGATAATAGGATTGAGAATGTCTGTACAGGATTTCGACTCTTGTTAATAGAAGAGCATCGCCAAGTGCTGAAAACCATGTTGTGACCAAGATAAGCCCAGGATTGCACAAAGCCTCCATTCATACTGGAGGTCCAGGGACTTCTTGCTGTCCGGTTCAAAGCCGGCCTAAGCTCTTTGGTGTAGACTTGAGAAGATATGTGATCCCCATCCTGCACTGGTATCCGGGATCATCGCTTTTCCTGAGGCCAATTTAATTCCAAAGATTTAAAGAACAGGAAAATTGGAACTTCTAATGTTAAGACGTTAAAAGGTGACTATCGTATTGACATTTTGACTGACGAATTCAGACGATTTGAACTGGACTTATTAGGAGTTTCAGAAACTCATATCCCAGGGGTGAGAAGTATGAAATTAGGTGATATAGAATTTGTTTACTCAGGCAGGAAGGATGGGGTACATAGATAGGGAGTAGGGCTCATGATGAATAAGGAAGCTGCTAAATTTTGTTTAAGCTGAGAAGGTATTAATAATAAAATACTAATTGCTCTTTTTATGACGAAAAAATTTAAGGTATCAGTTATGGTAGTATATGCTCCTGTAGAACCGACTGACGGAGATACTAGTGATTCAGAGGAATTTTACTTACAGTTACTGGAGCAAATAGACAGGGTTCCAGTAGAAATATGATGAAAGGACGAGGCACTATGGCGAACAAAATTAAATGGACAGCGATTCACTGCCGTAGCAAACGGTTCCAAGGGTGGCAAGAAACTTTCTCGTTGTACCGTTTAATTTGTTCAATTATAGCTGCCGGCGGGCCCACAATTTTAAAATTTTTAACAAGGTGCGAATTTCTTGTCCACGGCGGGAGCCGCAACAAGAACTTCGCAAACTCAAAAAAAAAAAAAAAACGTGGATCTGAGGTTTTATGATGTTGGTAGACTCCAGGATGAAATTTGAGAGAAATTTTCCAGGAACAGTTGAATACTAAACTTGAGAGTCTAAAATTTGACAATGTGGAAGATGGTTGGAAACAATTTTAGAAAAAAAAAACAATTTGTGAAGCTGCTGATGGTGTTTTAGGGAAGAAAGCTAGGACTGCAGCTAACAATATTATTGAAAAAGCTTTATGTTTAATAAAGAGGAGAAGGGGCTTGTACAAGAATTATCTGAGTGATAGATCATATGAAAAGAAAAGGAATTTAAAGAAAGTGGAGAAAGGATTAAAATGTGAACTAAGGAGGTGTGAAGTGGAGGCCATGGATAAAATTGCTGAGGATCTGGAAGATGCAGCTAGACGGCATAAGAGTAAAATATTGTACTAGCATGTTAATAAATTGAGAGGGAATAGTGAACCCGGACTTGTCCCATTTAAAGATAGAAACGGGGCCACAATTAGTGATATGGAAATAATTAAAGAGAGATGGGCAGAACATTTTGAGAATGTGCTAAACCGAGATAGAATTGCAGGAAAAGATATAAAGGAAAATGAAAAAGTTTGTGATACCTTGGATGTGAAGGAAGACTTGTTTTGTGAGGAAGAATTAATGACAGCACTAAAAGGATTAAAAAACAATAAGGCTCCAGGTGCTGATAGTGTGGTAAATGACTTTCTTAAATATGGTGGCTCTGAGGTTAAAAAAAGTTACTGAAGATTATAATATGATTTTTGAAAAAGAGGAAGTACCTAACTATTTTAGGAAAACCTTAATTAGACCACTTTATAAGAAAGGTGATAAGAGTGAGTGTGGTAATTATCGAGGCATTAGTCTTGTCTCTGTAGGTAGCAAATTACTTAGTAATATGAAACTTTGTAGACTGAGAGATGCTGTAGACAAAGTCTTAAGAGAAGAACAGTGCGGTTTTAGAAAAGGTCGAGGATGTGTCGACCTTAGGTTAATAATTAAGAAGTGACTGATTTTTCAAACACCCTTGATCCTCAGTTTTATAGATTATGAGCAAGTGTTTGATTCTGTTGATAGAAGAGCTTTAGCAAAGGTCTTATCCTTGTATGGTATACCAGAAAAATTCATTAAAGTGATTAGTGCTATATATGAGAATAACACTGCTGCGGTTAAAGTAGGAAATGAGGTTAGCAGCTGGTTTTGTATTAAATCAGGAGTTAAGCAGGGCTGTGTTCTATCCCCCTTTGTATGGATCAATTTGTTGGAATTTGTCTTAAGGAGCACAGGAAAGGCAAATGGGAGACCACGGAGCCAAGTGGGGAGGAAAAACTCATGGACTGAGATTCTGCTGATAGTTTAAGCATCCTAGATGAAAGTGTGAGCAAAATGAATGAACTTTTAGATGTTTTTCAAGTTCAGGGTTCTAGAATAGGTTTGCAAATTAATGTTATGAAGACTAAGTCACTAAGGCTAGGAATAAGTAAAGATGAAAAAGTGATGTTGGGTAACGAAAAGATTAATCAGGTGGGCAGCTTCACTTACCTTAAAAGCATTATTAGTAAAGACGACAGGAGCAGTGAAGATGTTAAAGTAGAATAGCAAAGGCTCAAGGTGTTTTTTCATAGTTGAAAACGTTTGAAAGAATGGGAAGATAATTCTGCAAAACCAAGATTAGAATATTAGAAGCTACAATGATGACAATTGTCAAATATGGCTCTGAAGCATGGGCACTCCTTAAAGCGGATGAAGATTTGCTAGATGTTTTCCAAAGAAGTTGCCTACGGATTGTTATGGGTACCCGGCTGACTGACCGTATTTCACACAGTAGGCTGTACGAAAAATGTGGTTCAATTCCGCTTTCTAGGGCTATAAAGAAAGAAAGGTTGAGATGGCTAGGGTACGTTGTGCGGATGAAGCACGACAGATTGCCGAAGATTATTCTTTTCGGCCAACCGTCTAGGGCTAAATGGAAAGAAGTTCGTCCTCGTCTTGGGTGGGAGGACGTCAGAAAGTAAAATTTAAAGGAAATGGGAACTTCCTGGCTGGGTGTAAAAAGGGAGGCTTTCAATAGACTGGGATGGAGGAGGAAAGTGCGTAGTTGCGCTTCAGGTGGATTTGCAGTGACGAACAAAACTGTTTTTCAAATATACTTGCCTTAATTCCTGTCCCCTTAAAAAAGCATCCTTCCAATACATTTCTCACTTCCTATGTTTTATTAAGTTATGGTATTAACTTTAGTTAATTAAAAAGGAATAAGCCAATTTTTCTAGTTTTATTAAGCAAAGATTCCTTCATTGTCTAACTTAGTTTGGGAATCAAAAAGGTTTGCTACTGTGGCAAATTGTTATCCTTCCTTAGCTAACTTGGGCAGGGAAGGGATCATTCTTTAATAAAATTAAATAAAAAGGCAAGTTTTTTCAAACTGAAAGTAAGGAGCAACATCAAAGCTTAAAACGAAGAGAAATGATTAGTTATATTAGGGGGTCAGTATCTCGCTCTTTACGCTAAAGTTCGAATTTTGTTCCAAGTCTTTAAGAATGACCCCTTAATCACAAAGCCGTTTAATTAGAATAAATAGCTCTTTTGAAAGTACTAAAAAAAATTCAGCGTAAAGAGGGAGGTATTGACTAAGGGGCGAACCCCCTAATATACCTACTAATTTCTGTTCGTTCTAAGTTTTGATGTTGCTCCTTCCTTTCAGTTGAAAAAACGTGTTTTTTATTTAATTTTATTAAAGAAAACAGAGTCAAACTCAACACGAGCAGAAATATGAGTAAGGTTCTAAACCCTAAGCTTTCTAAAAGCCAGAATATAATTTGTACTTCACTGAAAAAAAATCTTTAAATTTTTTCACTTTCATAACTTTAAGAAATCAAAAATCAATTAAGATTTTAAGGAACAAATATCAGCATATGTATATTAAACTGACAATACACATTTTTTCAGTAAATTCATCTGAATTTTTTTGCGTAAAGTAAAAATTATGTTCTAGTTTTTAGAAAGCTTGGGGGTTAGAACCCTACTCATATTAATTTCTGCTTGTTTTGAGTTAGACTCTGTTATCCATTTGGATTTCTGTTTGTTTTGGGTATCATTTATTTATTGATACTGATTTGTGGTAGTTGTATTCTTGATAAATTATTTATTCTATACCTAGCCACAGTCTGACAAACGATGCCATAAGGAGAGATGGATCCTCAAAAGGAGGTGAGTCTATGTACACGTAGAAGGCAGGTATTAACGTCACATCAAACCTTGTATCAGAGGCACCGCTGTAGTATTACATATAATGAAGAATCAAAAGGCTTCAATGTATTATTATTTATTTTCACTTTTTCCCAGGGGCACTCCATATGGAATCGATAGTCCTATAAACTTCAGAGGATGCTCATTTGATTGGAAATTAGAAGTTCTGATGCCCTTTTTTAAGAGTCAAAAGCGATCGGAGGGCAACTAGCCCTTCCACCACGCCTTTTTCTCCCCAATTGCATTCGATTAAAATTTGGAGATAGCCCTTTTGTTCAAAATAGTCCAAAGGTCAAATAAAAATAACTCCGGGGTTGTTAAAACCCCCACATCCCACTAGGCAAGGGCTGCAAGTTATGCCGGTTGCCCATTCTTAACTTATAAGGTTTTATGGAAGGAGTGATCGCATAAACTTTGAAGGGACAATCATTCGATTTAAAATCGAAAGTTCTAGTGGTCTTTATAAGAGTCAAAGGGGATCGTGGCAATTGAACCCTCCCCCAGGCTTTTTTCCCCAAACGCATCTGATCAAAATTTTGAGATAGCTTTTTAGTTCAAAATAGTCCAAAGGCCAAATAACTATAATTCTGGGGCTGAAAAAAAAAAACCACAGCCTACTGGGCAAGGGCTGTAACTTATGCAAATTGCGTATTGCTTACATATAAGGATTTTTATGGGAAAAAAGGACATGTTTGATCCTGGGTCTCCAAAAACATTTAGGGCATTAAGGTGAAGCCGTAAGAAAATGTTGAGAGGGAAGCCAAGCGCAATCTAAACACACTTTTTACTGGTGGTTGTGAACAGGGAATATCAGTAATATCTAAAGAACGACTGAGGGTATTATGGTGAATTTTTCAAGATATGTTGAGGAGATGTTGAAGAGGGATTAGAGCACAACCAGCCCCCTTCCCGTCCTTGCCTTTTTTAGGTGCCTCCTTTACTCACACAGATCTAAATTTGAAATTGTAATTTTTTTTCAAAACTAGTCAAAAGGTTTAATAGCTATACTTCAAGGAATGACATGCCTCCCATAGCCCCAGGGCAAGGATTGTAAATTTTATTATTTTCCTATTGTTTAGATGCAGAGTTTGTGATTAAGAGAAGGGGAAATATTTGGTTCTTGCTGTTTCCAAAAAGTCTAAGGGCATTAAGGTGAAACTTTGGAGAATGTTGGGGGATATGCTATACTTAATCAAAAAGCACTATGTGCATCCAATTTATTAAAACGGAAGATCTGCAGTATTTTAAGAACGGCTGAGGTTATTGGGTTCAACTTTTATGAAAAGTTGAGGGGGTGCTGGAAAAGTGGTCTGAGGACTACCAGTCCCCTGTCGTGTACTTTTTAGTTACCCTCCCTTCCAAACGATTCGATTAAAATTTGAAATATATATCTTGGTTAAAATAGTCCAAGGCTAAAATAAATATCCATATGGGGATGACACATAACCCACCAAAGCTTTGAAAAGCGGTGTCGAACACAATAACACACCGTGTGCGTGCTGGTTATCAGAAGAAGGTGTCATCAATATGTAAGGAACGAATGCGGGTATTAACTTGAAAATTACAGAGGATGTTGAGGGGGATGCTGAAGAGAAATCGGAGGGCAAACAAAACTCTCTTACCCTTTTTAGATGCCCCCTTCCCTTACCACTGATTAAAATTTCTAAAAAGTGATTTTTTTTTTTTCATAACAGTCAAAAGGTCTAGTAGCTATGCCTCCAGGGATGACATGCCTCCCACAACTCCCTGGGTAAGGATTATAAATTATATGATTTACCTTTTTCTTATATGTAGGATTTATCATTAAGAAAAGGGGGAGTTGTTTGATTTTATGTGTTTTTCAAAAGGGCTAACGGTACTAAGAGAAACAGGGATGTTGAGGAGGATGTTAAACTCAAAATATACTATGTACATCCAGTTAATCACAAAGGTGCATCTGCAATATCTCAAGAACAGCTGGGAGTATGTTTAAACTTTCAGCGAATGTTAAGTAGGATGTTAAAAAGTTTTCAGCGAATGTTAAGCAGGATGTTAAAAAGCGGCTGGAGGACAACCAGTTCTCCTCCCATTCTCTTTTTAGCTGCCATCCTTCCAGAGATATCTGATCAAAATTTGGAATAGCCACCTTGCTAAAAATAGTAAAAGAAAATAAAATAATTATGAATCCGGAAATGTCATAACTCCCCACATCCCCTGGTACGAATGTTGTAAGTTCTATAAGTTGCCCATTGTTTGTAAACGAGGTTGGCTATTGGGAAAAGGTGGTATGTTTTATCCTGAGTCTCAAAAAGGCTAAAGATATTAAGATAATACTCTTAGAAAATATAAATCGTTTTTAAGATTTATTTGCTTATTTCTATTAGTGCCTGTTATCTCTATATTTGCTATTATTGTTTATTTAGTTTCTGTTCGTTTTGGTTTTCATTCATTCTTTAATAATAATTTCCAGTCGTTTCGAGTTTGAGTTGTTATGAGTTTATTTTTGCTCTTCTTAAGTTTAAGACACAATTTTAAGTTTTAGTTTAAACGTTTAAGTTTAAGTTCGCTTTATTTTTCTTGAAAACTTCTTTTCCGAAAATGTTATTTAATTAGTTTTAAGGTTACAGTTGTTCTTTGTTGGTAATACAGCATTTCCTTCAACCTAAATTCCAAATTCTTTGCAAATGCTAATTCTTTTCTAAATTTTGCCCTGTAAAACTATATAGGCCTATATGTAACACAGTTAGCGGAAACAACATTCAAAAATTGATGGAAGCAACTACTGATTGAGATTTATAAAATGTCTAATTGTTTACTGAGTTTTATGCATCTGCATACTGGATATATTTTCATTTTCTGATCATAACTTCAATATAAACCATGAACATACTAGAGATATTCTCATTTTCTGATCATAACTTCAATATATACCCATGAACATACTGGAGATATTTTCATATCTCCAGTATACATGGAGCATACTGGAGATATTTTCATTTCCTGATCATAACTTCAATATAAACTATGAACGTAATGGAGATATTGTCATTTCCTGACCATAACTTCGAAATAAACCATGAACCGACCATTCTATCTATCTTAATTTTTGCTTTTTTCTCATTTACCACTATGATGGCGTAAATTACCGTTCTCGGAAAAGATTTAGTAACATCTTCACTTACTATTTCCCACATTTTTATTGACCGACTTCATCCTCAATAAGCATCATCTCTGGATAGCCTCTCCCGACCAAACGTTCTATATTTCTTCATTTTTCCTTGTGAAATCGAATACTTCCTATTCCCTGAGGATTGTTTCTTTTTTTTGCTTTTGGTAATGAACTAGAAAATAGTTTGCGGGAAATAGCTCGCTTTCATTATTTCGTTTGAGGCAAACAAAAAAGTGAGGAAACTTTCATTTTGTTGCTTTCTCAGCTATGAAAAGAAATCCCAATTTTGAACGTTTTTACATTCCTATATCTTTACTAATATATTCCATCAATAAATTCACCCGTGAATGGCCAGGAGGGGTTCAGATCCTCTTTGAAATCTATTTTTGAAAAACCAATTGTTTACATATCAAACAGTTCGCGGTAACGAACTGTAAGTAAGGAGCGACCTGGCTCAATAGTAACCGAAACTCTAAAAACCGGAATTTTGATACCAATAGAGGCATCAATAGAATCAAATTTTAATTCTGATTTCAAATATATAACTTTCATTAAGTTTAGTCTTACTCATCAAAAGTTACGTGCCTGAGAAAATTTGCCTTATTTTCGAAAAAAAATGGGGAAATAACCCTAAAAGTCCTAGAAATTTAATGAAAATCACACCATCAAATTCAACGTATGAGAGAACCCTACTGTAGGAGTTTTCAAGCTCCTATCTGCAAAAATGGGGAATTTTGTATTTTATGCCAGAAGAAAGATCACGGATGCGTGTTTATTTGTTTTTTTTTTCCAGGGGTGATCGTATCGATCCAGTTGTCCTAGAATATCTTGAGAGGGCTCATCCAAACGGAAATTAAAATTTCTAGGGCCCTTTTTAAGTAACCAAAAAAATTAGAGGGCAACTTGGCCCCCTCCTACGCTCATTTTTTTACCGAAGTCACCCAATCAAAATTTTGAGATGGCAATTTTGTTCAACATAGTCGAAAATCTAATAAATATGTCTTTGAGGATGGCTAAATTACCCAGAGTTCCCGGGGAAGTGCTGCAAGATATGAACTTTGTCCATTGTTTACATATTATAGTATTGGTTAATTGGAAGTATACAGACGTTTCAGGAAGGATTTTTTTTTATGGTGGTGGAGGGTCGGAGGAGGAGGTTACGGGGGAGGATCTTTTCATGGAGGATGTTTCCTTGGGGGAAGGGACACTTCTATGAAATGGGCGCCGGATTTCCCAGCATTATTTAAAAAACGATCAGAAATTAAATAAAAAAGCAAGAGTTTTCAACTGAAAGTACGGAGCAACATTACAACTTGAAACGAACACGCTGAACAAAATGGTTATCTCAAATTTTGATTGGATGTGTTTGGGGGAATGATGGGTGTGGGGGAGGGGGGCTAGTTGCCCTCCAATCACTTTCGGCTATTAAAAAGAGCACTATCCCTTGAATTTCCAATCGAATGAGCCTTTTTGAAGTTTCCACGACAACGCCTTCTATAAAAACCTATATGCCCCCAGGGCATATCTTAAAACCCTTGCTCTGAAGGTTCTGGGAGAGTGTCCTCCTCAAAAACATATTTTTCTATCTGGAAATCAACTGCGCTGAACAAAATGGCTATTTCAAAATTTTGATTGGCTGTGTTTGGGGAAATGGTGGGCGTGGGGGGGGGCTAGTTGCATTCCAATCACTTTCGACTATTAAAAAGGGCACTAGCCCTTTAATTTCCAATCGAATGAGCCTGTTTTGAAGTTTCTACGACAACGCCTTCTATAAAAACCTTATATGCCCTCAGGGCATAACTTAAAACCCTTGCCCTGAGGGTTGTGGGGAAGTGTCCTCCTCAAAATATTTTTTCTATCTGGAAATCAACTACGCTGAACAAAATGGCTATCTGAAAATTTTGATTGGATGTGTTTGGGGAAATGATGGGCGTGGAGGGAGGGGGGAAGGGGCTAGTTACACTCCAATCACTTTCGACTATTAAAAAGGGCACTAGCTCTTTAATTCCAATCGAATGAGCATGTTTTGAAGTTTCTACGACAACGCCTTCTATCAAAACCTTATATGCCCCCAGGGCATAACTTGAAACCCTAGCCCTGAGGATTGTGGGGGAGTATCTTCCTCAAAAATATATTTTTCTATCTTGAAATCAACTAGCCTACGCTGAACAAAATGGCTATCTCAAAATTTTGATTGGATGTGTTTGGGGGAATTATGGGGGTGGAGGGGCTAGTTGCCCTCCAATCATTTTCGACTATTAAAAAGGGCACTAGCCCTTTAATTTCCAATCGAATGAGCCTGTTTTGAAGTTTCTACGACAACGCCTTCTATAAAAACCTTATATGCCCCCAGGGCATAACTTAAAAACCCTTGCCCTGAGGGTTGTGGGGGAGTGTCCTCCTCAAAAATATATTTTCTATCTGGAAATCAACTACGCTGAACAAAATGGCTATCTGAAAATTTTGATTGGATGTGTTTGGAGAAATGATGGACGTGGGGGGGGGGGGAGGGGGGCTAGTTACACTCCAATCACTTTCGACTGTTAAAAAGGGCACTAGCTCTTTATTTGCAATCGAATTATCCTGTTAAGTTTCTATGACAACGCCTTTTATAAAAACCTTATATGCCCCCAGGGCATAACTTTAAACCCTTGCCCTGAGGGTTGTGGGGGAGTATCCTCCTCAAAAATATATTTTCTATCTGGAAATCAACTACGCTGAACAAAATGGCTATCTCAAATTTTGATTGGATGTGTTTGGGGGAATGACGGCCGTGGGGGGGGGGCTAGTTGCCCTCCAATCATTTTCGACTATTAAAAAGGGCACTAGAACTCTCGATTTCCAATCGAATGAGCCCCCTTTGAAGTTTCTACGATGACCCCTTCCATATGAAGTGCCTCTGGGAAAAAAAAAAAATAAAACATTGGAGCCATATGGCCTTTACTATAGGCAACGCTACAGCGTTGCCTCTGATAAGTTTTGTTCAGATCATCTGGACAAAAAATACAAGTACTAAATATTTTCAGGAAAAGGGAAACAAGACTTCTAAAGCACCGTATAATTGGTAATGGTATATATATAATATAAGATGTTTCAATCTATCGTTTTTGCATGTTTTTTTTTTTAACTCTTTTATTTTAGTTGTTGCTTGGGGTTTCAGCAATTACATTTCATCAATGTGGAACAAAATGGATGGGATTCTGGTCCTAATCTCTTGGATTGATTTTATATTAGCCTTATTTTCATCTGCCAGTCCGAAAATTTTTAACATACTGAGGGTAAGAGCGATTTATATTTAATGTCTGTATATTCCAGGTTTTTTTACAACTTCAAAATCGTCATATGGTGGTCAATCAATTGATGGTTAATATTTAGCACTATAGCGAACAAAGAATCTGATTTTTGGTGGGATTGACATATAACGGTTCCAATAGCTCGTCTTTGAACTTATGAAAGAAAAAAATCCGAGTTTATATATATATTAATATATATATATAGGTATTCATATATAGTCTAGTATATATATATATATATATATATATATATATATATATATATATATATATATATATATATATATATATATATACTATATATATATATATACTATATATATATATATATATATAATATATATATATAATTATATATATATATATATATATATATATATATTATATATATATATATATATATATATATATATATATATATATTGTACTATATAGGAGTATGATGATTATTTTTTTTATCTCGGAAGAAAGCTATATAAAATAAATTTACTGGGTCCAACTAAAATACAAAAATCTTATAGAGTGTCTATTAATTTACAAGAACTTTCACCGTTATTGTTTATTTGTCCTTGAATTTTCAGATGAATGAATACAAAATTGCAATCCAAAACAAAAATAAAATAAGAAACAGCAAGCGTAAGAATCTAATTATATATTTAATTTACGGAATGATGTTCTGAAGTTCTCTCGGAAATGCATTTACACCACAGAGTAGATAATTTACAAGAATACAGTTTTATTTAGACTAGAGCAAATTGAAGCAGCTAATTTCACATTTAAATAGTGAAAGTTTGTTCTATTAAAGAGTTTAGAGGCAAAACTGTACCGAGAACAAAGAATATTTAAATTCAAAGTGAGTCGCATCCGTTCTTTAATTAACTTTATTAATGAATTATACAGAAACAGACGTATCTAGAAAGAAGGGGCAGTATTTAATTTAAATCTAGCTTTGGATTCTAGGATAAAAATATAATAGTATAAAAGGATTGTTCACACATTGCTCTATACAATGAAAATTAAAACAATAGGTACAGAAAGACTAACCTTGTAAAGGAAGTGATTGCTCGAAAGGTGTTTTTCGGAAATTGTTCTGTGAAGTAGAAATCTTGTGCCCTAACTATCCAATTTGTTTCATATAATCTTATTTCGTTCCTTGTATACACATACTTTTGTTCTTTTGCTGAAAAGCCAGACTTGTTTAGCTGTGATTCCACGTGCTCTCCCCAAATCTTGGAATCTTCACGCACATTTCTGGAGTTTCGTTTACTTTTCCTGTAATTTGCTTTTTTTAGTTTTTGACCCCCTTTACTCTGTAGGAAATTCCAGCATAATTTCCTGTTTTGATATCACAAATATTGATCGTATGTTAGATCTTGAAAGTCCAACCTTGTTCAAGTGATTAATATTGGGTGATATTCAATATCGATATCGAAATAGAGATATATCGGACCAAATATCGATATCGGATATCGAAACAAAAGTATCCATATAAAACACGATATTGGACAATGTCTGACTGTTTTCAGGTTTTTCTGCCATCTACTGGTGAATATCCAGTAGAAACGATCCAACATATAAACTTGTATGTATGGTATGGGCCATAAAATGGTCAATGAGTTAACATAGTATTTACACGATGTTAAGACAACGAACCTCATTGATTATTCTATTGTAAACCGAAGACTGACAGGGCAAATACAAGATACTATTTATATAAGAGTAATGCTATTGATATTAACAGTAAAGATCACCATCTAGGAGTGTCTAGGGTTAATCTAAAGCTGAAATTTAAGAAGGGTAAGTACCTTTCGGGAAGCCATGACGCTCGTACACTCCAGAATAAGAATTTAATTAAACTTTCCAAGAACAGTTGAATATGGAGAACTTAAAATTGAACAATGTAGAAGATGGATGGAATAAATTAAGGGAAATAGTTTTTGAAGTAGCTAAATTATGTCTTTGGGAGAAAAGTTAGAAATGCAGTCGATATTGTTAATGAAAAATACTTTCTGTTTAGCAGAGAGGAGGAGGGGCTTGTGCAAGAATTATTTGAGTGATAGATTTATATTAAATAAAAGGAATACAAAGAAAGTGGAGAAAGCATTAAAATATCAATAAGGGATGTGTGAACTGAAGGCCATGGATAAAACTACTGAAGATCTGGAATATTGTCCCAGTTAAAGATAGGAACGAAACCGCAATTAGTGATAATAAAAGTCATAAGGATATATGGGCAGAACATTTTGAGAATTTGCTGAACCTTGAAAAAAGTTACAGGATAAGATATAGAAAAAAATGAAAATTTTGGGACACTTTGAAAGAGAATAAAGATTTATTTTGTGAGGAATAATTATTCACAGAAAAGATTGTAAATTATAAGGTCCCAGATACTGATAAAAGACTGTTTAAATATGGTGGTTATGAGGTTAAAGATTCTGAAGAATCTGAATATGGTTTTTGAAAAAGGGGAGTACCAAAGTGATTTTTAGGGAAATTTATAAACCCTTCTATAAAAAAGGTGATAAGAGTGAGTGTAGTAATTATAGAGACATTAGCTTGGTTTCTATAGGAAGCAAATTACTTAGTATGATGACACTTTTTAGATTTATAGCTATTGTAGATAAAGTTCTAAGATATTAACAGTGTGGTTTTAGGAAGAAGAGAGGATGCGCGTCAACCAAATTTTCACTCTTAGATTAATATTTACAAGAAGTGCCTGATTCATCAAGCCTCTCTGGTCCTAAATTTTATAAATCATGAGCAAGCGTTTGATTCTGCCGGTAGAAGAGCTATAGCAAAAGTTCTATTCCTGTATTGTGTATACCAGATAAACTCATTAAAGTGATTAGTGCTACACAGTGGTGTCGTTTAGTGGGGGGGATAAGGGGGTGGCAGCTGCTCCCCGATAATTTGGAGAAGAATTATTATATAGCTCATACCCCTTGACTCCCCGGATTTGGACCCCCTTTGCCCCCCCCCCCCCCCCCCCCATCAAAATGTTGGACCGACGCCCCTAGTGCTATATACGAAAATAACACTGTTGCGGCTTAGGCAGGAAACAAGGTTAGTAGCTTGTTTTGTATTAAATCAGGAGTCACGTAGGGTTGCTTTCAATCACCATTTACATTGATGAATTTGATGGAGTTTGCCTCTCTGATTTCAAAACTCTCTTAAACTTAGATTATACTGATGATTTCAGCATCCTAGATGAAAATTTTAGAAAAATGAATGAATTTTTGGAAAGTTTTGACAGTTCAGGGCGCAAGTATAGGTTTGAAAAGTACTGTTACGAAAACTAAGTCGCTAGGACTGGGAATACATGAAGGTGAAGAGCTTATATTGGGTAGGTCAATGGCAGTTCTACTTACCTAGGTGGTGTCATAGGCTACACAATAGCACTGTCTAAGTAAAGAGCGATGTGTGCACAAAGTATTATTTATTTTTTATTTTGTTGTTTGTTGTTTGTTTTTTTTTTTTTTGGTTTTAGACCAGAGCACTTTCTATCGAAGAGTTGTCGTAGAAACTTCAAAAAAAGGCTCATTCGATTGGAAATTGGAAGGGCTAGTGCCCTTTTTAATAGTCAAAAGTGATTGGAAGGCAACAAACTAACCCCCTCCCACGCCCACCATTCCCCCAAATACATCAATCAGAATTTTGAGATAGCCATTTTGTTCAACGTAGCTGAAACGTCTGGAAATTATGTCTTTGAGGACGACAACTCCCCCAACAGACCTTAGGGCAAAGGGTTGTAAGTTATGCCCTGGGGGCATATAAAGTTTATATAGAAAGGGTGATCGTATAAACTTCGGAGGTGGCTCATTGGATTGGTAATCAGAAGTTCTAGTGTCCTTTTATAAGATTCAGAGTGATTCAGAGAAATGCATCTGATAGAAATTTTGAGATGGCCATTTATTGCTTTAGAAACTTCGAAAAGGGCTCATTCGACTGGAAATCGAAGGGGCTAGTGCCATTTGCGCCGGCAGAGGGGGGGGGCAGGAGGGCCATCAGCCTCCTGGAAATTTGGGACTATAAAGTAATTATAAGGAAACCAAAGGAAAGAGAGCAGAATAGGGGAAAACCACGGAGGAAGTGTGAGCTACCCCATTGTTGGCTGCCTGCCAATAGATCTTGACCATTAATAAGGAAAAAAAAAGTTCTAAATTGTGACTGAGTGACCCCTTTCTAGTTTTCAACAAACATTTTTTCTATATGATTTGGTTGAGCAACAAAAAATTCTAATTCTTCATAGTAATAAATGGTAAGTAAATAACGAAAAAAAATATGCCTTCAACTTTTGCTTGCATTGCAAGAGTACCAATGAGCTGATAATATGAAGCCACCATAATCAGAAATGTTTCCCCTGAACGAAATGCTGGGAATTTCTGTATTTTCCCCTGAACGGATAAGTTTTGTATGCCTTATCATAATTTTTTTTTCAAGAGTGATTGTATTTATCTAGTGGTCAGTTTGAAAACTATGTAATTTTTTACAGTTATGAAGTATAAAGGGGTCAAATATATTGGTTTTTGATATTCAAAAATTAAATAAAAAATATTGACTTAAAAATTTACATCTGATTTTCTTAATCTTAGTTTTCATGTTTTACTTTGAACAAGCTACTTTGATAATGCGTTACGTTTTATAAACACTGAGTCTAAAGGCATTAAATATTTTGGTATTTGATAACCAAGTTATAAACTGTCGATATTGTTAAAAATATCCGTTCAACGCTTTTGGCATTGCTCACTTACTTGAGGCGGGTTTCATCATGAAATGACCAGCTGAGGGATAAAAAAAAACAGCCTGCGCTGACACACTTCACATGAAAAAATCATAATGAAGACAGGACTTAAGTTTTTGAAGCCCCCCTTCTTCCGCTGTAGCCCTACTGGAAGAAACATCATTAATTTCTTAGCATTAAAAATCCAACTTCTATCACAAATAACCTCTTTTTCAAGCCTTTACACCCTACTCTTAGGATAAAAATGTATGAGCTTTTCTTTTCCTCCTCGACATGTCTTGACATTAATTCCCACACTCACTCTTTCACAAAGGCAATTATCATTTCATGTGTTTTAAAAGAAAAAAAAAACTCAAAAGATAGAAGTGTTCCGTCAGAGCTATTATTAATGCACTAAATGAAAAGGCTGTAAAGCATATATGAGATCAAAATTAGTATTGTCTTTTGCAGGTTTCCGGCTTCTCCGTGCCCTTCGTCTCTTAGGGTCATCAACCGAGCACCTGGCTTAAAACTTGTTGTGCAAACCCTTCTTTCATCACTGAAGCCTATTGGAAACATTGTTTTAATTTGTTGCACTTTCTTCTTAATTTTTGGAATACTTGGTGTGCAACTTTTTAAGGTGATTATTCATTATGATAAATACTATGACAAAAATTAATGAGTAAGAATGGAAATTAAGCGTAAGGAGGCATAACCTCAACTAATAGCCTTCGAGAACAATGTTAGAAAGAGGTAATTAAAATTTTTAAACTTTTTTATTCAGGTGCGGATTAATCTCTAACCCAAAAATATTTTCTTTGTTTTTTTCAAATTTTTATGTTATATTATTGCTCTTCTTTCTAACGAATCTTCTTAGCTTACCAAAAGACGTCACTAGCGAAATATTTGAAGGAGGAGCTTCAATGAATTTTACCAGCTGGAATGTCATTTTGCCGAATGTCATTTGTTATTTGTCCGGACTATCTTGACTGGATTGTCATTGCCGAAATAGAAATAAAGTCTTAGTGTAATGTTGATCGAAAATTAAAGCTAGATTATTTAGATTTTTTTTTTTTTTTTTTTTTTTTTTTTTTTTTTTTTTTTTTAATCCCACCCTCCTCTCCTCTCAGTGGTACTAACTTCTTTATTTCCGAAACTAATAACTACATTTATGTACCACCTACACTAAAAAAAAAAAAAAAAACCTACAATTCTTTTTTTTTTTTTTTAACTTTACATTATCATAACAATCAAACTATAAATTTGAGCAGTTAATACTTTATAGATTTCATTTGGGGACATCTACAACCAATTAACCAACATTAATACAACATCTGCCTAGCCGCTTTGCAGGGTGTCCTTCCGGTATAGGGAACCCCTTCCACGGTGGCACCAACTAACAAACACAAAAAAAATACTTTATTTTGCCTCCAAAATCCCTCTGTTTACCATATAAATCCCATCCTCCCAAATTACTCTCTCTCTTACCTCAAAAATGCCCAAATAATAAAAGCTTTGTCTGAACATCATCTTACACAAACATACACTCAACACTTAGACAAAGTTTTTCATTTTTATTTTATTTTTTCCTTTAATTCATCTTTTTCTAAAAGCCCTTTTCAACTGCTCAAGTTCCAAAAAAAAAAAAAAAAAAAAAAAAACTAAATATATAAAACATATTTTAATAAATATTCATTTCAAAATATTTCTCAAATCTATTACTTATTCTCAAAAAATCTACTTCTTTATCCAAAAACTTTTTAAAAATATCGATATTTATTTTTTCATTCCTTTTTCATCTACTCCATACATACCTACATAAATTTCCTACTATAAAACACACCATATTACGCTAGATTCTTTGGTATCCGGTCACTTTGGATCTAAAGGTTGAACAGCACATCGCTGATATTGGTACAAAACTAACCTAAAGTATTGGTACCATCGGTATGGTTACTGACTATTTTTGGCACTCAGAGAAATCATATTTAAACATACTCCCCGAAAAAAAATTATTTGTAAACTAAAAGTCCGTTAATACCAGGTTTGTTTTACAATTAATGTCACTTCAGAATACTCGTATTTAAATATACTGATAAGAAAAAACAAAGAAAGATTACTCAAGTAAAGTAAAAATTTCAGTAAGAGCTGTTAAGATATACGGTATATGTGTCTAATTAAATTACTAAAGAGGTTACTGGTATCATTTTTACCTTATTTTGCTTACGCAATAAAACCTCACGTGGTGAACATAATAAAAATACGGTTAAATATATCATTCTGATTTTTTGAACTCTGAAGTTTAAATTGTGTTTTGAATTTGGCACTAGAGTAGGCTATGTAAGAAATTGCCCTTCTCTTGAAAAAAATACTTCTCTTAGATGTCTCCTTTTCAGTGCAAAGCAGGGTTATCTCATTATCAACACGATGTTACAAAGTTATAGTAATAACTTTTTACTTCAAGCATACGTGGTTTTGGACACTTCTCTATGGCTCTTACTATTTCAGAAACTTCTCACTGTTCAATCCTATCAAAATTAGTTGGCAAGACTAATCCCCTACATGCAGATAGCTACTAC
>CM051275.1:28400337-28442837 GCA_027921565.1 Artemia sinica
ATACATATGATGATATTTATCCCTAAAATATTAATTAATTTTTGGATTTCTGAAAAAGTGACAAAAGTGTGAAAATATTTCCAAAGAATTTGTTTCAGTTAACGCGCCATGACGCATGTAGGTTTTAGGCTTCTGCAGTGACGCGATACCTAAACTCTTTGTTTGTAGTTATAAAATTATTTCGATTCAAACTTGATTTGCATATTCAATTTAAGTTTCACTCGTTTTAAGGAGTTTGTTTTATTCATTTCCCATTAATATATCTTGTATTTTGTTCGCATTGATTGTTATTTAATTTTCTGTTCGTTTTTAAGGTTTCATTTATACTTTAATAGCAAAATATTTGTTTTCGTTTTAAGCTTGATTTTCATATTCAATCTAAGCATTTCTCGCTTTAAGATCTATTTATTCATTTATATTATTACTGTTGTATGTTTTTTGCTATGATTGTTTATTTAATTTCTTGTCGTTTTGAGTTTGAATTTTACAGTATTTGTATCTCCTGAGCACTGAGTTTAAAATGGCCTTTACTTTTCTTTGAAAAACTTATTTTTCGGAAAGTTTTGTTTAATTAATTTCATAAAAAGGGCAAAGAGCCTACATTAAAACCTACAGCGAGAGAAAAATAGTCCTGTAATAAGTCAAACTTAAACGGAACAAAAAACTATTATGAATAAATAAAATAAGTCCTAACAGAAACAGCAATTAAAATTAATAATAGTAAAACACAAAGCAGACTGAAATGTACTATAAATGAACAAATGTGAACCGAGAAGAATCGTCAAAAACTAAAAAACGAATAATCGACTCAATTTAAAACAAAAATAAGTTACTATAAATATAGAGTGTGATATAAACCCCCTCCCCCCAATTCTTTAAAAGGCTAGGATTTTACTTGTGATTTTGTTTAAACTAAACAGATTACTTTGAAAATCACCGTTGAAATTCTCAGGTTTTTTATTTAGGTATCAATTTATATAGTTTTTTGTTTGAAATGGACTACGTAAGAAGAAAAATGGTGACCTTTTAAAACTATAACTATTTCTAAAGTGACGTATTTTTTGCTGTAAAAAAAGTTATCTGCTAAACCCAATTATTTCTTTTCTCTTTATGAGATAATAAAAGCACTGTTTAAAGTATTTTTTTTCGGTTTTAGAAATTTAACTCAATTTGTACTGTTTGTACAGATGCAAGGGCATTAAAAATACCCGGAATTCTATCGACAAGATAATGTTAATGGTTTTGTAGAATTTTGAAGGAGTTGTACTTGTAGACTTTTTAGAAAATCGATAAACTTTCATGTAGATCTCTGAAGGTCGAACTGTCATATAACCTGTCAATCCAACTTTTTATAGTAAGTTGTATGGAAATTTTAGAAAATCGACTTTTTAGAAAATCGATATAAACTTTTCATGTAGATCTCTGAAGGTCGAAACTGTCATATAACTGTCAATCCAACTTTTTATAGAAGTTGTATGGAAAATTATAGAAGGCGTTGTTGCAGAGACTTCAAAACAGGCTCATTTGATTGGAAATTCCAAAGGGGCTAGTTGCCCTTTTTCTTAGTCCAAAGTGATTGGAGTGCAACTAGCCCTCCCCCACGCCCTCATTCCCCCAAACTGACATCCAATCAAAATTTTGAGATAGCTGTTTTGTTCAGCGTAGTTGGATTTTCAGATAGAAAACATGTTTTTGAGAGGAGGACAAATCCTCAGATTGAAAAAATATATTTTTGAAGAGGACACTCCCCCAAAACCCTCAGGTGCAAGGGTTTTAGTTATGCCCTGGGGTGCATATAAGAGTTTTTATAGAAGGTGTTTTCGTAGAAACTCAAAAAAGTCTCATTCGATTGGAAATTCAAATTGCTAGTGCCCTTTTTAATAGTCGAAAGTGATTGGAGGGCACTAGCCCCCCCCCCCAACGCCCATTATTCCCCCAAACACATCCAATCAAAAATTTTGAGATAGGCATTTTGTTCAGCGTAGTTTATTTCCAGCTAGAAAATACATTTTTGAGGAGGACACTCCCCCACAACCCTCAGAGCAAGGGTTTTAAAGTTATGCCCTGGTGGCATATAAGGTTTTTATAGAAGGTGTTGTCGTAGAAGATTAGATAGATTAGAAGAAGAAACTTCAAAACATGCTCAATTTGATTTGAAATAAAATGGCTAGTGCCCTTTTTAATAGTCAAAAAGTGATTGGAGTGTAACTAGCCCCCCTTCCCCCCCACGCCCATCATATCCCCAAACACACATCCAAATCAAAAATTTTCAGGTAGCCATTTTGTTCGAAATTAAAGATAGCCAGTTTGAAAATTAAAGAGCTAGTGCCCTTTTTAAACAGTCGAAAGTGATTGGAGTGTAACTAGCCCCCTCCCCCCCCCACGCCCATCATTTCCCCAAAACACATCCAATCAAATTTTCAGGTAGCCATTTTGTTCAGCGTAGTTGATTTCCAGATAGAAAATATATTTTTGAAGAGGATACTCCCCCACAACCCTCAGGGCAAGGGTTTTAAGTTATGCCCTGGGGGCATATAAGGTTTTATAGAAGGCGTTGTCGTAGAAGAAACTTCAAAACATGCTCATTTGATTTGAAATTAAATGGCTAGTGCCCTTTTTAATAGTCGAAAGTGATTGGAGTGTAACTAGCCCCTCTCCCCCCCCCCACGCCCATCATTTCCCCAAACACATCCAATCAAAATTTTCAGATAGCCATTTTGTTCACCGTAGTTTGATTTCGAGATAGAAAATATATTTTTGAGGAGACACTCCCCCACAACCCTCAGGACAAGGGTTTTAAGTTATGCCCTGGGGGCATATAAGTTTTTTATAGAATGCGTTGTCGTAGAAACTTCAAAGCATGCTCATTCGATTGGAAATTAAAGGGCTAGTGCCCTTTTTAATAGTCGAAGTGATTGGAGTGTAACTAGCCCCCTTCCCTCCCACGCCCATCATTTCCCCAAACATATCCAATCAAAATTTTGAGATACCCATTTTGTTCAGCGTAGTTGATTTCCAGATAGAAAATATGTTTTTGAGGAGGACACTCCCCCAGAACCTTCAGGGCAAGGGTTTTAACATATGCCCTGGGGCATATAAGGTTTTTATAGAAGGCGTTGTTGTAGAAACTTCAAAACAGGCTCATTCGATTGGAAATTCAAAGGGCTAGTGCCCTTTTTCTTAGTCGAAAGTGATTGGAGTGCAACTAGCCCCCCCCCCCCCACGCCCATCATTCCCCAAACACATCCAATCAAAATTTTGAGGTAGCTGTTTTGTTCAGCGTAGTTGATTTTCAGATAGAAAAAACATGTTTTTGAGGAGGACAATCCCTCAGATTGAAAATATATTTTTGAAGAGGACACTCCCCCAAAACCCTCAGGGCAAGGGTTTTAAGTATGCCTGGGGGCATATAAGGTTTTTATAGAAGGCATTTTCGTAGAAACTTCAAAAAAGGCTCATTCGATTGGAAATTCAAATTGCTAGTGCCCTTTTAATAGTCGAAAGTGATTGGAGGGCAACTAGCCCCCCCCCCCCCCCCCAACGCCCATTATTCCCCCAAACACATCCAATAAAAATTTTGAGATAGGCATTTTGTTCAGCGTAGTTGATTTCCAGCTAGAAAATACATTTTTTAGGAGGACACTCCCCCCACAACCCTCAGGGCAAGGGTTTTAAGTTATGCCCTGGGGGCATATAAGGTTTTTATAGAACGCGTTTGTCGTAGAAAATTCAAAACAGGGTCATTCGAATGGAAATTAATGGGCTAGTGCCCTTTTTAATAGTCAAAAGTGATTGGAGTGTAAATAGCCCCCCCCCCACGCCCCCCATCATTTCCCCAAAACACATCCAATCAAAATTTCGAGATAGCCATTTGGGTTCAGCGTAGTTGATTTCCAGATAGAAAATATATTTTTAGGAGGATACTCCCCCCACAATCCTCAGGGCAAGGGTTTTAAGTTATGCCCTGGGGGCATATAAGGTTTTTATAGAAAGCGTTGTCGTAGAAACTTCAAAATATGTTCATTTGATTTGAAATTAAGTGGCTAGTGCCCTTTTTAATAGTCGAAAGTGATTGGAGTGTAACTAGCCCCCTTCCCCCCCCCCCACGCCCATCATTTCCCCAAACACATCCAATCAAAATTTTCAGATAGCCATTTTGTTCGAAATTAAAGATAGCCAGTTTGAAATTAAAGAGCTAGTGCCCTTTTTAACAGTCGAAAGTGATTGGAGTGTAACTAGCCCCCTCCCCCCCCACGCCCATCATTTCCCCAAACACATCCAATCAAATTTTCAGGTAGCCATTTTGTTCAGCGTAGTGATTTCCAGATAGAAAATATATTTTTGAGGAGGACACTCCCCCACAACCCTCAGGGCAAGGGTTTTAAGTTATGCCCAGGGGGCATATAATGTTTATATAGAAGGCGTTGTCGTAGAAACTTCAAAGCAGGCTCATTCAATTGAAAATTAAAGGCTAGTGCCCTTTTTTAAAATCGAAAATGATTGGAGGGCAACTAGCCCCCCCCCCCCCACGCCCATCATTCCCCCAAACACATCCAATCAAAATTTTGAGATAGCCATTTTGTTCATCGTAGTTGATTTCCAGATAGAAAATATATTTTTGAGGAGGATACTCCCCCACAACCCTCAGGGCAAGGGTTTTAAGTTATGCCCTGGGGACATATATGGTTTTTATAGAAGCGCGTTGTCGTAGAAACTTCAAAACATGCTCATTTGATTTGAAGTTAAATGGCTAGTGCCCTTTTTAATAGTCGAAAGTGATTGGAGTGTAACTAGCCCCCTTCCCCCCCACGCCCATCATTTCCCCAAACACATCCAATCAAAATTTTCAGATAGCCATTTTGTTCACCGTAGTTGATTTCGAGATAGAAAATATATTTTTGAGGAGGACACTCCCCCATAACCCTCAGGACAAGGGTTTTAAGTTATGCCCTGGGGGCATATAAGTTTTTTATAGAATGCATTGTCGTAGAAACTTCAAAAAACATGCTCATTCGATTGGATATTAAAGGGCTAGTGCCCTTTTTAATAGTCGAAAGTGATTGGAGTGTAACTAGCCCCCTTCCCCCCCACGCCAATCATTTCCCCAAACACATCCAATCAAAATTTTGAGATAGCCATTTTGTTCAGCGTAGTTGATTTCCAGATAGAAAATATGTTTTTGAGGAGGACACACCCCCAGAACCTTCAGGGCAAGGGTTTTAACATATGCCCTGGGGGCATATAAGGTTTTTATAGAAGGCGTTGTTGTAGAAACTTCAAAACAGGCTCATTCGATTGGAAATTCAAAGGGTTAGTGCCCTTTTTCTTAGTCGAAAGTGATTGGAGTGCAACTAGCCCCCCCCCCCACGCCCATCATTCCCCCAAACACATCCAATCAAAATTTTGAGATAGCTGTTTTGTTCAGCGTAGTTGATTTTCAGATAGAAAACATGTTTTTTAGGAGGACAATCCCTCACAACCCTCAGGGCAAGGATTTTAAGTTATGCCCTGGGGGCATATAATGTTTTTATTGAAGGCGTTGTCGTAGAAACTTCAAAAAAGGCTCATTCGATTGGAAATTAAAAGGGATAGTGCCCTTTTTAATATTCAAAAGTGATTGGAGGGCAACTAGCCCCCCCCCCCCCTACGCCCATCATTCCCCCAAACACATCCAATCAAAATTTTGAGATATAGCCATTTTTGTTCAGCGTAGTTGATTTCCAGATTGAAAATATATTTTTGAGGAGGACACTCCCCCACAACCCTCAGGGCAAGGGTTTTTAAGTTATGCCCTGGGGGCATTTAAGGTTTTTATAGAAGTCGTTGTCACAGAAACTTCAAAACAGGCTCATTCGATTGGAAATTAAAGGGCTAGTGCCCTTTTTAATAGTCGAAAGGGATTAGGAGTGCAACTAGCCCCCCCCCCACGCCCATCATTCCCCCAAACACATCCAATCAAAATTTTGAGATAGCCATTTTGTTCAGCGTAGTTGATTTCCAGATAGAAAATATGTTTTTGAGGAGGACAATCCCCCAAAACCCTCAGGGCAAGGGTTTTAAGTTATGCCCTGGGGACATATAAGGTTTTTATAGAAGGCGGTGTCGTAGAAACTTAAAAAAAGGCTCATTCGATTGGAAATTCCGAGGGCTAGTGCCCTTTGTAATAGTCGAAAGTGATTTGAGGGCAAACTAACCCCCCTATCATGCCACCTTTCCCCCAAACCCATCATCAATCAAAATTTTAAGACAGCCATTTTATTAAACGTAGTTTTAAGTTCTGGAAATTAGGTCTTTGAGGATTACAACTCCCCCAAAGCCCTCAGGGCAAGGGTTGTAATTTAAGGATTCTCCGAATCCTTCATATTATTTCTTATGGAAGGGATGCTCGTACAAACTTTAGAGAGGGCTCATTTGATTGAAAATTGAAAGTTCTTGTTCACTTTTTAAGAGTCAAATGAGATTGAAGGGCAACTAGCCCCTCTCCCTCCTCCACGCCCTAAATGCATCAGATAAAAAATTTTGAGATAGACATTTTGTTAAAATAGTTCAAAGTTCTGATAACAAAAAAAACTCCGGTGTCGACACAGCCCACCAGGGCCCAGGGGTAGGCGTTGTAAATAATGCCCTGGGGCATAACTTATTAAGGGGGGTTTATAACTTATGGGAAGGGTTTTTGTATGGGAAGAATACATAGGAAATCTATTATAACTATCCAATTATAAGGCTAAAATACATACTCTGTGATATGTGCAAAATTGCTTTGGCACACAAATTCCTATTAAGGTCAATTCCAAACAGTCGTGATCCCTTTGTGTCAGCAAGTGAAATGGTCTAAACCCCCTTATTGGAGTTATCTTTTTTCAATCCATTCATTGTTGTCAATCGCTGTCCACAAGTTATGCAAGCTGTCTATTGTTCATATATAAGGTTTTTATCAAAGAGGTAATCGTATAGACTTTGAAAAAAGCCTCATTCGATTTAAATTGAAAGTTTTAGATCCGGTTTTAAAGTCAAGAATAATCGGACAGTAAGCACCCCTCCCCCATGCCATAAAAACTTGAAACTTTTTGCAATCAAAAAAGAACAAAAATTAATTACAAAAAAAACTTTCCGAAAAATAAGTTTTCCAAAGAAAATTAAAGGCCATTTTAAACTTAAGCTCAGGAGATACAAATACCTGTTAAAATTCCAACTCAAAATGACCAGAAATTACTATTAAAGAATAAATGTAACCAAAACAAACATAAATTAAATAAACAATCATAGCAAAAAACATACAACAAGTAATAATATAAATGAATAAATCAAGGAGGCACACTTGTGCCTCTATAAAGAGGCGACCCACCACAATGTTAAGCGATTTCAGGTCCTAGAGGTCGCAGAGAGACGTCGGTAATCGCATTTTGTAGCCCAAGCTCAAACTAAGAAACTTGCAAAATTTCATCCTCCTCCGACTTTATCTTCATGGGGTAAACTGGGCCGGAAAGTTTGGACCCTCCCACCACAGCCCCCCTTTAACGTTGTCCGATTGGGCTGAAATTTAGAGCTTAAGCTTTTCTAGGGCCCGGGAGCTTATCCTCAAAATTTCAGCTCAATCCGATCACTCCTTCCCTGTTTTCAAAAAAACCAAATATAGCCACTTAAAATTCATCATCATTTCTTTTTTTTTCTTAGCCACGCCTACAGGCCACAGTTGGCAACGGATCCGGTTGAATGAGGACTCATTCGAAGCAGAATTCGACCTGTTAGGGCCTTTTGATATTTTCAGACCGAAAAAAATTATCCCCCGAATTTACATTTACGAAAAACCTTAGTTTTTTTCAAATAATACAGATAAACAGGTTAGACATGCTTTGTTATGAAAATATCTGCGCGTCAATTTTTTCATAACAAAGCATGTCTAACCCTGTTTATATGTATTATTTGAAAAAAAAACTACGTTTTCTAAAGAGTTAAAGAGGCTGAGTTACAAGGTCAACCCTTAAAACGTACAGGGATTAGGAGGCACAGTTGGGGGGGCTGTTAAAGTGGCTGAGTCACAAGTTCGAACCTTAAAACGTACAGGGATTAGGAGGCACCCTGTACGACGTGATTTGAGTATTCAGGAATTAAAAGCCTTAACACAAGAATGTTCAAGAGCGGGGGTTTTGGCGGGCGGCAGCCCCCCAACTTCAACTCCTGACACGATCAGCTAACAGTTAGTCAAGCAATAATAAGTAATAAACTGTACAAAAATGTGCAGAAATTATTTGAAAAAAACTACGTTTTCTAAAGAGTTAAAGAGGCTGAGTTACAAGGTCGAACCTTAAAACGTACAGGGATTAGGAGGCACAGTTGGGGGGCTGCCGCCCCCAAACCCCCCGCTTTCGCAGCCTTTAAATAAAAAAAAAAAATTTAAACTGAAAGTAAGGAGCGACATTAAATCTTAAAAACGAACAGAAATTATTCCGTATATGAAAGAGGCTGTGCCCTCCTCAACGCCTCGCTCTTTACGCTAAAGTTTTTATTGTTTAAAAAAAGAGTTGTGAGAAAGTCAAACTTTAGCGTAAAGAGCGAGGCGTTTGAGGAGGGCACAGCCTCTTTCATATACGGAATAATTTCTGTTCGTTTTAAGATTTAATGTCGCTCCTTACTTTCAGTTTAAAATTTTTTTTTTTTTTATTTAAAGGCTGCGAAAGCGGGGGGTTTGGGGGGCGGCAGCCCCCCAACTGTGCCTCCTAATCCCTGTACGTTTTAAGGTTCGACCTTGTAACTCAGCCTCTTTAACTCTTTAGAAAACGTAGTTTTTTTCAAATAATAGATCTTAAAGCGACTAATGCTTAGATTGAATATGAAAATCAAGCTTAAAACGAAAACAAATATTTGCTATTAAAGTATAAATGAAACTTAAAACGAACAGAAATTAAATAAACAATCAATGCGAACAAACATACAATACATATTAATGTAAATGAATAAATAAATCTTAAAACGAGTGAAACTTAATGGTTTATGCAAATCAAGTTTGAATCGAATAAAAATAACTACAAACAACAATTTGAGTATCGCGTCACTGCAGAAGCCTAAAACCTACTGCGTCATTGGCGCTTTACTGAAAACGAATTATATTACAAATATTTTCTTTTGTACTTAATATTGAAAATAAATATTAAAATTACAGTAAAATTTTGAACTGATGAGCTTTTAGCAATTAATATCATTATGCATCAAATATTCAGTTTTAATTTATTAGTTCTTTTCAAGATTGGTCAAGACAAATATAGTTTCACTACAAGCAAAATTTGGATACTGCCCCCTTCTTTAACTGTAAAAACCTAAAGCCTTCTACGTCATTGGTGCTTCACTGAAAACGAATTACTCGTATATTACAAATTTATTATTTTCCAGTTCTTACAGCATTGAAAATGAAAATAAAAATTACAGTGAAAAAAATTTTGAACTGATGGATCTGTCAACAATTAATATTATTATATATCTAATATTCAATTTGATTTTGTTTATACTTTCCAAGACTGTTTCAGACTCATATAGTTTTGCCATTTTTTTTAACTCTGCCATTTTTGTATCTAATCGTGTTAGTTTGTTATGAAAACATTCTATGGCTTCTAGGCATTTCTATTTGAGCGGAAAACTGCACCTCAAACTTTGTGGAATATGCATTTTCTTGCATGAAACACCAAAATATAATAAAATGTCAAGTTTCGGAGTGTTCCACCACTCGCAAGCAAGTGCCATTGGTATTTTTGAATCTGCATGGTCAATTTATGGGGTGGAGGGTATGCTAATTCTCGTAGCATCCCCATTCCGTCGTGGTATGGTTCACATTTTCAACACCTGGCGTCCGGACTATCATATAATCTACCAAGCATACAACTACCCCAAATCAGTATCAATAAATAAATGAAACCCAAAACGAGCAAAAATTAAAAATAAATATTAGAGTTCAAACTCGAATCGAGCATAAATTAATGTGAGTAGGGTTCAAAACCCCTATGTTTTCTAAAAGCCAAAATATAATTTATACTTTACTGAAAAAAAAATTGAAATGAGTTTACTGAAAAAAATTTGCATTGTCAATTTAATATACATATGCTGATATTTATTCCCTAAAATCTTAATTAATTTTTGATATCTGAAAGTTACAAAAGTGAAAATATTTCAAAGAATTGTTTTCAGTAAAGCGCCAATGACGCAGTAGGTTTTTTAGGCTTCTGCAGTGACGCGATACCTAAACTCTTGTTTGTAGTTATTTTTATTCGATTCAAACTTGATTTGCATATTCAATTTAAGTTTCACTCGTTTTAAGATTTTTTTATTCATTTACATTAATATATATTGTATGTTTGTTCGCATTGATTGTTATTTAATTTCTGTTCGTTTTAAGTTTCATTTATACTTTAATAGCAAAATATTTGTTTCCGTTTTAAGCTTGATTTTCATATTCAATCTAAGCATTACTCGCTTTAAGATCTATTTATTCATTTATATAATTACTTGTTGTATGTTTTTTGCTATGATTGTTTATTAATTTCTTGTCGTTTTGAGTTTGAATTTTAACAGGTATTTGTATCTCCTGAGCTTGAGTTTAAAATGGCCTTTACTTTTCTTTGAAAAACTTATTTTTCGGAAAGTTTTGTTTAATTAATTTCATAAAAAGGGCAAAGAGCAGCATTAAAACCTACAGCGAGAGAAAATAGTCCTGTAATAAGTCAAACTTTAAACGGAACAAAAACTATTATGAATAAATAAATAAATCCTAACAGAAACAGCAATTAAAATTAATAATTATTAGTAAAACACAAAGCAGACTGAAATTACTATAAATGAACAAATGGAACCGAGAATCGTCAAAAACTAAAACGAATAATCGACTCAATTTTAAAACAAAAATATAGTTACTATAAATAAGAGTGTGATATAAACCCCCTCCCCCAATTCTTTAAAGGCTAGGATTTACTTGTGATTTTGTTTAAACTAAACAGATTACTTTGAAAATCATCGTTGAAATTCTCAGGTTTTTATTTAGGTATCAATTTATATAGTTTTGTTTGAAATGGACGTAAGAAGAAAAATGGTGACCTTTTAAAAACTATAACTATTTCTAGTGACGTATTTTTTTGCTGTAAAAAAAAAAAGTTATCTGCTAAACCCAATTATTTCTTTTCTCTTTATGACATAATAAAAGCACTGTTTAAAGTATTTTTCGGTTTTAGAAATTTACTCAATTTTACTGTTTGTACAGATGCAAGGGGCATTAAAAAATACCCAGAATTCTATCGACAAGATAATGTTAATGGTTTTGTAGAATTTTGAAGGAGTTGTACTTGTAGACTTTTTAGAAAATCGATAAACTTTTCATGTAGATCTCTGAAGGTCGAACTGTCATATAACTGTCAATCCAACTTTTTATAGAAGTTGTATGGAAATTTTGAGCAGAATTAGCTAAAAAGCGTTCGTAAAAAACTCCATCGCGTAATCAAATTTTATCACGGCACCACCCTTTTTACGCGTTACTAAAGAAGATTTGAGATTACTTTTGGTGGAAATCGTAGTGACATTCATTTAATAGCTGGAATCTAGCCATAAGTTGCTTTTTTTATTCTCAAAACATAAAAACTTCTTGAAAGGCGGCCATTTTAATAAAACTGGTGAACCAAAACATGCAGTACAAACATGGCCCATAAGGGAATTTCCACATTTCTTAACAAAAAAGCTCTCTGAAAGGATGGAAGTAGCGCCTATACAAGTGTATCGACCATGACAGAGGCTAAGATATCAAGTTATTATAGAAAAATTAATTGTAATAGAATAATTAATAAAAACAAAAACAAAAATTCCACGTATTTCGAATGCCCCTTGTATGTCGTAGCAAGAGCGGGGCAATTACACCCTCCATAATGCACTTAAAACCTATAGTTTCATTTGTGCTTTACTAAATAGAAAAAATACTTTGAGCAGTTTTTCGTGTCAATCATAATAATAATGTCATCATAAATATAAAAAAATTTGTACTGCAAAGATTCTTTATTTATTTCAGTAGCTTTAAAACTACCAATTTATATTTCAATAGTACAAAATGCTATGCGATTTAATGAGTATTTTCTTCAGTTTAAATATATATTCCCTTTAGTTGCATAGAAATAGGTAAATCATCTCTTCTAAAACCGTAAAACTAAGTTTAAATTTAGAAATACTATGTTTTAAAAGGCTTTTTTAAGTCAAATCGATCAGTCTTTTTTTTACTGCTATGACAAAGACGAACTGTTTCAAATATATAAGCCTTTTTTCAGTAAAGATGAAATGATACTTGGACCTTTTGAGGGCTTAAGGGGGGTGGCGGCCCTATTCTTACTCAAGATAATTTCTGTTCATTTTAAGTTTGACTTGATTATTCATACTAATATCTGTTTTTTTAAGGTTGACTTTGGTTTACTTTCCTAAACAATCTTTTGGGAAACGCTTGTTTAAACTAATTTCGGCCCGTCTTTAGTTTACACAATTGAATCATGTGCTAACTGTAAGAACATCTGCATAGCCATTAAAGTTTTCCATTGATTTCAGTAGCTTGAAAACTATCAATTTATATTTCAATGCTACAATATGCTGTGCAATTTAATGAGTATTTTCTTCATTGGATTTAAATTTAAATTTTAGGCGAGATTTGGATATTCTATAGGAACTTCGGATCAAGTATAATTTTACTGAACAATTTGCGAATACTCATTTTTTGCTAAGACATTTTGGGGTGGATTAATCGGGAGATTTAAACCATAGAGTTTGAAAATCTTTGCAAGAACCTAGCTAAACAGGATGGAACACCTATTTCAATTACAAGTTGGATGGGGCTGTTGCAGGGGTATGTACGCCCACTTTGGGCTTCCAAACCATCCAGATTTAAAAAGTTAGTCTGTTTTTGGTTCTAAAAACACCTCACATGTCTATGTTTCTTCTAAAAGGCAGACGATAGCGGGGAGGGTTATAGTCCCGCTTTATGCCTCTTAATTTATTTGCCTGGGGTTTTTCACATAAGATCGTCACTTCTAAGAAATCTTGTTTGGGGAATTACCAAAAAATAGAAAGTTCTTAGATGTGCTTGAAATTAGGGAGGAATGCACCAACAAACTGAGGAGACTTTCCCCAAGCAGACTTAAGGTCTTATGCTACCGCTATGATCCAGGCATTGGTCGGCTTAAAAGTCTGAGGAATCCCCAATTTTTTAAATAATAAAGTCTGCTAGTGCCTGGACCGTAAGAGCCTGTAGTATAGCCAAGCTCTTACGAAATTCCGAGCGGATCTAAGCAGTTATGTTCAAAGGCGTAGAAGGGGTATACTCTTTGGAAAATCATTATCTGATATTCCATCACTTTCAAGTCGGTTACTAAAGAAAAAACGCGCCCTTCTTTCCAATAAAAGGTTTGTGGTGGTGGGTGTTAGAGAGGCTCCGTGTACATTTCAGTTCTCTAATCATTCAGATTGAAATTTCTCGCATGAATATAGTTCAAGAGATACAACATCCCTACCTTTCCGATAAAGTGTTGGCGGTGGTGTGGTTGGCTGAGGGGATTACACAGAAGCCACTGGCCCACTTTGGTTCTGAAATCATGCAATCATGCAGATTGAAAGTTCCGACTTGTCTGCCAAACAGTTGATGGCAAAGTAGCTAAAGTAGCCTGAATCCATGCTGCAAAGTTTTGAAGGTTAGATCAGATTTGCATAGAATCATTTTCCAGTCTTGACTTTCCATGTTTCGGCACCAAGTCAAGAGCACTCATTACGGTTTCGACATGGCTTATTTATTGCACCGAGTCAAAACCTGGCTCGTTTTTGCAATAAGTCAACCCGAATCTAATTTTTGTAGTTTGGATCGGCATACCGGCCTTGCATCAAATCATTGGCCGCTTGGTTTTTCGCTCGTTTTGGCATATAAGAAGTTATTTGTTTTTGCACCGAATCTCCAATGGCTTCTTTATTGCCCTCCAATAGCGCAGATAGAAAATCTTCCCTAAATTTTAATCTCATATGAACAGTCATTCATGTGAACTTGTCGTTATGGGTGACTTCAACCTTAATTTGTGTGACCGGATATCATCCTCGTACTTGGATTTTCTTTCAACAATGCTCGCAGGTGGAACATTACCTTCTGCATGCATTCCAACTCGCATTACTAACATACTGCTCATTCGCTTGATAATATTTTTCATCGATGACCTTGGTGTAAAATTCTGTACTGACGAGTGATATCTCAGACCTTTTTCCTGTTTTTTCCACGTATGATTTTTCCGATTCGTTACCTAGGAGGAGCCAAGGAACTGGTTTTTCCTCTTTAAAATTTAATGACAAGGGTTTGCATCTTCTTAGGTCACGGTTGGCGGGTTGTTTGTGGGAGTATTTCTGAATATGAATCTGATATAGATTCTTTGTTTAATTCGTTTTATGATTCTTTGAAAGAAGTTACCTGGGATACATGTGATGCGCCCAAGTCGAATCCTGCATCGAAAAGAACAACCCCTTTGAATCCTTGGATAACTCCGGGACTCCATAAAAGTTGGAGGAAGAAAAATAATCTTTGGTAGTCGTCTTTGTCAACCAGCATCCGTCACTAATTGTGACAGGAGTTTGTCCTTACAGATCCAATTATTGCTTTTTGCTGATGACAGAACTCTTGGCACAGCTGGTAGAACTGAGTCTGATCTTCGTTCAAAGATGAAATCCCTTTTTGAAAGAGTTATCCAATGGTCAGATGTAAATTATCTTGCCTTAAATATCGGGAAGTCATGCTTTCTGATTTTCACCAGAGTCTCAAAGGCTTGCCCTGACTTAAATAAAAAACACGTATCAAGAGGTTCTCTAAGTAGACCTAAGGATCGTTACATTCGATTCTTTCCTTTAAGCATCATATTGACCTGATTAAAATGAAAGTCTCCAGGAGTCTTGGAATCCTTAGGAAGCTAAAACACATATTTCCGGGGTCGATTCTTAGAATTTTGTTCTACAGCCTAGTTCAGTCTTATGTTTCAGATTGTTCTGTTTATTTGGATGTCAACTTTTCCCTCGTCTCTGATGCCACTTTCAAAACTTTATGACAAAACAAGGACTCTTATTAAGGAAACTAACCGATCTTCACTTAAACCCTTGCTACGATTGAAATATCTCTATTTTCTTTCTTTTTCTTCTTTGATTTTTTTTACAGATGCACGGCCGTCTTCCTGCTGCTCTATATAATAATATTTTTTTTTCTTTCTGATCAATTGACTTATCATCTCCGCACTTCCAGCAATTCACAGATTCTTCATACCTCATCAGTGAGGTCTGACTTCAACTCTATGAAAACTTGCAATAGGATTTGGAACATGCTTCCTGTGTCTCTACGAAGCCGCCACTCGTTTGGTATGTTCAAAAATCATGTTGGAGAATTTCTAGCTAGTAATTAAGTTTTTTTCCGGTTTCCCTTGGAGTTGATGTTTCCGGATTGAGTTGGATATTTATTTTAGTTGGTGAAATCATGCGCTACCCCCTGCCTAACTTGTCAGTTTGGGGATTATTAAGGTGGGCGACTAGATTTTTTTTTTTTGGATTTTGTTTATTTTTTTGTGTGTTGGTATTTTTTTCTCCCCTGTTCTTTCCCGGACATGAAGCCCTATGGGGGGGATTGTGTTGAAGTAGTTTTTGTTTTATGATTTTTGTATTGCTAAATAAAGAATCAGAACTCAGATTCCAGTTTCCAAATTACTGCTAAAAGTTTGTAGATGAGGAGATGGAGAGGTTATAGGATTGATCTGAGCATCCAGCTGTACAAATTTGAATTCCATTTATGATTTTTGTTTTGATAAGGTGCAACATGTCCAATTTTCTAAAAAAAAATGTATCTATGAAGAATGGGCAATTTGAATAGTCTTGGGCTCTGTTTCTCCCCCTCTCCCAAAAAAGAGCTTTAGGTGGGAATTCTAAATGCCCAGCAGTGACCTTGGACTCAAGTTCTAAATTTCTGTTAAAACAGAAATTTCAATTACTTATTGAATGAACTATTCCCATTTTTACGACAATTTATTTTATAATATAAGAAATGAAAAAATTACATGGGAGACACGTCTCGGTAAGACATTGACTTTGACTCTGTATCTATATCTGTGTGCCCTGTCTTATTTCAAAGAAGAAAAATTTAATTCACCTTACACATACCCTATTAGACGAATTGAGTTTCAGTTTCCAGAACCAATTTTTAGGTCTTACCAAAGATTTTTGTTTTTGGTCTTTACATTATCAGCGATCCGTATAGTCACGACGCAAACAATAAGAAATAATGTTTAACAGCACGTTCTAATAAATTATAATTTCATTTTAAGGGATCTTTCTTTTTCTGTGATGGCCCTGATGTACGTAATATAAGAACAAAAGCTGATTGTTTGGCAGACCCTAGGAACCAATGGCTAAACAGAAAATACAACTTTGATGATCTTGGACAGGCGCTAATGTCTTTATTTGTTCTTTCCTCAAAAGACGGATGGGTGAATATCATGTACACTGGCTTAGATGCAGTAGGTGTTGATATGCAGGTTAGAATAAATGCAAGTAATTATTTTTTGCTTAAATAGTATATTCAGTTTGATTTTAAAACACCATTTCACGATTTTTGCCTATTCTGCTCCGTTTAAGAACTGCATTGTTTGGAATGGATGGATCAGCAAATGACGCAGCAATTTTATTTGTCATAGACAACCTGACACTAAAAGGGTTTAAAGATTGGGTCTATCAATGAACTTATTAAAAAGCCTATGAAGCCTTTACCCTTATTGAATTTTGAGCTAAGAAACATCTTTTTTTTTTTTTATTTATTGCATTTGGAATTTATTGAGATGTAGGTTTTAATTAAGTAAAACCTTGGTTAACTTATGATGGTGTCACTTACTTAACATTTTAACAAGGGTTTAGTCATGGATTTTATAATGGTTTTACTTGTCCAAGAAAAATCATTGCACTACATTTTAGACTAAATTTTAGGAGAGTGGATTGATTTCCTTCTATTTCCTGTTTTTCTGTTCCCTTTTTTTTAGGTCTAATACTATTTTTCCCTTTTTTTATTCTTATGTTTTTTACTCTATTTGATATTTACATTTTGAAATCGATAAGATAAGATAAGATAACGTGTATTTCAAGCCAAAATGTGGCCGTGTACACAAATAACATGCAAGATTAACAAATTACAGCACTCGTCACATAATCAAGAAAAAAAACAAAAATAAAATAAAAACTACTCTCTTCTTTTTCCAAAATACTCATCAAGATATCTTCCCACTAGACAAATAAATTGTGACGACGTACTTTTCAAGGCATCAGGAAGCAGCACTCCATCATTCCCAAATAAATTTTCCCTTACCCCCAAAAGACCTCGACAACGACTCAGACAATGCTCCAAATTCTCCTCCTCTTCTTGGCAAAGAGGACAAGCAAACCTGCCGTTTTTTTTTTATTTTTTGCGATACGCAAAAATATAGCAAGCAATTTTTATGTAAATTATCTGTTGACTGTAAATCCCCATCTCCTATAAGTAAAAGTATTTTATCATTATTTTTTTTTAATCTTTGAGTTAAATTTTAAATGTTGACATCATCCAAAAAAAAAAAAAAAAAACTATTGAACAATATTTGAGATGGGATTGGATCAGAGAAAAATAAAGCAGGTGTAAAAATTTTTTTGGAAAAAAAACGGTTAAGTTTTTTCTTATCATATCAAAAATCCTCGAAACTTTTAAATATACAGCGTTGACATGATGATTAAAAGAAAGATTTCATCAAGCAAAAGTCCCAAGTATCTATTGAAACCTGTCTCAGGTCTGCTAGTCACGCCTCTCGATGTTAATAGCCTCCCAACATCTGGGTGAGACTTTTCTTTTCGCAAAAATTCCAAATTTGTGATTTAAGCACATTGATCACTAGCTTATTGGCATCCATCCATTTATAAAACTGTTCAATAGCTAATTGAAGTTTATTGCAAAGTGAAGAAAAAAATCATCATCAGCTGTTCCGATCGCTGTGTCATCAGCGAAACCTTGCACCAGGTCACCGCCAGATTTTTCTTTTTCAACAGGGAAATTATTAGCCCAGAGCAAGCAACAGCTACTTGGTAATCCATGCAATATAAATTGTATATCATTCATATGAATAATAAACAAGAGTGGCCCAAGTGTTGAACCTTGTGGTAAGCCACAATTAATCTCAGTAGCACTTAACTCATCATTACCTGTAAATATCTTTTTAGTGTTAAGGTAACTCTGGAACCATGACAGTAAATTGCCATGAATACCAACATGATTTAATTTTCCCAATAAAATTGTATGAACCATACAATCGAAAGCTTTTTTTTAAGTCAATCAAAACCACTCCAGGAATTTTACCTTTATCCATCATTTTATGAATAAATCAGTGTTAGAGATGAAAGCGCGTCTTTTGTGGAATGTCCAGGTCTGAAACCAAATTGTCTGTCATTAAAAAAATCATTTCTTATCAAGAAACCTATATAGCTGATGGTGGACTGGTTTTAGAAAATTAAAAAAAAAAATGAAAACAATGATATATGTCTGTAATTCGTAACAGCAAGAGGATCTCCACATTTAAAAAGATGTGGGACAACTCTAGCCTTTTTAAGGTCAGATGGAAATTTGCCATTACCAATAGAAAGGTTGACCAAATAAGTTAGAGGCTTCACCAGTAAATGGATACTTTCTATGATTACTTTTGTTTGAATCTTGTCATAGCCTAAAGATGAAGTACCTTTAAGACTTTTAACAATTAGGATAATATCTTCTTCGGTTACAGGAACAAAACCTATTGATCCAGTACAGGGTGGTGGTAAATATCTGTGAACTTCTTATCACTCTTGGATACTGTATTAATTGTTTCTTCACCTATCACACCAAAGAACTCTGTTAAAACCATGCAACATCCAAACTATCACTTTCTTCCTGACCTTCATGTAAAAGTTTAGAAGGCATATCCTGTAGAATTTGGGTTAATGACCCTTTTTATTAAATTTCCAATAATATTTTAAATTTTTTACAATAATATTCCTTTTTAACTTTTCTTAAAAACTTATTCAATATAATTTTTATGCTGGTTGTACACATTTAATGTATTTATTGATGGATATTTCTTAGAACGGAGCCACAAGCGCTTTCATTAACACATTTTAATAAACCAAACAAAATCCAAATTCTTGTTGGAGAATCCTTTCTTGAAAGTCCTGTATACATTTCTTGGCATCTATTTTATTTTTTAACTGATCAATCAACTATTTCATGAAAAGCTCCAAAAGCAATATTTATGTCCTTTTCATCCAAAATTACTGACCGATTTTTATTTGACAAACCTTCTCTAAAGAATGTTAAATTATTATCTGAAAAATTAAAAAAATGATGCTCCTTTTTTTTTTCTCTTTTTGAATCTATATTTAAATTATCGATTTTAAAGGTAGCACGTCCCGGAAAATGGTCCGATGTGTCTGAAATAATAACGGATAAAGAAGTGGTAAAACCGATGAAACATGTAGTCAATTAGAGTCTGTGACGACTGGGTGACTTTTGTAGGAACTGCATTGAATGGAAAAAGACCATGACTAACAGACATAGAAATAAATTCTACAGCATCTTTTGCAAGTGGCTGCATTAAACTAATGTTAAAGTCACCCATTAGAAAAATGTTGGCATACTTCAATTTTGTAATTTTATCTAAAAATTTTCCAAATGTTAACAAAAGTCTAGAGTAGATCCAGAAGGTGAACGAAAAATTTCACAAATCAGTATTTTATAATTAGATGTATAATTAACTTTAAGAAATAAAGGCTAAAAAATCCTTCCTCGTTACAGAAAAAAAATCATCTCTTCGATAATAAGCAAGGAAAAAAAAAACATATAAATTGCCAAACCACCTTGGTTTTTTTGACGCCGATGTAAAAATTCTACTGAATAACCTGGAATATCTAGAAGAGTAGGATTGTGAGGGTTGGTAAAAGACTCACACAGTCCAATAACATACGGTAAACATGTTTCACTAAATAGGTGGACCTCATCAAACGATGAACAAATACCTCTACACATCATTCTTTACGCCCCCTCCCCCCCCCAATCAATTCAATGAGCAGAGAAAGATCTCTACTTTAGCTGCATAATAGAAAAACAAGAATCGTTGATCTTTTTACAGATTTCACTAGTATTTAAGTGATAATGGGATTTGGAAAAAATTACTCATATCAAAAAAAATTATATCATCATTCTTACGCAATTCAATATCAATGAGCAGAGAAAGATCCAAATAATTATGCTCTAAAATAGAAATATCAATCAGAAAAACAAGGCTCAGGCTCGTTTCCCTTAATCTTATCAGTAACTGACATTAAAAATTACTTACCGAAAATAACTATTTTCGACATATTTAGGATCTCATAGTTAGTAGTGATTTGGAGGTTACAGCAAGATGAAATTATAAACCGATTGAATAATTTGTGGAAATTTGGAAAAGTACAAAAAGGCAAAAAAAAAAAAAATCATGCTTCACTAGCAAAACAATAAAAAAAAATAGAAATAAAAAAACAAATTTCAGTTTCATCCGAAAAAAAAAAAAAAGAAGAAAGGCGCAAGGATATACAAAAACAGAAATCGCTGAAACCAAAGGGAAAAATAAAAACAAAACAAACTCATGAGCATTATCATCAGAGTAGTCATCAGTATGACTTGGCAATAATGCTCGAAGGAAATCACAACATTAATCGTCACTTTTTATCCATTGGGCAGTTTTAGACTTTTTAGATTCTAGCCAGATTCCTTTTGATGCCCGTCAATGCCCTTTTGAATCACTCGGATCTCACTAACTCTCTTCGACCTTCTAGGCTTAGAACCGAGACCCAGTTACTCTTTTCTCCTACGTGCTAGTTCTGCAGGCAAGTCACAAGCTAAACTTATTCTAGATTTTTTAAGCTTGCCGCAATGCGTCATGACAAGATCCCTTGTAGAAGGACTATTAAACTCAGCAAAAATGGAGTCAGTGCCCTTTATAGTACCAGGTCGTAGAGACCGTTAAGAAAGACTTTTAAGCCATGCGATAACAGTTATCAATTTCATCCTTATCAACATTAGGGATTTCTTGGCCATTTTTCTCGGACTAAAGATTCGGTGACTTCATTTCTAGCCCTATCTACTCCATGCACAATAATATTTTTCTTCTTCTGGCATTTCCTCCAGACTGTTATTATCTTTAAATCATGGAACTCGGCACGAAGGTTTTTATTCTCTAATTTAAGCACTTGATTATAATCTTGTAGCTTCTTGATCAAGTCCGACATTTGTTCCTTCTTTCAAATGATCTTTAGTGAGCACCATTGAACTGGTTAATTGAGCCCCTCCAAAAACAAACTGGCACAGCATAGACCGAAAACCGTGCCATCAAAGTAGTTTTTCGGCTGCCCTGACTAAATCCCACCCAGGACTTGTACTCCGATTTTGCTATTATCCCTTTGAACAAATCATTAAAAAATTAAATCTAACCCTTGCATACTCCGCTTACCATAAAAATCTTCCTCCCCAATTATTATTTTACTTTAATTGTAATAATTCTGAAGACCTTTGTCTCGGTTCATCCAACCATTCCTTTATTGTCCCCAAGTGTGTCTCTAACTCAACCCAGCGATCCCCATTTATAAATCTATACTTCAATGGAATACAATACCCTCCAGTATCGAGCTATCCACAAGTTTTCGCACGCTGTATAACCATGTTACTGAACTTTGATATTATAATTCTCTAAATTTTTAATCAATTTGCTTTAATTTATCCGTGTTTTCTCTTTCTTTTTTCTTTTTTTTCTCTCTTCTTCATTTTCAATTTCTTGTTGTTATGGTCCTCAACAAGTTCGCTTCCAGGATTCTTATTATTATTGGTTTTGTGTGTTCATTTTTATTTGAATAAATTGATTGATAGACAAAAAAAACTTTGTCAAACCAACCTGATATAAGTGTAGCAAACTACTAAGTCCAAGTTAAGCGGCCGCTTTATGTTCGCACTATTTCAATCAGATAGATATCCAGATTTAAATGTGATTATAGTAATTAAAATGGTAACTGCATCAGTAGTTTCATGTATTTTTATAAAAGCTTTTGTTATCTTTTTAAGAGACTAATGGTCTATTATAAAAGAGAATTATTTTATTTTAAAATGAGTTTATGATGTTGAAACGTTCGTTAAAAAAGTTAGCTTAAATAAATAAAAAAAAGATTCCGTCTTCTCTTCGGGATTAAATATGGTCATTATTATTGCAATTGCTTTGACAAACACACGCTTCCAGATTTGAAGTGGCTTATTTTTTTATGAGTTTGCTTGTGCTGAAATTTGGAGTTTCAACTTCAGCTGTAAAGACTTTTTGTATCCTTTTTTTGTGGTTGTGGATGCGTACTAACGCATCCATACCCAATAGTAAAAAAAATAATAATATAAAATTCAAGGAAGTAAATAAAAATTAGCGAAAAATAAAATACAAGTTTAAGAGAGAGCCGAATCTGTTAAAATTCAAATATTAAATACAAATCAGAAAAGACAGTACACTAAACAATGAGCAAAATAAGAAGAATGGTAAATCAGTAAAATGGGGTAGGAGAAAATGTAGCTGAAAAGTATTAAATAAATTGCGGGGAGGAGAAGTAAGAGAAGAGAGATGGTCAATTATTGAAATGATCTATAAGAGTCAATATTAAATTTTTTCTTCACCATTTTTTGTTGGTGTTAATGAAAGAGTTCCAATTTTCAGACCAACTGTCTGGAGTACGTAAATTAGCTAATGTGGAGTTTGTAAAATAAACAGCTCGTGGTAGCGAACTGTAAGTAAGGAGCAACCCGCCTCAATAGTAACCGAAAGTCTAAAAACGGAATTTTGATACTAATAGTTGTATAAAAAGAATTGCCTGACTATGCTAATTTCGAATGTAAAAGTTTCATTAAGTTTAGTTTTTACCCATTAACGGTTTACGAGCCTTAGAAAAATTTGCATGATTTTCGGAAAAAGGAGGAATCATCCCTTAAAAATCATAGAATCTTAATTAAAATCACACCATCAGATTCAGCGTATTTTTATGCTGATTTCAAATATATAAGTTTCATCAAGTTTAGTCTTACCCGTCAAAAGTTACGAGCCTGGAAAAAATTTTCGTTATTTTTCGAAAAAAGGGGGAAAACACACCCCATAAAATTCATAGAATCTTAATGAAAATCACACAATCAAATTCAGCGTATCAGTTAACTACTTTAGAGATTTCAAGCTCCTATTTGGAAAAATATGGAATTTTGTATTTCTTGCCGGAAGAAAGATCACAGATGCGTGTTTATTTATTATATTTTTTCCCAGGTTTAAGTTTTATTAGGAATAATGTTAAGTTAACTAAAGAGGAATAGGTAAATTTTTCTTGTCAAACAGTTCGTGGTAACGAACTGTAAGTAAGGAGCGACCCGGTTCAATAGTAACCGAAACTGTAAAAAAAAGAATTTTATACCAATAGATACATCAAAAGGATTGGATTTTTATGCTGATTTCAGATATATAAGTTTCATCAAGTTTAGTCTTATCCATAAAAAGTTACGAGTCTGAGAAAATTTGCTTTATTTTAGAAAAAAAGGGGAACACACCCCTAGAAGTCATAGAATCTTAATGAAAATCCCACCGTTAGATTCAGCGTATCAGAAAAAACTCTACTGTAGAGATTTCAAGCTCCTATCTACAAAAAATGTGGAATTTTGTATTTTTTGCTGGAAGAAAGATCACGGATGCGTGTTTATTTTTTTTTCCCAGGGGTGGTAGTATCGACCATATTGTCCTAGAATATCGTGAAGGGCTCATTCGAACGGAAATTCTAAGTTCTAGCGCCCTTTTTAAGTGACAAAAAAAAATTGTTTGCCAACTAGTTACCCACCCACGCCGCTCTTTCCCCAAAATCGTCCGATAAAAATTTTGAGATATTCGCTTTGTTCCTCATAGTTGAAAGGCCTAATAACTATGCCTTTGGATATAAAATGACCCCCTCACAGTCCCAAGGGAAAGGTCTTAAAGTTATAAAATTTGCCAATTCTTTCCGCATAGTATTTGAATAGGGAGGCATGTCTACATTTTAGAGTGGGGGGGGGGATTTTTCTGCTGGGGATTTTTCCAAGGAGGAATTTTCCATGGGGAGGAAGTTTTCAAGGAGTGACCTTGTCAGGGGAAATTATACACTGGGGGAATTTTCAAGAATTCCTATACAAAGTTATTTTTTATATGTCTTTCTTTCTCTTTTCTGTCTCAATTTTACGCGTGGAGTTTATAATAGTAGCCTAATTGTCTTGGTTAAATTTTCACCGGGATTGAATTGTCTAGAGGATATTTCTGCAGGGAGGGTATTTCTCCATGGAGGTGAGGCCAGATTTCCCGGGATTATTTAAAAGCGGTCAGAAATTTAAAAATTTAAAAAAGTTTTTTTTCAACTGAAAGTAAGGAGCAACATTAAAACTTAAAAACGGAATATGAAGGGGGTTGCCTCTTCCTCAACGCTTTGCTCTTTACGCCAAAGTTTGAATTTTGTCCCAATTCCTTAAGAACGACTCCTGAAACACAAGGGTCGCTTCATTAGAACAGTAAGAATCTTTTTTTAAAGTAGTACAAAAAATTAGCGTAAACAGTGAGGTTTTGAGGAGGAGGCAGCCCCCTTCATATACGTAATGACTTCTGTTCGTTTTAAGTTTTAATGTTGCTACTTACTTTCAGTTGAAAAAACTTGTTTTTTTTTTTTAAATTAAAGCAAAGATCAGTCATTCGGTCTTTTCAACTGATTAATATCTGATCCTTTTTAAGAAGATTAAATAAAAAAAAAGTTTTTTTTAACTGAAAGTGAGGAGCGACATTAAAACTTGAAACGAACAGAAATTATTTTGTATATGAACGGGGGTATCCCCTCCTCAACAACTTGCTCTCTTTTTTAATTTACAAATAAATAATCCCACCCCCTCTCCTCTCGGTGACATAAATAATCTTTTCACTTAATTCCAAACTTTAATGTCGCCTACACTAATTTAAAAACAACTTTTATTTTTTAAATTTGGATTTGGGTAGCCAAACATAATTGACAAAGACAAGATATACTACAAAAATTCAAAACCACAAAAAAAGTACCATTCCCGATTTAGCAGGGTGCCCTTCTTCCATAGGGCAGCCCTTCCATCGTGGAAATACGTTAATAATAGACAAATAATTTTCACAAAATCTTGTTCTCAATCAAATATACATCATCCTCCATCCTCCCAACCTTCCCTCAACCCGAAAGCAAACCTAGGAGGCGTAGAAAGCTGTGCCCTTACAATATTTTTTAGGCACACAATTCTAATGCTTCTTTAATAACACACAAAAAGCCTAAACTACTAAAACAACAACAAAAATAAATTAAAATGATTTATCTTAATGCTAATATCATTTCATCATTTTTTTTTCTTTTTTTTCAAAAACAATTTAGAATTTTTTTACAATAAAACATTTAAATCAAAATTTTCAAATTCAAAAACTCAATTTTATTCATCCATTCCACATCTACTCTCTCCCTCCATACTCGACTCCGTCTCAAGTCATCCACATAACTTTCAAGCCAAACATTCACCAAAGGAATTTTGACCTGCTTCTGACGTTTCCGCATTTTCCACACATGCATGCTAACACTTGTCACTAACAAACACAGTGCATAATTCCTTTGCTTACCTTTAAAACAAAATGACAGCTTTAGAGCTTTTTTCTTTTCTTCTACAGACGTTGTTTTTATTCTTTCATTTTCTGATATTTCCAATAATCTTTGGGGCAATCCACCGTTCGAGGGGCATTGAATCAATTCGTGCAATAGTCCGTCAAGCACTTCGTCTCCACACATCGGACAAGAAGGCGTTTGAGTTTTCAATATGCGACTAACTTTATCACTAAAGGATAATATTCCATGAATTTTGCAGTACACAAACTCTTTCTGTTCATGACTAAACGGTAATTCACTTAGATTTTTAAAAGATAACTATAAATCAATGAACGGCGCCTTTTCTCTAGCTCTATAATTCGGTTTCTTTCTCACTTCTAAAAACACCCCGCGATACTTCTTTAGTTCCTCCTTTCCCATGTCACATCTCAGTGCTCCCAATTCCTTTGCTTTCTTCAGGGGGGCTGACAATCCATCGCAGAGGGATTTTTTTGCTTAATTTTTTTCACCTTTTCTTCTGCATCCTCATTCACTATAGGAAGAAACCACTGCCTCATAATTGCAGTTGATGGCTCCTCTTAAACCACAAGTTCACAAATATTTCTGAGGAAGAGCGTCTTGCATATAACCGTGAAATCTGCTATTCCAGTTCCGCCTGATTCCACGCCTCGATCTTTGCGCAAAAGTTTTTTATTGTTTTAAAAAATAAAATTGTGAGACAAAGTCAAACTTTAGCTCCTCCAGCTCTGCAATATGCATAATCTGGTCATATCAAACACGCTCTTTTAGAGACGAGATATGCACAAATACACGGGGTATAGTAACGACGGCCAGACAAAGAAGACGATCGGTTAAGTTATGATCTCGGGTCGCTGGCGCTCGTCAATAACGATTGCCGGACTTATAGGTCGGCCGAGCATGGAAACACAGAATATAGGATGGTAGTCGCCACGCCGAGGCTATGCCTGAGAGTGCAACGACAAGAAAGACGGCCTCCAAGCTCCCCCTGAGTAGTCTGCTACATAGGGGATGCAACAGAAGTATTTCCTCGATATCTCTAACCGGTTTAGCTGCCTCCAAGTTCTGGACGACCCTGAAGTAGCATGGAAGTATTTCAAAGAAAATATACTCGATTCATCTGGCAGTACCATTGTTCGCAGCAGACACAAGAATAAACCCTGGATATCCCAGGAGACTCTGTCTGTGATCGAGCTGCGCCGGAAGGCCCCGCTTAGCAAAGAATATGCCAGAGTACAGATGATTCAATGGCCTGCACAATAGCCTACTGCACAGCGATAGGAAGACCTTTGTTAACAAGAAAGCCAGCGATCTTGAAGATGCTTCAAGGAAAGGAGACACCTGCTCCCTGTACAAACACACTCCGCGAGCTGAGGGAAGGGTAAGACTTCCACCGTGAGCCGTGCTTTGTTTGCTGACGGAAGCATGCTGGATGACGATGCAGGCCAACTCTCCACCTGGAGCAGTCACTTCTCAACGCTTCTGAATGCCAAGGCAGTTGCTCATCCCGACCCAGAGCTGATTAAAGCAGCCATGGCCACACCCGAGGCTACTTCCGACCTCGTATGGCAACCTTTTACCACCTCAGATCCAAAATGCTGTAAAACGGTATATAATAATCGAGCCCCCGGCGTCTGTGGTATTTCTGCAGAACTCCTCAAGCACGGGTGGTGCAGTGATGATTCCGTGGCTCCAGCTAATCTTCTCAGCTGTATGGACGACGGAAAGCATACCGAATGACTGGCATCATATTGCCACTCTGGAAACGTAAGGGCAGCCGTCAAATCTGCTCCAACTATCGTGGGATCACGCTTCTCTCCGTTCTTGGTAAACTCTTCGCCATGTCACTCCTGGACAGGTGTTATACTTTTTGCGTAGAAAGAGAAGAGTCCAGCAATCTGGATTCCTGCCCGGCAGGTCGACGACGGAGCAAATTTTCACCATGTGCCAGTTGATCGAGAAGACGCGAAAGTTCCACTGAAAAGCGTACATCGCATTCATGGACTTTAAGGCTGCCTTCGATTCTGTTGATTGCCGTTCACTTTGGCTGATACTAAGAACTAGGGGCCTACCCATGAAACATTGGTCACTTTTTGAAAATCTGTATGCGGATACGGAAAGCTGCGTGCAAGTCAATGGAAGACGCAGTCCCAAATTCTCGGTGAAGACTAGCGTCTGGCAAGGTTGCGCCGCCATTCCTGAGCTTTTCAACTGCGTTATAGACCATTTTATGACCAGCACGACGAATTGCCTCCAGTTCGGTCTTCAATTCGGAAACCGGCTACTCTCCGATGCTTACTTCGCTGACGACATTGCGCTAGTTGTGAACACCGTCGGAAGGTCACCAAAGCTCTCCAGGTGCTCTCAGAAGATCAACTGACAGAAAACCAAATTTATGCTCCTTGAGCCCCCCACATCCCGTTCTACTGTAAAGGAAGTCAACATCGGAAACAACCTAGTAGATGTGGTTGAAGACTTTACTTACCTGGGATCTATTCTGTCGAAGGATGGCTTGATCACAAAAGAGCTTACATCTCGAATAACAAAAGCGTCGGCACTTGTTGGGAGGCTTAGAAGCATCTAGCGAAAGCCAAACATAAGCCGCTTTACCAAAATGCGCATTTACAATGCGTGAGTCAGCACCGTGCTGCTGTATAGAGCAGAGCCGTGGCCAGCTGCAAAATTTATCCTCAGCGAAGCTGATGTTGCACAGACGAAACATCTCCGAAGAATCGAGAGAATTCCAGACCCTCTTGTCGCGTACGGCACAAACTCCTTTCTCGACGCAGCACGCCCACTGTTCGGTGATACGGCCGCCTCCTTCGCATGTCACGTGACGCCCGAGCACCGATCGCATTCGACTTTGACCCCACCCTACACGGATGGAAGCGACCCAGAGGACGCCCCCCATTAGGTGGAAAGACAAAGCCGATAAATTCCTCACCAAAGCCCACATCCCACTGGAAGAAGCTGCGAGCCTGGCAAGCGATAGGTCAACCTGTAGATGCCTGGTCTCATCGTTCTCTACGCCGAACCCTCGGCAGGAGCCTTAAGTCAAGTAAGTAAGACATTTTTGCAGATAGGAGCTTAAAACCGTTGAAGTCAGGTTCTCTGACATGCTGAATCTGACGGTGTGATTTTCATTAAGGTGTTATGACTTTTAAGAGATGTTTCCCCCTTTTTTCGAAAATAAGGCAAGTTTACTCAGGGCCATAACTTTGATGGGTAAGATTTAACTTGATGAAACTTATATATTTGAAGTCAGCATAAAAAATCTGATTCTTTTGATATATCTATTGGTATCAAAATTTCGTTTTTTAGAATTTCGGTTACAATTGAGCCGGGTCACTCCTTACTTACAGTTCATTACCACGAACTGTTTGATAAGAACTAATCCTCTTTATAAATATATTACTATTCGTTAATAAGTTGGTTGTTCATGTACATCCATTCATCTATTTGAGCTTCATTCGGAATATTTAAGAGATTAAGGAAAAGTTTCAACATTTTTTGTTACATCTTGTCGGTCAACCAGCCTTTGAGCTTTTTGAGGGGGACTTTATTTTTCAAATAAATCTTATACATCTTTACCTGCCCATGTCATTAAAACGGACTCAACCTTCACCATCGTTTCTCTTAGTTAAAAAAAACGTTCACATCGTTCTCTCATTAAAACGGACTCAACGTTCACCATCGTTTCTCAAACTTTTCCAAATGAAGGATTTTTGAATTTGACAATTTCAAAAAGAAATTGAAAATAAGGTTTTATTTTTTCATGAAACCTACCTTTTTTAAAAAAAAAATTAATTTAGAAGTCAGTCTTGCGACCAAATGTGATGCTTTCAACTTTTGTAACTCAAAGAACTTTCTGCTAAAGTAGCCTATGCTTATTTAGTGCAAATACAGTAGTCTATATTTTATTTAACTGTAAAACTTGATGTGTGCCTAATAAGATGTATTGGAACGTCAATGCCAGTTTTTACCTTTCAGCCAATTGAGAATTATAATGAATGGCGACTTCTGTATTTTATTTCGTTCCTCCTTCTCGTTGGATTTTTCGTCCTCAACATGTTCGTTGGAGTTGTGGTTGAAAACTTTCATCGTTGCAGAGAAGAACAAGAAAGAGAGGAAAGAGCAAGACGACTTGCCAAGAGAGCTCAGAAGTTAGAGAAAAGAAAAGAAAAAAAGTATGTTTTTCTTAAAATCAGCATAGTATAGGAAGTGGCTTATTTATGAATAAAATTGAATACATAATTAATCTTTTTCTCAAAATGCTTGTATCAGTTTGTCATTAAGTTTAAAAATTAAGAAGATTCAAGAATTAAAGATGATCTCTTTCTTATAGCAGTAGGATTTTTATAATAGCGATGATCTTGTCAGAGTATTATTTAAAGTTTGAGAGCCCTATGTGTCACTCCCATGTTATGCAATTTTTTTTTCAAAACACACTATGCTATCAGTGGCGTCGTTGGGAGGACGCAGGAGGGGCAAGGGGGAGGGGGAAGTGGAAGTGCCCCCCATAATGTAGAGAAAAAAATTATTGTATATCCCATGCCTCTTGACTATCCAGATATGGACCCCGTCTTGCCCCCCCTCCAATAAAAATGCTGGAGAATTCGCCCCTGTATCCTAATAATCTATATGTAACGAGAGCCATTATATGCATAAAAAAAAAAAAATCAAAACATAAGTTGCTTTGGAATTTTTATTTTCTTGAATGCATCAAACAAATGCATGCATATATTTAGATTTTGTTACACAACAGCTATTTTTTGCTGGTAGATGTCGTGTGTGTTTGTAACTTGGCCATGAAATTTCTGAATTCGGTCTCATAGTCGTTGGCATTATATGAATTGATACCTTTAAATCCGCATCTGCGGGTAGTGAACGGTTTTTATAAGCTTCATTGTTGAAAAGAGAGACTGACAACAATATGTTTTGCGGAACATGAAGAGTGAACTGCAAGAACCTTTTTACATGTTGAGGCACTTCGATTGTGGGACCAGTTTCCAAAACTCATTTGCAGATTGTACTGAATTGTGACTGAGATCCTCCTGGTTTTCTATTAATTCCATTTCTTTTAAAATTTTTGGAAATTTTTATTTTGAATAGCTTTTTTTCTCAAGACATTATTATGTCTTGTTTGATATGACTAGCATTAAATTATTCATTATATATCCATAATTTTCATTTTAATGAAAATGAATTCTATTTCCATTAATTTTTCATCTCTTTTCGAGAGCCGCACACGCCTTCTTTCAAAGAGCCACATACGGCTCATGAGCTGCAATTTGGACTTGCGTTTTATATGCTATCAACTCTCTTCGAACGAGCAACTGTGTATGATTGGAACTCGGTATTTTATGGACTGAAAAAATGACCTAGATAGGTCAAAAGTTTGACGAAATTTGTTTATATGCTTAATTTTGGAGAAAAAAAAGTTAATTATGTCATATTTATATACATTTCAAGAGCAAAAATTATATCATTCCCTCCCCCCGGAGTGGTCGTATCACTTTTAGTATCTAAGACGCATGCAAAAATTACACAAGACGACAAATTACTGAACAGCTAAAGAAAAGGGCATGGAATAAGATATAGCAAAAATCAAATTAAATTGTAAATGAAAATGCTGTACAACAACTTTCTACGGTTATAAGACGAAGTAAAATTACAATGGAATAAAGGAACGTGTTAATTTAGCTTGCGTAAGTCTGTGAAAGATAAACAGAAAGGAGGAATTGAATTCACGGCAGGATTACTTAATTCAATTGAAGTTGTTGATTTTTCACCCTAGAATGAAGAAGTATTACTTTTGCGTCCGCAAAGATGCACAGGAAGGAGAAAATAAATTCGCACCTGAATTTATGGAGCGCCTTTGAATGGAATGAAGTTATTTTGGTGTTTGTGATGGATAAACAGGGAAAAGGAATTAAATTCATGTCAGGAAAAAAAAAATCATGTGAGTGACGTCACATTTATGTAATTCAAAGAGTAAACATTACATCATTTTTTCCCCAAGGGTGGTTGCATCGTTTTTAGTATCTTTGACGGATGAAAAATTACAAAAATAAACAAATGACCCCGAACAGCTAAAGAAAAAGGCATGGAAAAAGGAAGCAGCAAAAGTTACATTGAATTGCAGATGAAAATGTTTCACAACAAAATTTGATGTTAAAAGACAAAATAAATTTGATGGAATGAAAGAACGGTAGATTTCGTTCGTAGATTTTTTTTTTCCCCTTAAATTGTCCAGTCACCTCTAATTCCTTCCTCCCTTCTTGCCAACTTAACGTCCCCGAGCAAACAATCTCTGTCGGAAAACAGCCCACGGAAAATTCTAAGTGTTCAAAATATTCATTCTAAAGCAGAAATAGTTCCTATTTTCAATTCAATTTTCCATGTCTTTAATCTGGTCACAAGAAAAAACTTGTATTTTACGCTTCCCTTATACAAGAAAAAAACATCAACGATCTGTCTCATGAATTTTTCTGTAAGTGGGACCTAACTTTTATGACATCGTAACTATTTTTACAGAACTGAGGAAAGTTCCCTACTACTCTACGTACCCTCCATGGAGAAAGAGGCTACACTCTATTGTCACAACAGGGTACTTCGACCTTGGAATAGCTGTAATTATAGGACTAAATGTAGTAACAATGTCTGCTGAATATTATGATATGCCGAGGTAAGTTTTGTTTCCGAATTGTTTCTAGGTTCTTGACTAAGGGCAAGGTGAGAAAAGGGGTTATGACAAAGAAGAGAAATATATGCAGTAAATTTTTAAGAGTGATTGTTTGTGGAGAATTAATTGAATTTAGCTTAGGTGACATGAATTAACGACATGTAAGAAGCAGGTTTTTTTTTAATTTCCAAGTTGTTTTATCAGCTCTAGACTAGGACAAAGAGAAAGAAGGGGGCTGTGACAAGAAGAGGAATATATACTATAAGTTTTCAAGATGAATTATTCCTTGATAATTGGTTGAACTAAGTTTAGTTATGACATGCCAAATTTAGATAACAAGTTGTTCAAGCCCACTCAAAACGTGTCATAAGAAAGAATGGTTTAGATGACATTGGAGGACGCCGGAGGTCGTGCCTCATCAAGAGGCACGCCGACTGTATTTTTTTAGTAATCTTTTTAAATGGCCCATAGGAAAAGAGGGAGAGAAAAGTAGGACGCCTCAGAATAGGACGGGATGAGATTATTAAAATAAAAGTACCAATGAGACTAAAACCTTTGGGAGTGATGAAAAATGGATAAGCAAAATTAAGGGTCTAATAATAGTTTTAGTTAACATTCTTAGGTCGAGATGGAGTTAAAACTGTCTTTCTTTGTAATCTTCCAAACTAGAGAAATTCGAGATATAGCTTAAAATATTTTTATTTTATACCCAACACACACACGAGCGAACAAAAGACATGGTTCTACAAGCCTTTTGAAAGGCAGACCGTTAAACTGAACGCAGGTTTTTATTAATACGAATAATATAACAGTAGGCTGTGGTAATTTTTGTTGCATGAGAATTATCTTTTTAGATTATAGAGTTTTAAGAGCTTTATATATTTAGGAGGATAAGTTAAAAGTGAACTGACTTAATTCCTTCATGCGCAATGGTTAACACAAAAATACATAAACCAAAACATTATAAATAAAAAGACGCCCTTAAATCCAAATTAAATTTTAAGTAGGTTGCAGAAAATGGTTCTTGTGTTTTCATTGCTATACCCCCAAACTTTCCAACTTTGTAATTCCCACAATACTTCTATCTCTCAATACAATACCCACTCATTCCTCTTTTGTATTCCACCGCGGAAAAATTTCCTCCCTCAGACCATTTAATTCCTTACAAAGCGCCAAAAATTGAACAAAGTCATCCCCCTTCTTATCCACACTCTTGGCAAAAGTGAAGGTCTATCTTCGACTTCACCCTTCCCAGATACTTTCTCTTGCCACCAAGTAGTAAAAAATTTCCCCTTGCTGATATTATCCACCTTAGTTCCTCCTTATTTAACCTTGCCATAAAATACAGTTCCTCCCCATCGCTTCCTTAATCCTAGCAAAAGAGAGAAAGACAAGGACACTGTTTTATCATAATACAATTTCTGGATTCCCTGGTTTTCGAAAATAATCCATACCAGTTTGTATACTACCCCTTTTTCTGGTCTCTTATCCTTTTCCGTTATTCCACTGCCTAGCTTCTCCATAACTTTCTAAAATGTTTCTTACTTGGCTAGCCCCCGACAGCTTTTTTTTCTTATCCCCCAAACACTCTTGGTTTGCTGCCTATAATAGCCTATCTTCTTGTAGAGAAACTAGTTCCTCTCATCTTATCTATCTAATCAAAACTAATCTATGTACTCTTACATCAATCAGCCCCAAATACCACCTTAAGACTAACCCCTTTATCTTATCGCTTACACCTTGCAATTGCTTTAAAAGATTTAACTGAGTCCTCTCTAACTTATTGCCCTTTTGAAATCTCAAATTTTCACAACCATACATAAACACTGGTCTTAACTTACTATTAGAAATGTTCTTCATCAACGTAATGTCACTTAGGCTTATATTTCTCAAACTATTTCTTAGTACACTCCACGTCACTCTTAGCCTTCTACTCACCATAACGTCAATATGACAACCCCGTCTGCCATCTGATAAAACCTTGCCCCCTAAGTAGGAAAACTCATTTAAAGTTTTCAATTCATCACCATTCACATTAAAATTTTCCTAAATTCCATCCTGTCCGAAAATACTCAAACAGTTGAATTATTAGCCATTAATGATAAATCATTCATTGATAAGCACTCATGGGTCAAATCTAAAAGACTTTGCGGCTCAATGCCCCTTTTTGCAACCAAGACAATGTCATTTTGAAAAAAAGGGCAAGCAAAGATTTACCAGATATTTCTAAAACAGGTTTCTTCCCTTTTCCTAGATGCTGAAACAGTTGCTTCCCTATTCCTTCTCTATGTCATCAACAAATAGAGAAAATTGCCTAGGTAACAAACTACATCCTTGCTTGACTCCTCTACTAAATTTTATTACGCCATAAAACTGTGTTCCTTGTCAAAAAAGTGTGCTAACTACGCTAAACATGGCGAGTAAAATTTAACTAACCTCCGAGGCAATCCTAATTGTAACAGACTCTTAATAAGGAACTCCCTAACTGCTTCATCGAAAGCTTCTTTCAGGTCGGGAAAAGCTACATATAGCCTTTGTTTTCTCCCTCTGGCATGTTTTCTTATCTGCAAATTTAGAATAAAGGCCTGATCTGCTGCACTATAGTCTTTCCTAAAACCTGCCAGAGACATCCTTATCAGTATCTGATCCATAAATCTCTCCAGATTGGAAAATTCCTCCCCTGGTGGTTCATCACTCCGGCTTCTTCACATTTCACATTCTAAATATAATAATTGCAAAAGTGAATTTCTTTTTCTTTAGACCTTCAGATACTCTATTTACTCTAAGTTTTATCTTTCAGTTTTTTACTCTGTGAAAATGCATCAGTTATCATCTGCTGATAGCTGAAGGTAGACCCCGGCACCGCGCCGGCGGATCGACCGAACGCCGCCGACAAGAGGCCCGGTCGAACGCCGTCAAAGTGTCGCAACGCCACCATTGCTCCGCAGGTGCGCCGCCGCCGGCAAAGGCGGCGGCGTTCGCTCGACCTTAAATTAATTTTACGGCATTTCTTTATTGCGTCAACCACAAAGTCGGAGCTTTTCCTTCTCGTGTGGTTTAGTATTTCGATTTTTCTGATTAGAATCAAGCAGGACTTGCACTATCCCCGAAATTTCGAGTATTTCCCCGAAATTTGTACGTCACCCCGAAAAAAAATTTGGTTCCCGAATCCCCGAAAATTACGCAATCACGGTGCCACCCCTAGCGATTTATCACCAGTGACTTTCCCTGCCAAATATTACTTTGCATACCATAATTCTTCACTACTCTCTGGTTCGTTAGTTTTCGTCTCTTGTTACTTTGCATAAGAACCAGACAGATGCAACATGCAATTGCATTGCAAATATTGCAATGTACACATTTCTTCCTATGTTGACAAAAAAAAAGTGTCATCTTTATGAAATGAATTTAAATCATTTCGAATCCAAATCATTTCGAATCGAATCCAAGTTCTATAATAGAATTATAGAACGCAACATTCACTACAGTTTGATTTTGAAATTGATAGCAGAAAGATCGTTTCTACAGCTGAATTGTAAGTTTGCAGAATTTTTTTTTTCTTTTGCTGTTTTTAGATAAGATTTTTCTTAATGCTTCATATTCAATTGTTGAACGCTTGATAGATTAAAGAAAATACAATCTTCTGTCTGAAAAATATTTTACCCCCCCCCTCCTCTCCCCCCCAAAAAAAACAAAAATAACCTTCTATTGAGATAAAATTTGGCTATAGACTAAGCTATGTACAAGGTTGGGGAATTTAAGATTGAAACGGGAGTTACCCCAAAAATATGATTTATAGAAAAATTGTAAATTATTGCCTATAGGGGGCTATCAGTTTTGAATGAGAATACCTCATTTTTGATATTGAGAGCAGGGATGCCAAAATGATATTTATTTTTTCATTTAAAGCGGAGACGGAAGAAAATACTATCAAATTCCCTGGAAACCATTGAGATATTTTTATAGACCCAGGGCACCCCATTGGGACTTGTTCATTGTCTTGGGTATTTTGCGATTTCCTCATAGGCTACTAGCCTAAATTGGCTTTTGTGTGTACTCCCTTTTAATTAGATTCTTTGGATCTTATTGAATGCCACGGCGAATCTGTGACTCAGTTTTCCAATAGTTTGAGGTATATCTGAATAATTTCGCCTTTTTTGTTGTTGTCTTTGTACCCCTTTACTCATACCCTCAATTTTTTTTCAATGAACACTAAGCTATTTTAATGTTATTTCGCGTGTTTTGAACCATATAGTGACCTAGTTAATTATTAAAAAAATTATTTTTTTAATGTAAAGCTGAGACGGTATCCTAGCAAGGTGGTATCCAGAGGGGGGGGGGGGGTAGGGAGGTATTACATTTAAATGATAATATCTGGAATTTTTTTTAATGAAAGCAAGGATGCAAAAAAGTTAGTTTTTTAATTTAAAGCAGAGACGGCATCCTATCAAGGTGGTATACAGGGGGAGGGGCTATCATATTTAAATGATAATACCTCGATTTTTTTTTTGAAAGCAGGGATGCCAATAAGTTAATTATTTGTTTTATTTAAAGCAGAGACGGTATCTATTAAGATGATGGTATCCAGAGGGTGGGGGGCATAGGGAGTTATTATATTTAAGTGATAGTACCTTAATTTTTTTTTTTATTATTGAAAGCAGGGATGCCAAAAAAGTTGTTTTTTTTTAATTAAAGTGGAGACGGAATTCTATCAAGGTGGTATCCAGAGGGGGGGGGGGCGTAGGGAGGTATTATATTTAAATGATAGTATGTCAAATTTATTTATTTTTTAAAGCAGGGATGCCAAAAAAGTCAATTATTTTTTTAATTTAAGGCAGAGAAGGTACCCTATCAAGGTGCTTGGTATCCAGGGGGGGGGCTAGGGAGTATTATATTTAAATGATAATATCTTGAATTTTTTTTATTGAAAGCAGGGACGCCAAAAAGTAATTTTTTTGGATACCTATCAAGATGGTATCCAGAGGGGAGGGCATAGGGAGTTATTATATTTAAGTGATAGTACCTTGATTTTTTTTTATTGAAAGCAGGGATGCCAAAAAGCTATTTTTTTAATTTAAAGTAGAGACGGTATCCTATCAAGACGATATCCAGAGGTGGGGGCATAGGGAGTTAATATATTTAAGTGATAGTACTTTGATTTTTTTATATATTGAAAGCCAGAGAGGCCAAAAAGTTATTTTTTTTTTATATTTAAAGCAGAGACGGTATCCTATCAAGGTGGTGTCCAGAGGGGGTGGGGGTAGGGAATTATTATATTCAAATAATAATATCTTGAATTTTCTTATTAAAAGCAGCCTCAGTCCACACAAAGTGGATAAGTTGATTTTTATTCATGACAATTATAGCCACATCCCGCAGTTAGAATAGACTTCCAAGTTTGACTGAAGTAATTTTTTTCGTCCCGTTGACCCCCTAGATTTTTTGTCCCTCCCCACTATTTTGAAATATACCTTTTTTTTTACACATACTAAAATTTTAGACTTTCATTAGTATACCAGCTTACCCGTCACGCGTTGCCACGATCTTAAAAGAAAGGAAATTCAATGAGAATACCCCCTAAGGAAAATTTCTAAACGTTCACTCTCTTAGTTCAAAGTTTTTAACGTCATAATGTTTTCATTTTAGTTTAATTATAATTAAGAAACATATTCGAATCATACAAGATTACGTTGAATTGCTATGCATGCTCTTCGAAAAGCTGTTCAATTTCCTGATATCGTCCATTATATAAATTGATTTAAGTTCGACCATGCTAATTGGTTGAGACTGGCACAATGATTGGAAATTAACTTCTATTTTCCTTCCAGTACTGAGGTGGGTCATCCACATTTCGTCATTGGGAACTGATGCTTGATTATTTTTTAAGGTGAAATTTTAAGTTATCCTATTCAAAATGATTATAAATGATTGTGGAAAAAATTGGTAGGACAGGTTGATGTGTTTTTGTGTTTTACATATATTTCTGCTTGCAATTGTATGCTCTTTTGTGTATTGTAAATATTGTTTGATGTTTTATGTATGGTATGTTTCGACAGTTGGATAATGTTTTGAAATATGAATCAACACGTGTAAATTAAAGAAGGAAGAAGCCAAGCAAAAATACTCCGTACAACATATTTGTCCAACCCCTATGATAATTTAAAAATTAACAAGATTTTCGTGAGTTATACTGGATGTATTTTTTTAAATTGTTATTGAAACCCGTTTTTAATACAAGGAAGGCTTTTTAGGAATCTAAGAGAGCAAAAAAACGATCAATACCAGAGTTGCCCATTTCAACTGTTTTAAAGGTGACAAAGCAGATATTGGCAAAGGGCATTATGGAAAAATTAAGCTTTTAAGTTCAAACTTATATTCAAAGCTTTTACCCAGATTAATTAAAAAAAACTTTTTCCACAAAATAAGTTTTCAAAGAAAAGTAAAGAACTCCATTAAACAAAAAATGAGCAAAAATAAAATCAAATAATCTACCAAGCTCGAAACTACCACAAATCAGCATCGATCAATAAATGAAAACCAAAACGAACAGAAAATTACAATAATTAACCGAAGTGAAACTCAAAACGAGCAGAAATTAACATAAGTTGGGCGCAAACCCCTATGCCTTCCCAAGGCCAACTTATTTTGTGGAAAAAGTTTTTTTAATTAATTTCTGTTCGTTTTATATTGACATAGTCTTTTCAGGGAAAAAACAATAACACTTTAAATCTTTTCGTTTTTTTAAGACTTTATAATTTGGCCTGCTATTGTATGCTGGAGAAAAATTTTCAGCAATTTTTAAACAACATACACCATTTTAAAAATCTGGACACAAATAGTAGGCTACTTTTTAACTTAGTTTCATACCTCCTCTAGTTGACCTGAAATGGAAAACTGGATACCATTCGCAAAAAAATCTGGTAGATACACTTACACTATTTTGATTTGGTTAAATTTTAAGAGCAGAAAAAGCATCGAAAGTTTGAACACAATACCGTCAGTCGTTCTCGGGATACTGCTGAAAACTTGATACCATTTGCTGCTGAAAACTTGGGAATTGCGTTATCACAGTGCATTTGGATTTAATCTTGAGGCAACATTTAGTTTTTAAACATAATGGGCAAATGGGAGGGTGGGAGTGGAAGGGGGATTAGTTGCCCTCCAATCGCTTTCGACTACTAAAAAGGGCATCAGCCCTTTCTATTTTCAATCGAATGAGCCCCTTTCGAAGTTCCCACGACAACTCCTTCGATACGAAGTTCCCTGGTCTTAAAAACAACAGCAACAAAACATATTACTAATCACTTTCGACTATTAAATAGGGCAATAGCCCTTTGAATTTCAAATCGAATGAGCCCTTTTCTGAAGTTTCTACGACAACGTCTTCTATAAAAACCTTACATGCCCCCAGGGCATACCTTAAAACAATTGCCCTGAGGGCTGTGGTGGAGTATCCTCCTCAAAAAAAATATTTTCTATCTGTAAATCAACTACGCTGAACAAAATGTCTATCTCAAAATTTTTATTGGATGTGTTTTGGGGGAATTATGGGTGTGGGGGGGGGGGGGCTAGTTGCCCTCCAATCACTTTCGACTATTAAAAACCCAAACCCCAAAACCCAATCGAATGAGCCTGTTTGGAAGTTTCTACGACAACGCCTTCTATAAAACCTTATATCCCCCCAGGGCATAACTTAAAACCCTTGCCCTGAGGGTTGTGGGGGAGTGTCCTCCTCAAAAACATATTTTCTATCTGGAAATCAACTACGCTGAACAAAATGGCTATCTCAAAATTTTGATTGGATGTGTTTGGGGAATGATGGGCGTGGGGGGCTAGTTGCCCTCCAATCACTTTCGACTATTAAAAAGGGCACTAGCCACTCCAATTTCCAATCGAGTGAGGCCTTTTCGAAGTTTCTACGACGACGACTTTGATACGAAGTGCCCGGGTACGGAGAAAAAAAATCCAAAAAACGACACATTGTGCCCACATCGTTCTTTACTTCCTATGAAAAGGGGGCGTGAGAGGGGGGTTAGTTACCGTCCAATCACTTTCAACTATTAAAAAGGGCACTAGCCCTTTGAATTTCCAATCAAATAAGCCTTTTTTGAAGTTTCTATGACAAAGCCTTCTATAAAAACCTTATATGCCCCCAGGCCATAACTTAAAACCCTTGCCCCGAGGGTTTTTTGGGGAGTGTCCTCCTCAAAAACATATATTCTATCTGGAAAACAACTACGCTGAACAAAATGGCTATCTCAAAATTTTGATTGGATGTATTTGGGGGAATGATGAGCGTGGGGGGGATAGTTGCCCTCCAATCACTTTCGACTATTACAAAGGGCACTAGCCCTTTGAATTTCCAATCGAATGAGCGTTTTTTGAAGTTTCTACGACAACGCCTTCTATAAAAACCTTATATGCCCCCAGGCCATAACTTAAAACCCTTGCTCCGAGAGTTGTGGGGGCGTGTCCTCCTCAAAAAGATATTTTCTATTTGGAAATCAACTACGCTGAACAAAATGGCTATCTCAAAATTTTGATTGGATGTGTTTGGGGGAATTGTGGGCGTGGGGGGGGGCTAGTTGCCCTCCAATCACTTTCGCTTATTAAAAAGGGCACTAGCCCTTTGAATTTCCAATCGAATGAGCCTTTTTTTGAAGTTTCTACGACAGCGCCTTCTATAAAAACCTTATATGCCCCCAGGGCATAACTTAAAACCCTTGCCCCGAGGATTGTGAGGGAGTGTCCTCCTCAAAAAGATATTTTCTATCTGGAATCAACTACGCCGAACAAAATGGTTATCCCAAAATTTTGATTGGATGTGTTTGGGTGAATTATAGGCGTGGGGGAGGGGGGCTAGTTGCCCTCCAATCACTTTTTGACTATTAAAAAGGGCACTAGCCACTCCAATTTGCAATCGAATGAGCCCTTTTCGAACTTCCTACGACAGCTCTTTCGAAACAAAGTGCCCGGGTATGGAGAAAAAAAAAAAAAAAAAAAAACACATTGTGCCCACATTCGTTCTTTACTTAGGCAGCACTAGCGCGCTGCCTATGATAACTGACGAATTTTGTGATACGGTATTTGAAGTTTTGTATGCAGTAGGCCTAATGCTCGATGAAAAAACTACTAATTTTGATAATTATTTATGTTAAGAATACATAGCTAATAGATACTTCAACTATTACGCAAGGGTTCTGAAACACCACAGCCATTTCGTTTCCACCAGATTTCTACTTCTCTTGAAAGATAACAAAGAAGTCCAGTTTCGAGTCAGCGACTTCTGAAGTTTTGAACTCATGAATAGGCTCAAATCTGTTGTGAATTTAAGCTGTGATTTGAGAAAGACTGATGAAAAACATACATGTTTGCGGCCAACATTGATCGCGCCGGCGGCGCGCCGCCAAGATCTTACCGGTGGCGTGGCGCGGCGCGCTGTTTTTGGCCCCCGCCGCCGGTCTTCCCTCATCGGCGCGGCGCCAGGGTCTAGCAGAAGGTAGTACTAAAATCTGTTGTGTGAAATTAAAAAAGGTTATCTATCTGGAAATTTTTAGCTTCATTGCAATAATTTTACAGGTCGTGACATCATTCTCCATTTATTGAATGCAAAAGCTTCAGATCTGAGCCAAGATCATATTCCAAATACCTTATGACCAGATATTTTCTTTTCTAGTAGGGGTAGTTTGGGAAGATAACCCTTATGAATATATTTTAAAGATTACCGCACCTGGCAAAAAAGTAAAAAAGTTTAAAATACATTAACGAATCTTGCACCTCTTTCCTTTCAATGGGTCCATTGTTGTAAAGCCAACTAAATAAAAAAAGAGATCTTTCTGTCTAATTTTTTGGGCTTCTCTTTTAATCTCTATTCCACCAAATATTCGAAAAGTTTGCTTAAAACATTAATCAAGGCTTTTAGTTTTTAAAGTTAGTGATACCAGAACATCGCCCTGGTTCATTCAGAAATTAAATAGACCGAGTCCACGAAAAGAGCTCCTGATTGAAAGCTATTAAAAAAAAAAAAAAAGAAGAAGAGTCGTAAATCAAGTTTAGTAAAATT
>CM051275.1:28447837-28759198 GCA_027921565.1 Artemia sinica
GGGGTTAGATATGTTGGTAGCTTCCGATAGGTTATGCCCAAAAAGGAGTATGTATGAAAGAATACGAGCTGAATTAGATTTATTCTTAAAAAATTACAGAAATGGACACAAGGAAAATATCATATTTTTTGTAAGATGATAAATTCGTAAACTGTTTCAACATCTCAAACCGCTTGGTAAAAATAAATTAGGTAGAGAAGGGGTGACTTTAAAGACCGCCAAAAGATAGGCAAATTATCCAGAAATAAAAACCAAAATATTGGCGAAAACTTAGCAATTTCGATATTTTTGAAGGTGCATGTGCCAAGGAACGCTTGATTATGGGATTCTATTTCCTCTCCTTGAATAATTGTTTATTGGGACAGCCAGACTAGCGCTAATCTCACACTGACTACCTGGGGAAGGAACAATTGAGCATTTAAGAAACAGCTTTGTTTGGTTTTGAACGTCCATATCACTAGAGTTGTCCTGCGACAGGCCTAACTCAGATAAGCTATGTGTGTTTAGAGCGGCTGTCAGAAAAAGGCTGGATCTGGGCAGTCTAGAAACTTCAAGGTCTCCCTACGCTAGAAAGTCTTGCCTTACCTTACTCTGGCTATTTTTCCAAGGTTACCCAGAACTACCACGGGGTAGTGACTGTTCAGAATTATTAAATTAAAGATAGCTCAGACTATTATCATTCCTGCTATCACAAGCGTTATTAATCATTATTAACTATTTCGTTCTCACTGGTAAAAATGTTGACTTTGACGTGTCTTGGACTCTGACAAAGGAAAAAAACAGTTCCATCAGGCAAGTGAGCCAAAACTGAGATTAGCTTCTTCTTTCTCATAATGCCAAGTAGCTACCACAGTTCAAAACGGCTTATTTAAAATACGTTTTCCTTTGTTAAAATTATATTCGTATCGCAATAGTATTCAAAGATCTAGCGTGCAGTATGGATCGATTTTGCTTTTACCCAGAATTTGTGATATCTTATTTAGCTCTGAAGATACCACTTTTGGTCTCACAAATACTAAACTGGAAAATAAATCTTATCGCAGAAACAATTTAACTACCTTATATTAAAACCCTTGAATCAAACATTTCTCGTCAAAACACAGCAAACCATCGAAAAAACCTGAGCCACTTAGCAGAATTTCGCACTCCTGTGGAATATGTGTGATGCAACTCGACACTTCACAAATTACTGCACTATCTTGCTACAACCTGTTTGATTCTCCCTCTTCGCTTCACTTCTTCAGTTGGATAACAGAATAAATTATTTTTGTAGTTTTGAAACTCTTGAAGATGGCTAGTGGCATTCGATCACTGTTGGATACAGTGTTTCAAGCTTTGCCCCAAGTTGGCAATTTAGGCCTTCTGTTCTACCTCTTATTTTTCATTTTTGCCGCACTTGGTGTTGAGCTGTTTGGACGACTGGGTAAGTTTTCTGATTTCTGTTGTTTTTTTTTTTTTTATAATATCTTCGTTATAAGTTTCCAAATCATTGTTTTAAGATTCGAATCGGTATTTATCACTAGTTCATGAGCTGTAAGAGTATACATCGACAACATTTTTAGCTAAAACAATACAGAAGCGTATTCAAGGTACGTCATACTTCAGAAAAATATGAGCATAAGTGAAACAGTAATAAAGAGTAAAATATAAAGACAAGTAAATGGTCGTGTGTTATCAAATAGTAAAAAAAAAAAAAAAAAAAATAGAGGCCATAAAGGAACACAAAAGGTTCCTGTACATTGGTGTAACTCCGTCAAAATCCTAGGGGGGGGGGGGGGAATCGGAGCCAATTTTCTCAAGTCAAGTGAAAATGACAGTGAAAACTGAAAAATGAGCCATTTAGCACCATAAAGGCAAATATATATAAAAGAAAACTGACCTGTTTCTCTGGATGCTTGTCACGATTTTTTGCAGGAACTAAATTTCAGCTGGGGGGGGGGGGGGAATGAGGTCTTGAGGGGGCAGTTACCCCCCCCCCCCCCCCTGCCCCATAGCAAATTATGCCCCTGCTCCTGTACAGCTTATATTTGAAATGATGCAGCACTAATAAAATGCAAACAAATTTGTTAATATAAAACTATAAGAACAAGATTTTATCTGTTGTCAGGGGTGCAAAAAACTCAAAATGAGGTTAAAGCCTTAGTACTGAAAAACGCTACTCAAACAAACGACGCTACTTACAAAAATTAATAATGCTGTCTTCCATATATATGAGCAACCAAACCTTTCGACTCATGCTATAAATAAGGAGTTAGAATAGCCGTCTTTTATCTCCGTTTTCTGATAAGAGATATTTCAAAAGATTAATTTATAAAACAGATCCTTAATCCCCTCTTTGCCTCTCCTTATAAAGTTTTAAAAAGTTTTTGGATGCCTGCATAAAGACTAGAATACGGTTCACGTCCTCTGGGAATAAAATCTTTGAGAATGAGGTATCTAAGCCGAATCAGGCCACTTTAGAGCTCTGCACTAGACTTTTTGGAATCCACCAAGAGTCTCATCTGCTAGAATCCAAAGCGTTACTTTGCCATCTACTGCTATTTGGGGATAAGAACATATATGGAAAAGAGTCACCCTGAATGTTCTTCTATAGCAGATGCAACCCAGCGGTAACTCCCACAACAACTACCTGACCTTCAGCTACACCCTATGTGTATTGCAGAAGTGCGTTAATTTAGACCGTGTTAGACTAAGCTCCTCGACTAGGTGGGACAACGGTTGAATTTGGTTTTCTTATTCAAGAATGTGATTCGTTAAATACAAAAAGGTATTCAGTATACGCGATACTTTTCTTTTTCTCAACATGAAAAACACTTAGTTTTAAAGAATATCTTTTAGGCTAAAATGTAGTTCTTGTTCTGTAGATTCACCCAAGCGAAAAATATAAAAATTTAAACCTATGAATTTTGGGGAATAAATTGGAGTTACAGCTGTTTATACATCTTTTGAGGCAAAGATTATATTTAGGTAATATTTCCGGACATAGTGTTCAAAGGGGTTTTCTTAAGAGATTTTGGCCAGTACTTCCACTTTTCGATTTCAATTTTCCCTATTTTCCCTTAAATTCCCTATGTTTAGGTCTGATTTCTCCCTATTTTTCTCCCTAGAAAGAAGGGATATTTTGCTTTACATTTCCATACAATCTACATGATTTGCATGATTTGATAGTACACAGCGCAGCATCAAATTTTATTTTTTACTTCAGATATTGATATACATATAACATTTTTTCACTACCTACAACACACAAGAAAGTTTAATTAAGCGTCATCTTCAGCACTTCGCATTTTCCTTGGCGTTAGCACCTAATTATTTTTGTGATGTTTTATCATCGAATTCTCGGTACCATTCTTATGATACAAGGAATTCCATGGACTTAGTACAAGAGAGACGACACACTGCTAGGTCTAGTTTTGTATTCAGGCATGTGGGTGTTTCGGTATGGAACAGTCTTCCGGAAAGCACTAGAATGGCCTCTTTTAAAAATAAGATAAATAATTTCTTAATGAATAAGCATGGGTGATGGAAGGGGGCTATATTCTGTCTTCTATCTTCTGTAAGTATTGGTTCGCGGTTCCCATAAGGTTTATTTTTTATTTATTTATATGATTGCATTTTTCTTGTTTTCTTTTTTTTCAATATATATATGTAGTAAGTGAGTAAAATATTGAGTCCTGCCACAAACAAATCTGTATAGATTTTCACGTGGTAGGTCTGTTTGATATGATTTTTTTTGTGAATACTGGTCTTTAATAAAATTGAATTTCTCCCTCTCTTCGTCTTGAAGCCAGTGAAGCCTTCGTCTTGTGCTAACAGATGATAAGGTTTTATCTTCATGTTTCAACCAGTAATTGACTCGAAAAAGTGAGACTAGTGTGACATTCTCGAGACTATTTCGGATGCCTGTTTTGATTAATTAATTTAAAAAACTTTTTCCACAAAATAAGTTTTTCAAAGAAAAGTAAAAAACTCCATTAAACAAAAAATGAGCAAAAATAAAAATCAAATAATCTACCAAGCTCGAAAATACCACAAATCAGCATCGATAAATAAATGAAACCCAAAACGAACAGAGATTAAAATAGATAACCGAGTCAAACTCAAAAACGAGCAGAAATTAACATAAGTTGGGCGCAAAACCCCTATGCCTTCCCAAGGCCTGAACAAAAATTGCATTTTACTGAAAAAATACAAATGAATGTGCATTGTCAGTTTAATATACATATACTGATATTTAGTAATCAAAATGTTAAAATTATTTGATTTATTAAAGTTATAAAAGTAAAAACATTTATATTTTTTCAGTAAAGGGCAAATTTTGTTCTGGCCTAGGGAAGGCATAGGGGTTTTGCGCCCAACTTACGATAATTTGGTGCTCGTTTTGAGTTTGACTCGGTTATTTTTTTTAATTTCTGTTCGTTTTGGGGTTTAATTTATTTATCGATGCTGATTTGTCGTATTTCGAGCTGGGTAGATTATTTGATTTTATTTTTGCTCATTTTTTGTTTAATAGAGTTCTTTACTTTTCTTTGAAAAAACTTATTTTGTGGAAAGTTTTTAAATTAATTTCTGCTCGTTTTATATTGAAATAGTCTTTTCAGGGGAAAAAAAATAAAAAACACTTTAAATCTTTTCGTTTTTTAAGACTTTATAGTTTGGCCTGCTATTTGTATGCTGAAGAAAAATTTTCAGCAATTTTTAATAACATACACCATTTCAAAAATCTAGACACAAATAGTACTGCTTAACTTAGTTTCATACCTCCTCTAGTTGACCTGAAATGGAAAACTTGATACCATTCTCAAAAAAATCTGTTTACTTTCTTTGATAGCTTTGATACACTTACACTATTTTGATTTGGTTAAATTTTAAGAGCAGAAGTAGCCTCGAAAGTTTGAACATAATACCCTCAGTCGTTCTTGGGATACTGCTGCGAAGCCTTATTGGGATATTAGCATTATCACAGTGTATTTTGATTTAATCTTAAGGCAAAATTTAGTTTTTAAAACATAATGGGCAAATGGGAGGGGGAGAGTGGAAGGGGGATTAGTTGCCCTCCAATCACTTTCGACTATTAAAAAGGGCATCAGCCCTTTGTATCTTCAATCGAATGAGCCCCTGTCGAAGTTCCCATTACAACTCCTTCGATACGAAGTGCCCTGGTCTAAACAACAACAACAACAAAAAAATATTACTAATCACTTTCGAATATTAAAAAGGGCACTACCCCTTTGAATTTCAAATCGAATGACCCCTTTTCTGAAGTTTCTATGACAACGTCTTCTATAAGAACCTTATATGCCCCCAGGGCATAAATTAAAACCCTTGCCCTGAGGGTTGTGGCGGAGTATCCTCCTCAAAACATATTTTCTATCTGTAAATCAACTACGATGAACAAAATGGCAATCTCAAAATTTTTATGGACGTGTTTTGGGGAATGGATGATGGGCGTGGGGGGGCTAGTTGCCCTCCAATCACTTTCGACTATTAAAAAGGGCACTAGCCCTTTAAATTTCCAATCGAATGAGCTTTTTTGAAGTTTCTACGACAACGCCTTCAATAAAACATTATGTGCCTCCTGGTCATAACTTAAAACCCTTGCCCTGAGGGTTGTTGGGGAGTGTCCTCCTCAAAGACGTATTTTTCTATCTGGAAATCAACTACGCTGAACAAAATGGCTATCTCAAAATTTTAATTGGGATGTGTTTGGGAGAATGATGGCCGTGGGGGAGGGGCTACTTCCCCTCCAATCACTTTCGACTATTAAGAAGGGAACTAGCCTTTTGAATTTCCAATCGAATGAGCTGGTTTTGAAGTTTTTACGACAACGCCTTCTTATAAAAACCTTATATGCCCCCAGGGCATAACTTAAAACCCTTGCCCTGCGGGTTGTGGGGAGTGTCCTCCTAAACAACCTATTTTCTATCTGGAAATCAACTAGCCTACGCTGAACAAAATGGCTATCTCAAAATTTTGATTGGATGTGTTTGGGGGAATGATGGGCGTGGGGGATAGTTGCCCTCCAATCACTTTCAGCTATCAAAAAGGGCACTAGCCCTTTGAATTCCCAATCGAATGAGCCTGTTTTGAAGTTTCTACGACAATGCCTTCTATAAGAACCTTATATGTCCCAGGGCATAACTTAAATCTTTGCTCTGAGGGTTTTGGGGGGAGTATATATATATATATATATATATATATATATATATATATATATATATATATATATATATATATATATATATATATATATATATATATATATATATATATATATATATATATATATATATATATATATATATATATATATATATATATTATATATATATATATATATATATATATATATATATATATATATATATATATATATATATATATAATATATATATATATATATATATATATAATATATATATAGTATATATATATATATATATATATATATATATATATAATATATATATATATATATATATATATATATATATATATATATAATTTTCTATCTGGAAATCAACTACGCTGAACAAAATGACTATCTCAAAATTTTGATTGAATGTGTTTGGGGGAATGCCGGTCGTGGGGGGGGGGCTAGCTGCCCTCCAATCACTTTCGACTTTTAAAAAGGAAACTATCCTTTGAATTTCCAATCAAATAAGCCTGTTTTGAAGTTTCTACGACGACGCCTTCTATAAAAAATCTTATATGCCCCCAGGGCATAACTTAGAACCTTTGCCCTGAGGGTTTGCGGGGAGTGTCCTCCTTAAAAACATATTTTATATTTGGAAATCAACTAACCTACGCTGAACAAAATGACTATTTCAAAATTTTGATTGGATGTGTTTCGGGAATGATGGGCGTTGAGGGGGGGGCTAGATGTTTTTCCGATCACTTTCGACTATTAAAAAGGGCACTAGCCCTTTGAATTTCTAATCAAATGAGCCTGTTTTGAAGTTTCTACGACAACGCCTTCTATAAAAACCTTATATGCCCCCAGGGCATAACTTAAAACCCTTGCCCTGAGGGTTGTGGGGGAGTGTCCTCCTCAAAAACATATTTTCTATCTAGAAATCAACTATGGTGAACAAAATGGCTATTTTACAATTTTGATTGGATGTGTTTGGGGGAATGATGGGGGTGAGGGGGGTAGTGCCCTCCAATCACTTTCGATTTTTAAAAAAGGACACTAGCCCTTTGAATTTCTAATCGAATGAGCCTGTTTTGAAGTTTCTACGACGACGCCTCAATAAAAACCTTATATGCCCCAGGGCATAACTTAAAAACTTTGCCCTGAGGGTTGCGGGGGAGTGTCCTCCTCAAAAATATATTTTCTATCTGGGCATCAACTATCCTACGCTGAACAAAATATCTCAAAATTTTGATTGGATGTGTTTTGGGAAATGATGGGCGTGGGGGGGACTAGATGCCCTCCGATCACTTTCGACTATTAAAAAGGGCACTAGCCCTTTGAATTTCCAATCAAATGAGCCTATTTGGAAGTTTCTACGACAATTCCTTCTATAAAAACCTTATAAGCCCCAGGGCATAACTTAAAAACCCTTGCCCTGAGGGTTGTGGGGGAGTGACCTCCTCAAAAAGACATTTTCTATCTAGAAATCAGCTACGCTGACAAAAATGCCTATCTCAAAATTTTGATTGGATGTGTTTTGGGTAATGATGGGCGTGAAGGGGGGGGGGGGTGTGTAGTTGCCCTCCAATCATTTTCGACTATTAAAAAGGGCACTAGCCCTTTGAATTTCCAATCGAATGAGCCTGTTTTGAAGTTTCTACGACAACACCTTCTATAAAAGCCTTATATGCTCCCAGGGCATAACTTAAGACGCTTGCCCTGAGGGTTGTGGGGGAGTGTCCTCCTCAAAAACCTATTTTCTATCTGGAAATCAACTACGTTGAACAAAATGGCTATCTCACAATTTTGATTGCATGTGTTTTGGAGAAAGATGGGCGTGGGGGAGGGGCTAGTTGCTCTCCAATCCTTTTGACTATTAAAAAGGGAACTAGCCCTTTGAATTCCCAATCGAATGAGCCTTTTTGAAGTTTCTACGACAACGCCTTCTATAAAAAACCTTATATGCCCCAGGGCATAACTTAAAACCCTTGCCCCGAGGATTGTGGGGGAGTGTCCTCCTCGAAAACACATTTTCTATCTTGAAATCAACTACGCTGAACAAAATGGCTATCTCACAATTTTGATTGGATGTGTTTTAGGGGAATGATGGGCGTGGGGGGGGGGCTAGTTGCCCTCCAATCACTTTCGACTTTTAAAAAGGAAACTATCCCTTTGAATTTCCAATCAAATAAGCCTGTTTTGAAGTTTCTACGACGACGCCTTCTATAAAAATCTTATATGCCCCCAGGGCATAACTTAAAACCTTTGCCCTGAGGGTTGCGGGGGAGTGTCCTCCTTAAAAACATATTTTATATTTGGAAATCAACAACTAACCTACGCTGAACAAAATGACTATTTCAAAATTTTGATTGGATGTTTTCGGGAATGATGGGCGTTGAGGGGGGGGGGCTAGATGTTTTTCCGATCACTTTCGACTATTAAAAGGGCACTAGCCCTTTGAATTTCTAATCAAATGAGCCTGTTTTGAAGTTTCTACGACAACGCCTTCTATAAAAACCCTTATATGCCCCCAGGGCATAACTTAAAACCCTTGCCCTGAGGGTTGTGGGGGAGTGTCCTCCTCAAAAAACATATTTTCTATCTAGAAATCAACTATGGTGAACAAAATGGCTATTTTACAATTTTGATTTGGATGTGTTTGGGGGAATGATGGGGGTGAGGGGGGTAGTTGCCCTCCAATCACTTTCGATTTTAAAAAAGGACACTAGCCCTTTGAATTTCTAATCGAATGAGCCTGTTTTGAAGTTTCTACGACGACGCCTTCAATAAAAACCTTATATGCCCCAGGGCATAACTTAAAAACTTTGCCCTGAGGGTTGCGGGGGAGTGTCCTCCTCAAAAATATATTTTCTATCTGGGCATCAACTATCCTACGCTGAACAAAATATCTCAAAATTTTGATTGGATGTGTTTTGGGAAATGATGGGCGTGGGGGGGGACTAGATGCCCTCCGATCACTTTCGACTATTAAAAAGGGCACTAGCCCTTTGAATTTCCAATCAAATGAGCCTATTTGAAGTTTCTACGACAATTCCTTCTATAAAAACCTTATAAGCCCCCAGGACATAACTTAAAACCCTTGCCCTGAGGGTTGTGGGGGAGTGACCTCCTCAAAAAGACATTTTCTATCTAGAAATCAGCTACGCTGACAAAATGCCTATCTCAAAATTTTGATTGGATGTGTTTTGGGTAATGATGGGCGTGAAGGGGGGGGGGGGTGTAGTTGCCCTCCAATCATTTTCGACTATTAAAAAGGGCACTAGCCCTTTGAATTTCCAATCGAATGAGCCTGTTTTGAAGTTTCTACGACAACACCTTCTATAAAAGCCTTATATGCTCCCAGGGCATAACTTAAGACGCTTGCCCTGAGGGTTGTGGGGGAGTGTCCTCCTCAAAAACCTATTTTCTATCTGGAAATCAACTACGTTGAACAAAATGGCTATCTCACAATTTTGATTGCATGTGTTTGGGAGAAAGATGGGCGTGGGGGAGGGGCTAGTTGCTCTCCAATCCCTTTTGACTATTAAAAAGGGAACTAGCCCTTTGAATTCCCAATCGAATGAGCCTTTTTTGAAGTTTCTACGACAACGCCTTCTATAAAAACCTTATATGCCCCCAGGGCATAACTTAAAACCCTTGCCCCGAGGATGTGGGGGAGTGTCCTCCTCGAAAACACATTTTCTATCTTGAAATCAACTACGCTGAACAAAATGGCTATCTCACAATTTTGATTGGATGTGTTTAGGGGAATGATGGGCGTGGGGGGGGGGCTAGTTGCCCTCCAATCACTTTCGACTATTAAAAAGGACACTAGCCCTTAGAATTTCCAATCGAATGAGCCCGTTTTGAAGTTTCTACGAAAACGCCTTCAATAAAAACCTTATATGCCCCCAGGGTATAACTTAAAACCCTTGCCCTGAGGGTTTTGGGGGAGTGTCCTCCTCAAAACATATTTTCTATCTGGAAATCAACTACGCTGAACAAAATGGATGTCTCACAATTTTGATTGGATGCGTTTGGGAGAATGATGGACGTGGGGGGGGGGGGGCTAGTTGCCCTCCAATCACTTTCGACTATTAAAAAAGGCACTGGCCCTATGAATTTCCAATCGAATGAGCCCGTTTTGAAGTTTCTATGACAAAGCCTTCTATAAAAACCTTATATGCCCCCAGGGCATAACTTAAAACCCTTGCCCTGAGGGTTATGGGGGAGTGTCCTCCTCGAAAACACATTTTCTATCTGGAATCAACTACGCTGAACAAAATGGCTATCTCAAAATTTCGAACGGATGTGTTTGGTGAAATGATTGGCGTGAGGGGGGGGGGGGGGGGGGGGGGGGGTGGGGGCTAGTTGCCCTCCAATCACTTTCGACTATCAAAAAGGACACTAGAACTCGCGATCTCCAATCGAATGAGCCCCTTTTGAAGTCTCAACGACGACCCCTTCTATATGAAGTGCCCTGTTTTAAAGAAAATAAATAATAAACTGTACATTGTGTCAACATTGATCTTATATGCTCTCAGGGCATAACTTAAAACCCTTGCCCCGAGGGTTGTGGGGGAGTGTCCTCCTCAAAAAGATATTTTCTATCTGGAAATCAACTACGCTGAACAAAATGGCTATCTCAAAATTTTGAGTGGATGTGTTTGGGGGGATGATGGGCGTGGGGGGGGGGACTAGCTGCCCTCTAATCACTTTCGACTATTAAAAAGGGCAGTAGCCACTCCAATTTCCATTCGAATGAGCCTTTTCGAAGTTTCTACGATAACTCCTTCGATACGAAGTGCCCGGGTATGGAGTAAAAAAAAAAAAAACACATTGTGCCCACATCGTTCTTTGCTTAGGCAGCGCTAGCGCGGTGCCTATGACTTCAGGGGACTAAACAAACGCTCAGTTGGTGCATTGCTAAAAGGTAAAGAGAAGATCAGTGACATGCGCTTCCGCAATTCCGGATACTTGATTTCGCCACTGCGAGTCTCCAGACTAAATATCTTTATCCAGTACAGCTCAACTGACAGACCTTAAACTTGTGTATCTCCCAAACAAAGCTCAGTGACATCAGTCATTGACTGTGACCTCCATTCTACGTCCATTTTCTGGAGGCAACACTTTTCACTTAGAACAGGATATCTCAGAGAAACAGTGGCCTTCGAGATTTTGGTTTCAAATTTCTTGCATTCCTTGGTTCAACCAAAGCGTCTTGGAAGGGTTTTGGATGTGCTTGATTAGGACTATATAGTATTTTCAACAAGACTGGTAAAAGAGATCAATATTATCAGTTGGCCTTTGAGCATCTACGAGTCCTTGCATTGAATTGGTTGCAGCTATTCTCAAATATGTCTGGTTTAAAAGCAGGTATTCACTTGAAAGATAAGGATCCAGTACGGTAAACAAAGCAACACAGCGAATATAGTCCAGTTTCATGAATATAGATACAACATCATTCACAAATTTGGCTGACACTTGCCTTTAGGGAGTGAGGAACTGGAAGCTCAGATTTAAAAACTTTGTTGAATTCGTTGGAGAGGCCAAGAGAGTAGTCCATGAATTCAAGGTATGGTTTTGTCAACTTGATTTGTAATGTCGACAAGCTAAAGTACTGAGTAATAGCAACCCGATGCTCAATAAGCCTGTTTATGCAACCCTGAAGGAACAACCAACGGATTTATCCTGATGCAAGAAATGAGAGTGCTTTGGATAGAAAGAACTCCTGAAATTCAGCATACTTATCTCGTATGGAAGCGCTTCTGGAAAAGTGGGCAAAGATATTTCGCGCCAAGTCTTCTAGTGTCTTGGGAAGTGACAAGCATGCATAGGATGAACATAAGTGAATAAGATGGCATGAGCATTTTACATTCAATATATGGGACACCATGGCTTTCATTAGCGTTGAAGCAGATCTATTGGCTCCAAACCTGACGTTAGTAGTATTTTGTACAAAATTCAACAATATTTTACTAGGGAATCGAGTTTTTTTTTTTTTTTTTAATGACTTGTTTGATAAACGAAAATGCTCAGAGAAGAGAGAAAGTAAAGCAAAATGAAAAATAAAATCAAAAAGGGTGAAAAAACGAGGATTTTGTCAGCCAGCGAACCATGAAGAAGACAAAATATAAGCAAATATTTCGACAAGGACCTCCGCCAAGTCGTCCTCAGTGCTAAACAAAAACAAAAAGAGAAGAAAAAAAAAAAAACGAGAATCTAATCTTTCGAAGTTTCCTGTACAAAGACAGAATAGACACTGAATAAAAAACCAGGCAGGAATCGTTGTTTGACTGTGTTTTTGTCATCTTTTTGGCAATCCAGATGTTAAAGTAAAATTTTCTTTAAGGTGTTTTGCATGAAAATGAAATTTACCAAGATGATTGTGTAAGGATCTTTTGTCTTGCATTAATTTTGGCTGGCCTACAATTTCGGTTTTCATTAGATATGCAAATAGGTTCTTTTAAGTTTTCTTTAACTTTTAAAAACTTAAAGAACCTATTTGCATATCTAATGAAAACCGAAATTGTAGGCCAGCCAAAATTAATGCAAGACAAAAGATCCTTACACAATCATCTTGGTAAATTTCATTTTCATTGATTCCTGCCTGGTTTTTTATTCAGTGTCTATTCTGTCTTTGTACAGGAAAATGCTTCGAAAGGTTAGATTCTCGTTTTTTTTTTTTTCTTCTCTTTTTTGTTTTTGTGTTTTAGCACTGAGGACGACTTGGCGGAGGTCCTTGTCGAAATATTTGCTTATATTTTGTCTTCTTCATGGTTCGCTGGCTGACAAATCCTCGTTTTTTCACCCTTTTTGATTTTATTTTTCATTTTGTTACTTTCTCTCTTCTCTGAGTTTCGTTTGTCATGTATAGCCAGTGTGGTCTAAGAATGTATTTGACTTGTTTGATGCAGTTAGTAAGACCCTCAGCCAATGCATCACTAAATTCACTTTGGTAGTGGTAATGTCCAGGGGGTAAAGTTCAGTTCCAACGCAAATGCATGTTAAATTTTGATTCAGGATCCAATTCTGACTATGTAATACGTTTATATATAACCTTGCCCGCAATTTCTGCATAGCCTATCAATACTCCCTTATGTCGGTAGTTTACACCAATCAAAGCCATTGCATAAAACATTAAATAAATACTAGGCTACCTAATAATATTCCAGGGTTTAGCTTCTTGAAATTTCAGCAATTACAGCACCGTAAGCCAGTGTTGCTAGATAAGTTTTTTTTTTTAAAACCGAGCATATGTAGTCTTTGAGAATTTTTCTGCCTTTTGTTCGAAAAAATAAAATTTTCCCTTAAAATCCATACTTTACCAAAGATTTCCCTAAAAAATCCTTACTTTACCCCAGGTTGCCCGTTGTCCCCTAGATTCAAAATAAGTGTCCCTAAAAGAAGTGATTTCTCCCAAAAATAGGGTAATCTCCCTAGAAGTGGAAGCCCTGATTTTGACTGTTGTTTGATTGTTTTTCTTGTCATCTTTTTGGCAATCCAGAATGTTAAAATTTTCCTTTCATTTGTTTTGCATTAGGTATGATTATTCCCTTTTTTATTTACAGTTGGGAAAAATGTATCCTAAATTGCTTATAAAGCACTGATATTTCCTATTAAAGAAGAGTTAAGAGATCAATATTTACTCCCCTTCTGTGAGACCAGTTATTTGGTTTGGGACGAGGGTCAGTGGCGTGACTCTGTAAGCTCAGCCAGAGTCGACCCAGCTCTAAATGGGTACCTGGAGAACTCTGGAGAAGGCAAGCAAGAAGGGTGTGCGAGAGCACACGATGGCTGTTCCCCATCCCCCATTGCACTCCCTGGCTGAAGGGCCTTGAAGCGGAGATCAGCACCGCCGGTTTGGGACTTTAAAGATCTAGCACTGTAAACGTGGACTTTAAAGGTCCTTTACCTTACCTTTTCCTTCTAAAATAAAGGGAAAAAATCAACAGCAACCGTGATCGATACCCTTGGAGTAAGAGCCATGTAATCTATGTGTATTTTGTTTCAGTCTTAGTTCTGGTGATTCTATTCTTGTCCTACTTATTTCTTGTGAACATTATAGTAGAATCGATTGTTTGATTTTTATCAATAGTTACTATTTCTTGAAAACTTTAAATCCATACGCTAATGAAACTCTGATATTATCTTCTAAGATGTGCTTTCTTATTTTATTTTTAGAGTGTGATGAGGAACATCCTTGCCAAGGCTTGGGTGAACATGCACACTTTGCTAACTTTGGGATTGCATTTCTCACGTTGTTCCGAGTGGCAACTGGTGATAATTGGAACGGTATTATGAAGGTAAGTTCTTTTACTTCTGATAAATTCACATTTTAGGAAAGCTATATTTTATGGAAGCCATACGAAAATTCTATTCTGTCTACAGGGGGGTATATAGTGAGTAGACAAAAGATTATAATGCCAAATTGACAGTTCCTTTTAATAAACCTTAGAAATGTTGTATATCAAATTCTTTTTGTGTTTAATCTGGCAGAGAAAGAAGCCAGCAAATTTTTTTTTTTGAAATTAGGAAGAAGTCAAGTGCTAGATATCAAAAAGGGGAAGCCAAATTCAATCATATCCAGCGATTGAGTTTCACAACCACAATTTAGCTTTATCAGGAGAGACACATATCATAAAGTTGGCAGCTTGTTTGGAAATAAGCAGTAATGGTTTACAAAGGACTATTTGAGCCTAATTCAAAAGATTCTAAACGAACGTTAAGTGTGAAAATTTTTTTCTGGTTTATCTCAAAATTTTTATCCTGTATCATCTCTGGATGCTACTCAGACTAAAAAATCGGAAAAAAGTAGTAATGAAAAAAAAAATATGCTGTGAAAATAACAAACAACTAGTGATTATAGTGGAACCATACGAAGTCACCCTCCTCCCCATTTGTACCAAAGCTACATGTATTACTCTTTCTGTCGATGATGAAACTTTCATTTTGCTAATAATCTCAGTTATTAGTGATTTATTAAGCTCTTTAAGCAGACTTAGCAGGATAGTGCGGTTTATTAAAGAATAAAGATTTGTGTATTAAAAAGCTCAAAGTTGAATAGCACTATTTCTCATATAACATATACTTTAGTATTTTTTAAACAATAAAGTCTAACTTAAAAAACTAATTATAGTTTAGGCAAAACCTTTAAGTCATTCATAAAAGGGGGTCGACTTGCTCAATGAAATTTCATTTCAGGATACGCTTCGAGACCAATGTGATAGTTCATCCGATTGCATCAAAAATTGCTGCATATCATCATTTGTAGCTCCACTATTTTTCGTTATTTTTGTACTCATGGCTCAGTTTGTATTAGTTATGTTGTTGTTGCTGTTCTTATGAAACACTTAGAAGATTCGCATAAACAAGTAAGTTCAATTTGTTTTTCTATTTCCTTAGCTATAAATGTTTTTTCCTTAACTTTTATGATTTGTATTTCTTCTCTTTTATTCCAAATCTTCTATGACTTAAAAGTGGCACATGAAAAACTATGCCTGGAAGGATAGGAACTAAAATTAAAAGCCCACATATAATTATATTAATATTCCAATAAATTGCAGCTAAAATTTCATAGTAGTAGACAGCTTAGCTTTATGGTTAAATTAAATAAAAAAACAGTTTTTTTTCAATTGAAAGTAAGGAGCCCCCAGTCAATACCTCGCTCTTTACGCTAAAGTTCGAATTTTGTTACAATCTTTAAGAATGGCCCCTGAATCGCAAAGACCGTTTAATTAGAATAAATAGCTCTTTTGAAAGTACTAAAAAAAATCTTTAGCGTAAAGAGCGAGGTATTGACTAGGGGTGAATTCCCTATTATACGTAATAATTTCTGTCCGTTTTAAGTTTTAATGTCGCGCCTTACTTTCAGTTGAAAAAATTGTTTTTTTTTTGAATTTCTGATCGTTTTTTAAATAATGCGGAAAAAAATCCGGCACCCCCTTCATATCAATGTCCCTTACCCCATAAAAACTTCCTCTGTGGAAAGATCCTTCCACGTAACCCCTTGAAAAGGGCACTAGAACTTTTAATTTCCGTTCGAATGAGCTGTTTCACGATATTCTAGGACCACTGGGTCGATACGATCATCCCTGGAAAAAAAAAACAAGAAAAACAAAACAAATAAACACACATCCGTGATCTTCCTTCTGGCAAAAAAAATACAAAATTCTGCATTTTTGCAGATAGGGGCTTGAAACCTGTGCAGTAGGGTTCTCTGATACGCTGAATCCGATGGTGTAACTTTCATTAAGATCCTATGACTTTTAGGAGGTGTTTCCCCTTTTTTCGAAAATAAAGCAAATTTTCTCAGGCTCGTTACTTTTAGGTATAACTTTTAGGCATAACTCTTAACGAGGGGTATAATTTAACTTGACGAAACTTATATATTTGAAATCAGCATAAAAATCCAATTCTTTTGATGTATCTATTGGTACCGAAATTCCGTTTTTTAGAGTTTCGGTTACTGTTGAGCCGGGTCGCTCCTTACTTACAGTTCGTTACCACGAACTGTTTGATAGCATGTTTTCTTAATCTGGATTTATTTAATAAACAAGATGCGAGTTTTAAATATTTCAAGATTAAATTTTTTTAAACTTGCTAGTACAACAGTAACATTATTGTCCACTATTAGTCTGCTGAGAAAACTGGATAAATTATTGAGTCTTGTATGCTAACTCCTTTCATTTTATGTTGAAATACTACCGGTTTGTATGATTAAACTAAAATGTATTCAGTTCAAACTGAGGCCAGAAGTATTATTATGTTTTTATATTTTGACGGGTGTGGATTTTCGGAGGATCGTAAAATTACTGGTTAGAAGAATACCGGCCATAAGAAAATTGGTAAACAAGAGCTCTTGCCTCGGATGAATCTGGTTGAAGGAACACAATCCAGGACGAAGAGAAGTTATCTGATAAAAAAATTATTCATCCTCTTCATTTCTCAGCAAGCAGGATTAAATTGTATTGCAAACTTAACGAGTAACTGATACCCGAGCCACTCCATAGGCATATCCGTCAGTCAAGGGCGCCCGCAGAAAATTTTACAGGGGGGGGGGGGGCCAGATACCAGAATAGTGGAGATTGGAGGAGAAATAAATTCTGTGGTAAAAAAAAAATACAAAGAAGTATATAGTTGATCAGTTAAGCATCATTTTTGAGTTTTAACCACTTAGCTACTATGTCAAATTCGTTGACAAGCTATTTTCACTATAGAACCATTGAAAAAAGACAACTTTCGATAATGCCCTGTTCGGCATGTTCATTGCATTGCATTCTCAAATTTGGAAAGCCTTCTTTTCCACGGGGGGGGGGGGGGGGGGGGGACACGCCGGCCACCAGACTGATCATGATACCTTTAGACTGATCATATTTCAAACAGTGAGTGGTACAAAAAAGTGATTCTATACCGGTACGGAAAAAACCAAGAGTTTACTATAAAAAAAGAATGGTTACTATTTTACTAATAGTTTTACTAATTACTGTTCAATTCAATTCAATTCAATTTTATTCGAATAAAAACATAACACAAACATCAATACAATAAAGATCCTAGAAGATTACTATTAATTTTACTATTCAATTTAAGCCCTTTATTTGTAATTTATTTAGAATTATTTGTTGATTAATTATCAATTATTTGTTGATTTATTAAAAGATCAATATTTTTAATTCACAAATTCTGGTATCTTGACTAAATTCCCGTTCAGGTTTAAGCTAAAAGTTAAGTTTCATTATTATGAAAGAAAAGCAAGCAAAATTCCTAATAGGAAAAGACCTTATAGGATACAACCAATGGAATAGACACAGGATGCTCTTTATAGACTTAAGCAAAATTTGGAGCTTAACCCTTAACTAGGATTATATTTAAAAATTAAGGAAAATAATAAAAAAAAAATTAGACTTACGTTTTTAGCTTGACAAAATATGAGCAAAAACCAAGACCAAACTGACTCTTGGTAGGGCACGACGCTGTATATATATAAAACTTTCTTTTTTATTAATTCCAAAATGCAGTAAGCTTTATCAAGCTTGTCGCACTATTGCTAGGGCATAAGAATGCCCTTGAGAGTATTTACTCTACACCCTAAATCGGGTTCCGGTTTTGGTCTCCTTTAGATAGATAAATAATGACCTATATTGAGTTAATCTAAGATCTAAGAATTGAATTAAATTCTGAATTGATTCTAAACAAGTTTCATAGCAGTTCTTAAAGACAAAACAAAAATAAGAAATTGTTTTTCTTTGATTAGTTGTTACACTTCCATTTTCTTCCTACTCTGGTCTAAATTCCAAGGGGGGGGCATGCCCCCCCTCCCTGCGGGAGCCCATGCCGTCAGTAAATAAGCCAAGATTTTGAACGATGTGCTTTTTTTCTTCATTTTAGCTTTCAAGTTGTACTAAAGAAGTTGATAGCTGAAATGGTAAAAATTGGTTTGAAAACCTCCTATCAACGCTAATTATTGCCTCCTAATTTAATTTCTTATTATCTTCTACCAGATTCACTTTACAGATAGGAAAGTAGCTGTTCCAAGCTTCCTTCTGCTCTAATTTAAAAAAAAGTATGCCTCAAATCTTTAGCCTTATTGGTCGATTAAAAACTTTGTGCTTGAAAGTTGAACAATGCTCAACTCACTGGCTTACAAATATGATACATAATTGGCGACTAGAATCTACAATAGAAGGTGAATCTAGTCCACAAATGTAACAAGAATGTAACCAAGTCCTGAGTACTACATTAGAAAAGCAAAAGTAGCTTGTCATTTTAATCCTCCTAAAATACTAAATAACTGAGGCTCGATCGAGACACATAGCTTATGTTCTAAATTAGGACACATATCCTAAAGGGTTATTGTTCTCATGATCAGCTTTAAAGCAACTTCAAAAAGTTATCAATTTAGCAGTTTTCAAGCCTTTTTTTCTTTTTAACACAGCATTCAAATATAATTATCTTTCCAAAGTCATATAAGAAAAAAAACCAGATTGAATTACTTTGGCTCTGAATATAGGTGTCTTCAGTCCAGTGAATTATATTCTTACCTGCTTACCAGAATCTTTACAAATTTAGAATGAATTGAAAATACAACTTCCAAAAATCCCAGCTCTCTAACTTCGGTTGGTTTTTGCTAAAATCTTCGCTTGATAACTTCGGTTGGTTTTTTGCTAAAATCTTCGCTCTCTAACTTCGGTTGCTTTTTTGCTAAAATCTTCATTCAATCGAGACGCCGTAGGTTGTTTGAATCACTTCTTTCCAACTAAAAATGCTTTGTTTTTTTCTGTTAATATTACTGTGAAAAAGCTGTGACTTATTTTGAAGTAATGTTGCATTCAAAGACAAGGTCTAATGGAAACAACCACGATACTTGTATGTTGACGTGAAAAGGATATTCATTTGGCACAAAAAATATTTTGTTGTTACGTAGGCATCGCCCTCTTAAAAAAAAAAAAAAAAAAAAATTTAAAAAAAACAGAAAAGTGACCTTAATTCAAAGACAGATACTTAGCTAACCTTTAATGAGCACTCGTTCTCAGACCTCATTGGTTTTATAGTTCATAACTTCACCGATGATGGGGTTATAGTCTTTTTTTTAGACGATATTCCTTATTAATCCAACTAGTCGAACCTAGCGGATTGTATAGTTAACAATTTAGCGGAGTGTGGCACTTGGACCAACGCTTTGCATTTTTGCAAAATGTTAATGCGGACTAAACCAGCCAAACTTCAAAAATGTTTCATCATGCATATTTCACACAAAATTTACTGTACTTTTTGCTTCTTTTACTTACTTTCGTCGAGAAGTTACAGTAGTAATGTACGAGAACTCCACTTTAAAGTAGAATCTAAGTTCTTGCTGTTTTCAACCTTACTTAAAGCTTATATCTTACTCCAAAGAATCATTTATATCTCGCTCTCTTTCCTTCTCTCTCTCTTACACTCTTTCTCATCAATTTCTATCTAATTAATTATATAGGCTTTCGACACATTATTTTGTAGCCATCCACTTGCCAGTACGTTCATTGACTTTCTGTTAGCTTCATGTGAATTATGTATTTCCATAAGTAGATTTACATTGCTTGTTGAATGATATGCTTTTCTTCCTTTTAAATATAATTTTCATTCTAATATTTAATCAGTCAGTAATCCTAACAAAAAAAAGTCCGCTACAGACTTTACTTTCACTTTATTTTTCGTCAAATGAAGCTCATCAATATTCTGATGAGCTTTGATATTTGTGTAAATATGTAAAACTTACAAAGTGCTAAGCTTCACACGGGAGCGGCCCTCTAATTTTGCCAGTTACCAGTTAAGACTACAAACTAGTTTATGATTGATGAATATATGACTTTTCCTGGCAACTCATAAAGAAGCTTACTTTTGTAAGCTCCGTAACGCAATTTTTCCCAGGAGATTCAATGATCATCAGAACGCGACGAATGAGAAAAATTGACCGCATGGTGGCATTCATCACAATTGATAAGTACGCTCACGAAACTGGAAGAATGAAAAAAGATCTGTCAAGGAATGACAATTAATCAAATAACTGAATGGTTTGCACAGCCTCCATTTCTTTTGTGATTCCTTTGGTTCACCCAAAGACCTTAGAATACCATGGACGCCAAATAAAGCTATCTTTATTTGATCACTAAGTTGCTTTTCTTTGCTGGCAGAATACACGCTATACAAAAAATAGAAAAAAAGAGGATTACACACAACTCCCGTAGCAAGATACTCATAAAGCCAAGCATGCAGATTCTGCCCACTTGAAATCTAAAACATTGTGTTTATTAATTTAATTCTACCGCCGCCATTTGGAGTCTAGCGATATAAGGTCCTTGAGTTCACCTCATATGTCTAATCTTTTGACAAAAAAAGATTAGACCATCGCAATATTTTATTCAATTTTGACAGTTGGCATAAGTCTGAAAAATTGTGAAACAAAATGATAAAGAATCGTACTTGAGCAAGCGTAGTTAGAACAACTTCATTAAGTTCAGCATTCGTAAAAAACAACTTTCCTTATAATACTTAGAAAGTGAATTGTTTTATATTTGCTTGTTTTAACAGACAACGGCTAGACTTGGAAAGAAGAAAAGGCGTAGAACCACAAGCACAGAAGGAGAAAGCACAGATGATGATGTAAGATATAGAGTGTGTGACGTTGAAATCAACCCCACCCAATAATTGACTTTAATAACTCTTTACCAAACTAAAAAGCTAACAAAATAACCTCCATTGTGGTTTTAGAAATTACTTACTACTAGTAAAAGCATAGCATAAGCTTTAGTATGTTGTTATTGGTTTGAAAAAAAATTACTAAAAAATGGATTTACTATTTTAAGATGATCAGTTAATCTCTATAGAAAGTATTTTTATTTCCTGAAAGAGAAGTTTAACATGATGTGACAAACCTTATAGACTTTTAATACGACACCAACAGGACTATGCCAGGGAGTGTCGTTAGCCCCTAGCTAATACCGCAAACCCATTAATCTTAATTTAACGATTTAAACAGTATCCTGCTGAAAAAAAAAATGCTTTTAACCAGTACCATGGTCGATTCACAGAATCTTTTAGGCAAAAGCGTATGCTAAGAAACTGCTTCTAGAGTACTGTCACATTTTTCACTGCTTCTCAGTAAACTGTTAGAAACAAATGTTTCGCCTTTGTTTAAATTTTTCTTTTTCTCGACTAAATAAACGCCTAATTCTTTTCTTCATATTTGCATGATTTTCTTTGCGTTTTATTTGTGCATTGTGCTGACTACTCATTCCTTATCATGGTTCTTAATAGCATGGCTCTTTCAGAATTAAACAAATTATGCACGTTCTTAGGTCATCAAGGAAGTAAAGTGGCACCACAAATACTAACTTAAAATTTTAATAGCTGAACCTGTGTATACAAGAAGGAAACAACACTAAAATTCACATATGAACTAGGTTTAAAAAAAAAAATACAAAACAGAATCAATATAATTTTTTAGTGTAACAAAAGCGTACACAAATAAATATCACGGGCCAGTCCATCTTTGTGGTTTGTTATTAAATAGCTCAGCATTAACAATCACAACGGAATTTCCGCGCTAAAATATGAAAAAAAAAAAATGTCATATTTACATCTCTTCATCGGATATTAAAGTGAAACTTTGCTTGTGATCAAAGTTGATTGTTTTTTTTTTTATCTTATGACATTAAATACAACTATTCGAACTAAAAATTCCGTATAATTAGTACGCAAATTTCTCCTCCGATTCAATCATAATCACGAAATATACCGTATGATCCTCTAATTTATTTAAATGAAGCGCTTTGTGCATTCTGACGCTAGAATATATATATATATATATATATATATATATATATATATATATATATATATATATATATATATATATATATATATATATATATATATATATATATATATATATATATATATATATTTATATATATATATATATATATATATCTATATATATATATATATATATATATATATATATATATATATATATATATATATATATATATATATTTAGCATTTTAGTTGATTTTACACTGTTCGTATTATTACATATAAAATGAACGGGTTTCCTATAAAACAATTTGCCTCTAGAGCAACAGAATCTTACCAATCATGTAATGTGTCTATCTATTCAGTGATTCGCAGCAAAACTATTCAAGCTAAAAATTCGCAGTACCCTATAAACTATCCTAGAACCGCATAAATGTAAATTAAGCAATTAAAATAAAAACAATACACAGACTGTATCTGTTCGGATTTTTTAGCATAAATAATTATATAGTGTATTGTTTTTTATATAGATGGAAGACGATTTGGAAATGGAGCTGGAAATGCAGAGAGAGCTTGCTGAGGAGATCCGAGTACAGAAAGAAGCAGAGGAAAATGTCCCTTTTGCATCAACTCAACCAATTTAATTTTAGCTCGGTACTTAGTAGTTTCCCAATGAAATAGTTTACACGAGAAATTACTATTTATTTTACAGTACTTACTTCGCCAGCACTAGTGGTATCAAAAGATCTTTTCTTTTTTACTCTTTTTTGTGTTCCTTTCCTAGGCATTTTTGTATTCTTGACTTTAAAGTTATAAATTTATTTCCAGTGACATATGCCATCTTAACATATGAATAGTATTTTTCGCCAACCAGTACTACAAGATCGATTTAGGGGGTCATTTGTTAGGCTGCAAAGAATTAAAATGGACTTGTGTGTGATTTTCTAGTCATTTAAATTTTCAGGTTAATCGATTGCAAACGTGACAGTTTTAGTGACAATTTTATTCGATGAATTTATTCTTTTTTTTTTTCTTTTTCTTTACGGGAATTGTTTGGAATAGTGGGATACTAAAACTAAAAAGTTGACAACCAATTCGAATGTGACAATGCTTAAAAAATTGAGTGCTATCAGCTCTGAGTATATATCTAGCTCTAATTGCTAAGTGTTCTTTTATAATTGTCATTCTTGATAGAAACAGATGTGTACCAATTCAATATTCTTTTTTTAGGATTACAGAATATCCCGAATTGTCAATCAGGCTTCTTGGAAAACTAAAAATATAAAAAGGACAAAATTCAAAAAGACTCAATTAGGTTATGACATTTTTTTATAAAAACTATTTCCTTTTCTCCCTACAAAATCTCCTAAATAAGGTCTTCAGCTGCCCATTACAAGAAACTTTAAAATATACCTGCGACTCAATTTATAAATCACGGTCTGTAGGCTATATGAGCTGATAATAAGAATAGTTGCAATTCTCCTACAAAAATTGTGTCCTTCCTAACCTCTCTAATTCAAAACATTTCCTGCTTCAATGCTGCTATTCAAGTAAATATTAAAAGGTTGCAGACTTTAAAAGGAATAGTAGCCCAACTGCTCCAATTGGAGGGGGGAGAAATTTAAAAACTAGTTTGAGGCGATACAGGCGTGTGTGGCTGGCAGCAGAGCTGAAGAGCTACAGATGCCGAAATTTCCTGACTCCAATCTTTTTCGACGGTAACTGCTACCTGCCGAGGACAAGTATAAGCTAATTGGCCGTCGCTTCTCTTACGAAGTAATATTATATTTGGATAATTCTTGTCTGATGCCTCGGCTTTCTTTTTCGGCTGATTGTCATGAAATTTTATAGTTTTAAAATTCCGAATTACCGTTATAGACAAAAAATCAAAACATAAAAAATGTTCAGAACTACCGATTTATGGTGAGACCCTTAAAGATACCCACTCTTTGCAAGTTCTACAATCATTCTGAATAGATCTTTCAAAATTATTCATTTCCATACTATAAATACGACGTTCAGCCTCTTCCTTTAAAATCCTACTTTTGCCTTACATCTTTTCGTCCATTTCCGTAATCAAACTAGCATATACTAGATAATGGCTGCATTCCAGGTTCAACAAAAAGTTACTAAAAAGTAACTACTTTGTTTCAACTGACGTTGTCGTAGAAGCTGGAACGACAGAAAAGTAACTTTGAATTTACTTTTTTAGTAACTTTTACTAAAGATCTTACAAGCATCTTCAGGGAAGTAACTATGCATAATTATCATCATAGTTAGTTATAAATATCAGTTTGAAACACACTGAAGTATTATTTTATGGAAAGAGGAATGAATCCAACTGAAACTCATGAGAGATTATACCCTGACAAACCGAATAAGCCAAAAGCAGGCTTACTTCATGACCGTTCCCGGTAAATGTCATTTGAAGTAACTTTTGAAGTTGAAGTAAAGTTACTACGGTTCGCAACCTAGAATAAAGCCAATGCATGATATCAATTACAAGACTCGCTCCCCTCTCCCTTTGGGCAATTGCTGTTACACTTCCTGAAGTGCAATCCACAGCAGTTATGCGTTGCTAATTCAATTATCAAAAGTATTCGTCAACTTATCTGTTTCTGAGACCAAGCTTCGAGTTTTCTATAACATTCTTTATTGCAACAACCATGCAAGATGGTTTTGTAGATATGAACAGATCAAAAACTAATTGAGACAGAAAAATCAAACGTTGTGTCGAAGTCTTATAAGCCAAAGTTTTATACACACTATATGGTAAAGTAGTCGAAATAAAAATAACACCATGAACATATGTTATTTAATCTCTATTCAGAATTAAATAGGGATAATAGCAAGCTAGGTACGAGTAGCAAAGAAAATATGTAAGTGAAAATAACTATGTTTCACTACCATTTGTTTATTGAATAGCCAAAGAGCCTGTCAGGCGAAAGGCATAGAAAAAGAAAACATAACCATAGTGTACACACTTTCGTGTGGATAGGACGAAAAATATATACTTTCTTTCCTCTAACACTAAATTCAAATCCCCTTACCCACCCACCCTCTCCAAGAAAACTTTTACTAAAAGCTTTAACTCGTTCTTCCAGCCGTTAAAAAAAGAAAATAGGTTTAAACCTAACCAAACTGCGTATAAAGTTCACCTCCTTTACATGAACCTTCCTAACTCTGTACAAGATTAGAAATACTCACTTGCCTTCAGGCATATAAAAATAAAAACGTATAATCTCTTATAAGGAACGGACACTTGCTGATGTATCAGGTCCCGTTGTTTTATTTTCAGAAACACTTATAGGTACCCGTAACATCAAGTGATTAATCCAGATTAGTGAGTGGCTGGAAGTTACAGATACTTACTAATAATAGTAAGTAATACTTTTTCAACCAAAACAGCTTTTTGCATAGATTTGTTCTAATTTTGCAAATTCCAGCATGTTTTAATGTCATGGTCGTTAAATACCAGCTTTAAAAGGCATACTCAAACTCAAATTAATTTTTTATGGAATAAGATTCAATCTTTAGATTCTCTATTTAAATGATACATCATAATTCCAATCTTGAAATTTTACAATTACATGGTTTTCATCGAAAGATCGTTCAAAATACCTAAATACCTTTGGTAATCATTTGAAAAACAAGTTAGAATGCCACCACTGGATCACTTGTGGGTTTTTTAAACCACTGAGGCAGAGGCAGTTACTACTAACATTACTACTAATAACTCATGGCAGTGCCAAGCCTATTGAGAACAAATAGCTGCAAACGCTCCCTCCTCCACCCCAATCTATTCAACGTTTCACCCTTTACTCCCTCCCATGATGTTCCAATTTGCTTTATCTCCTTAACCATCCACTAATCTAAATTTAGTACAACTCTGTGTGGCCTACTATGCTATAATTCCCTCAAGGGCCACGATTCCTCAAGGTCCCCCATGGCCCTGTCTACAGCAACTGTTCAGATTAGGCAAACACATGAAATGTAACACACCAAAAGGGCACCGCCGGGTTTCTCCACCAGGGTTACGAAATGGGAAAGAGGCTGAAGACAAACTGGAGACTTCCAACCCTTTTACAACGCTGAAGTGGCTCCGACCTTTTATAATCTCCCTGTTTACGTCTGGGAATTTTCTGGAAGTATTTGCGCATGAGACTATATTTAATCTTACTTTTAGCTACAAAAATTTAAAGCATGAAGCTAAATAAGATGCACAAATAATACCCCTACACTTGAATCACTTTTTTGTATGGTGGTAATTGAAATAACTTTCACACTGATAATAGTACCCGGCCCAAAATATTTCCGAGATTTGCTTTTTTATTATTAGCTGCGTTCGTTTTCGTCGTTCTATGGAAATCAAATCCTCGGTTTTACAATTAAGCCGTTCGTTTTCGCCGTTCTATGAAATGTTTCGCTTATAAGCCGTTCTTTGAAATGCCGTTCTTTCGTTCGTAGTACCGTCGTTCTTAGAACGACGAACTGAGCCTCATACTCCGTTCAACAACTTTAGTTTTACTTTTGGGCGCCAAGTTTTAAAATAAAAAAAAAAAAAACATGACAGAAAACAAGTTTATTGATATTTAATTTTGTAGATTTTGTTGATGGGGTCTTTCATCTAAAAAATGGTAGTGATTTGTTTTTCGTATATGTGGCACAGTTTTGAAATCTTCAGAAAGTTCTGGAAGCATTTTTTGGGATAAATTGCTTTCCAAACTTATAAAAATTCCTTAGGGGTCACTTGGAAACATCATGGGAGGAATTTCTAGATATTTTAGATTACAACTAATACTAAGAAACTCCAGCTAACCCCAGGTTTCAATACCCTTAGGAATATGTTCAATTGTTCAAACGTCTTAAGCTTAAAATTTAGAAAGGAAATTCGGCTGATTAAGTGTTAGGTTAAGTGCCACAACTATGAGTATTGTCCATATTATGGAGTAAAAAATATTTTCTTAACATGTGTCCCTATGTGGAGTCCACTATCTAGAATTGCACCCCATTTCAACTAATCTAATGTCTATGCCCATTCATAGCATTCAAAAGCAAGAGTGCCCATTTGCACTCTATAGAACGGTGCAATAGTCACTCAACAGTCACTTTCCTCTAGTAACTCTATTGCTTGTTTTGGTACATTCAAAAGTATATTTTCCATTTTTGTTGTGCTGGTTGATTGAAATTTTATCTGTGACTTTGAAATTTTATCTGGCTAAGGAAAGCTCTTATAAGCCGTTTTTTCAGTTAACACGAAGTTCTTAAAACGGCGAAATAAAAACGCAATTTAAGAGTAAAACCGAGAAAATCTTTTTAGTACTAAGAACGACGAACGGTGAAAACGAACGCAGCTATTGTTTTCATGGTGAAGTGCTAAGCTAAAAACTGCTTGCACTGGATTAGACGTATTTTTTTTATATTTTTAGTAATCTCTTTTTAGCAATCCTTTTTTCTCATGTAAATTCAATACTGAATTATCAACACAGGTAGCATTTTGTAAGTTTCAAAATTCATTCAAAGCCGTCATGGTTGCAGCGGTAGTTACGACATAGGAAAGATCGAACCAGGACCCAAAATTACTGAAAATTAAAAATTAGCTGTGAACGATATTGCTCAATGAAAAAGAAATTGCCATTATGAGCTAATTTAGGAGTGGTAACCTTTTTCTAAAATACATGTAATGGTAAAAAAATTGGAAAAAACAACTTGTCATGAATGTAGAAAGAGAGCTTGAAATTCCTCAAAAAAGGTATAAGACCGAAATAAAAAGTGGTTCATTAATTGCAATGGTCAAAAACACTTCACCAGAGGTTTTCATCTTGAAAAGGCGAGGAATCGTATTTAGCTTGGGTAACACTTATGCTAGCACTTATGTTTTCCATGTCAAGTGGTCCATTTGTCACATGAAGTGACGGAAGTCATTGTAAAATTAGTCGATAAAACAATAAAACTTGTCCTTAATTTATGGTTAAAATATTATTAGTGACAGCACTAGTAAACAATTTATATTTTGAAATATTAAGTATCTAATTATAGACAGAAACACTAGATAGCTAATTTGTATTTTTCTTAACAGAAAATGTTGGGGTTAGCAGCCATGTTAGTTTAAATCACGTCCATTCTCTTATAGTTTGTATTACGAAAAGTGATATTTTCAGAAATTTAACAGTTATTTATTTGATTTGTATTTGACGCCTACCTAGTTTGATTCAGCTACGATGCATGATCTATCTAAAATTTGGGTTTCTTACACAATTTATGTGCATATCTACGTCAGGTGGTTTCCTTGAACATTGTCTTATTTTTGATAGTTAAGGTGCAAATATTACTTTTTGAAAGCTAAACCATCAAACTATTGGACCTAAACATATTTCTACTTCTAGATCTTTCATTGCGTGATATAACGATAGTATTATTTATTTATTTTTTTGTGTCTGTATTGTTATTGTCTATGCAGTGTTTTGTTAGGTTTTGAGAGTGACAATGGATATTCTTAAAATGAATAAATATATTTTGTCTTTTCATCTAAAGCTTCCTTCAATTTTTTAGCATATTCTCAAAGTAGGACGGACTGCATTTGTTCTGGAAAAAGGAGAAACGCATAACCTACTATTGAGTCTATTGAAGAAATGCATTCTCTGCTTCAAGGTCTGTTTTAATTGAACGAGATTTCGACTATTAAAAATATTTCATAAAAGTTAAAGAAAAAAAGTTTTTCTAATACTAAAAGAAGCTCCTTACTCTGATTAAACGGCCCTTGTGTTTCAGGAGTTGTTCTTGAACAATTGGAACTAATATTCAAACTTTAGCGTAAAGAGCAAGGTATTGAGGAGGTATCAGCCCTTCTCATATACGGTAATAACTTCTGTTAGTTTTGTTTTAATATAGCTCCTTACTTTCAGTTGAACTAACATTTTTTTTTCAGATGCTTAATTTTTTATATATTTTCCAAATAATGCTAGGACATCCTCTCCCCACTCCATGGGAAATTTCCCCCATGAAAAATTCCTCCGTGGAAAATTCCTCCCGCGTAACATCTACATCCCCCTTGGAAAAGTACCTCCGATAACTCCATCCTGCCGGAAAATACTCTGCGGACGATCCCATCTAGAAAATTCTCCTGAGTCTACTTTCATTTGAAAAAAAACTTTTTTTTATTTAATTCCTGATCATTTTTCTAATCATGCCAGCAATCCCTCTTCCATGGAAATTTTCCCTGAAAAATACTCCCCCACCAATGGAAAGTTTCTCGGGCGGAAAATTCCCCCATGAAGAATTTCTCTCGGGGAAAATTTCTCAATAAAGAATTTCTCCCATGGAGAAATCCCCCAGACAATTCTGACCCAGCTGAAAATTTCCCCCCGAATATCTCCACACATAAAATTGAGTCATCGAAGAGAAGGTAAAACAAACAAAAAGGATTTCGCATTAGAGTTCTGGCAAATTCCCCTCATGTAAGATTTCCTCTGGAAAGTTCATTCCTGGAAACTACCGTCTCCACTGAAAATACCGCCCCTTAAAAAGAGATCTAGAAATTATAATTTTCGTTCCAATGAGCCCTTTGCCGATCTTCTAGAATCATTGGTTTGGTACTATCACCCCCCCCCTCCTGGGAAGAACAGAGAAACAAAAAATAAGAAATAAATAAACATGCATCCGTGACCTTTCTTCATGGTAAAAAAAAACAAAATTTCTCATTTTTGCAAATGGGAGCTTGAAACCTCTACGGTACGGTATTTCATTAAAATCCCTTGTATTTTTTCCCTCCCCCCTTGTCAAAAATTAAGCAAATTTTCTCAGGCTCGTAGCCTTTGATGGGTAACATTAAACTTAATGAACCTTATATATTTGAAACCAGTATAAAAAAAGCTAATTCTTTTGATGTAATATTATTATAGAAATTCAGTTTTCTTATACTTTGGGTTACTGTTAATGAATCGCTCCTTACTTACAGTTCGTTACCAAGAACAGTTCGATAACAAATTTGTAAACTCGACGAACAGTGCCACACAATAGCATTGAAAATATGTAAAGACTCTAAGAAAATACGATAAGTTAATGCTCTGGGCAAAATATTCTTTGAAAAGTTATATTTAAAAAGAAGTTTTTTGGAATGAAAGCAAAGAACCAATTTAATGTTAGATTCACATTGGCATTGGCATAATTCGTCTTAAGGTCAATAAGATTTAAATTCAATTGCGACTGATGGATTATTTTGAGCTGACCAATCATAGACCATTTTACATCCTTATGTTAAGCAGCTTATGTTACAGAATTGCGATATATATCTGGCATAAAAATCAAACCTCTTTAAGGTCCCCAAACTTTACGCTAAAACGATTCATCAAATTATAAAGACGGATCATACTTCAATAAAGCTTAAGTTAAACTCTATTTAGAGTAAAGAGCGGAAATTTGACGAGGTGGCACCTCTCCGCTTTATATATAATTATTTGATATTCGTCTAAGTTTTAATATAGCTCTTTACCTGCACTTGAAAACTTTATTGATATTGCTTTTGTGAGTTTTTAATATCACATTCAAAACTCAACCCTCAAACTCAAAACTCAACCCTCCCACAGTTTATGGTAAAATTTATTTTTTTGTATAACACCATTCCGGGAATGATGGTCTTACAGTGAATTTATATTCCTTAAAATAATATTCTAATGGGGGAGGAGTGTGACATGTTAAAATGAATTTTGGGTCATAATTTTCACATTTTTCAAGAGCAGTGTTTCAGGCATATTTAGTTCTTAGAAAATACCCTTTCCCCCTACACTTCCTTTTTGTGCGCAGGTAAGTATGGAAACGTAATATTTTATACTATCGCCCAGTGGCATGCATATTGTATACGTGATCCAAATATTTTCCTCCCAATGATGGAAGATCACACGTACTCTTCCTCCACCCTTCATCCATTGTCTATCTCAGGATATCAATGTGGCTTTTTAACCCGAATCAGGCCTAAATTGTCGTTTTGCACTGCAAGATTAGTAGAAATCACTATTTCGTTATGACACGATCACTTTCGTTATGGTTATGTAAAAACGACACTAGAATTTTAAAATTATGGTTTAATTGAGACCTCTAACCCTATAATAGAGGTATATAGAGGTATAAGACCTATAATAGAGGTTTAATTGAGACCTCTTCTGATATTCTAGGACCGCTGGTTTGACACGGTCACACCTGCAGAAAAACAACAACAACAAGTAAATAAACACGTGTCCAATACCATCCTTTTCTGGAGAAATAGAAAATTCCTAATTTCTATACTTTGAAACTTCAGACCTGCACTTCAGGATTATCAAATATGTTGAATTTGACGGTGTTATTTTCAACGAGATCACAATCCATTTTTGAAGGTATTTTCCTTATTTTTTGAAAAATTTCAACTTTTTCTTTATGCAATTTGTTTTGACGAAGACAATTAAAATAAATAAATTCCACATATTTAAAATCAGCATGGAAAGCAAATTCTTTTGATACACAGATCTCACCGACATTCCTTTTCTTAGAGTTTCGATTAAAATTGAAATGGGTCACCCTTTACTTACAGTTCATTACCACAAACTGTTTGATTATAAGAATTTCAATTCTGACTTTTGAAATTAATCTTGTTTTATATAAACTATTTACAAGATATTCCGTAGGAAGTTGATGGGCGAGCAAACAGGCTGGTAAACAAGTATCTGGTCACTGCTATTCAGAAAAAAGGAAGATAGTCTAAATTAAGAGAAGCTTTTTTGGTAAAAAGCGAACAAAAATAAATACTGGGAGCCCTGTAACAAGGCATGTCACCATAAACAACCAATTGTCCCCAGTATGTCTCTTTTCAAAATACCTAGATTGGCAAAAGTTGCGACATATTTTCATTAATGATTAGTAAAAAGTCGCCAGTTTGATAACCAGGCTGTTCGCTAGTTAATTGACAAACAGTTAGTTTTTTCCCAACTTACCGTCGATATTTCAGTCAAAACAGCAAGAAGAAATAAAACTATAATAACCAACAAAACTAATAGCAATGAGGTAAAATTATTTTGCTCCTACAGCAAGTCTCTTTTCAGATTCGCTGGACCATTTTTTTTGTCTGAGAATTTAAGCAAGAAAAGCCCCACACAGACTACAGTGTGTGAATGAATAAGCCTCCAATAAAATTAATATTCCCTCTAGAACAAAATACATCAGCAGGATCTTTGTGACTCTCAAAAAAGTATGAGAAGCACCTTTTCATTTTGAGCACAAACTATAGCAGTACTTTAATCATCAAAATTTTATTATACAATAAGTATGAGAAGCACCTTTTCATTTTGAGCACAACTATAGCAGTACTTTAATCATCAAAATTTTATTATACAATAAGTATGAGAAGCACCTTTTCATTTTGAGCACAACTATAGCAGTACTTTATCAAAATTTTATTATACAATAAGTATGAGAAGCACCTTTTCATTTTGAGCACAACTATAGCAGTACTTTAATCATCAAAATCTTATTATACAATACAACAAGACATTGCAATCGATTACACTTAAAAATAATGCTTAACAACACCTACCACACCTCTAACCCATAAGGGCACATAACGTTCTCGTTGTTCGTACGTTTCCTTCGAAGCAAGTTCTGAGTCTCGATACAGATTTTCGGCTTCTTCTGAAAGAGATGATTGCAGATCCTGATTTGTTGTAATTACAGCAATCTGTGATTCAAGATCCCTGTACACTGATCTGTATCCTAAAATTAGTAGGTTCTTATTCATGAACGAAAGAAAACATAGAGCTTTTAAACAAAATTAGATTAAAAAAGACTTACAGAAGTAAATAGAAATTGACAATGGTAAAGGGGAAACTAAAGGAGTTCAATCCCTTTTCGTTAGCCTTCATTTAACAAGATAAAATTCTTAGATAGAACTTATTTGAAAAATAAAAACGAGTTTCTTCAGAAATCTAGGTTTTGATGACTGAAGAAAAGTTAAAAAAAAAAAAATTTAAATAAAAAAATCTGGTGGGCTGGTGAAACGTAAAAAAAAAAAAAAAAAAAAAAAAAAAAAAAAAAAAAAAAAAAAAAAAAAAAAAAAAAAAAAAAAAAAAAAAAAAAAAAAACCGTGCCTACAACAAAATACAGGACTTCAAACAAAGGAAACGAGCATGAGTTTAAACAGATACAGAAAAAAAAAATATAGATCCCTAGTACATAGGCTATGAGACATAATCAATTAAGTGCCTTTTAACCTTTCACTCAAAATAATAACAGGATGAACTGAATGTTAATTCAGTGGGAAACAACTTATAATTGAAAATGAGGTCACTATCCGGCTAATGCGAGCGTATTGTTGGCGTTGTAGATAATCTTATATGATGCCTATTTCTCAAGTTAACTTAGGATTCTCAATCCATGGAAAGCTGGAGTTGGAGTCCTCTGATTTTAAAACCCTGATTTTAAAACTCTGATTTTAAGTTTAACTTTAAGCAGTTTTTTACTTGTAATACTTAAATGACAATCCGAATTTCAAACGTTATTATTGTTTGCTAAGTCCAAACTCATTGCCACATTTAGCTAAAAAAAAAAAAAAAAAAAAAAAAAAAAAAAAAAAAAAAAAAAAAAAAAAAAAAAAAAAAAAAAAAAAAAAAAAAAAAAAAACTGGGGAACATTACTGCTCTATCTAATCTTTTTTAAAGCTTCTTCTATGGCGACCTCCCTCGAAACCTAACAAAAATTTCCCTTTATATAGTCTCATATACGCCTAACCCAGGGGAGCCAGGCCTTTCTTTTGCATCCTTAAGATGTATTTGGTGAGACTATTCTAGAGATGCAGATTTGATCAATCCAAAGGCCATGTCCCAGCCCCTAAGCCCATTTTTATGATATACAAACGAAAATGGGTCGAATCACTTCGTTCCTAAAACGTCTCTTCGGCAGCCCATCACCAAGCAGTATTCCCTAAGTTGTTCTTCAGCAATGGCGGACACATAGCATATCTTCCTCTTGTTACTTCACTACAAATACCTCTGCCCCACACTTGGCGACACTTACCACTGCTACCGCAAATGCGTCAAGCTTCGACCAAACTGATATCCTTTTGCCCTCCCATACGTTTGTACTGGCACGTACGCAAGGGGGGGGGGGGGGCTCCGGGCCCGGGCCTAATAATTCTCACAGAATAAGGGATTTGAAAGATTTGCCCCCCCCCCGAAAACAAATTCCTGCGTACATGCCTGCATTTGTACATTAAGCAAATACATTTTGTTTTAGCTACTGTGTATCCTACATGTTACACTACCAAGGCCGTCGTTTCGGAAGGGCAATTCCCCCCCCCCCCCCCCCGAAAAAATATTTTCGAGAAAAAACTATTATATAGCCCATGCTCCTTGACTATCCGGATTTGGACCTCTCTTGCCCCCCCCCCCCCCCCCCCCCCCACCACGCAACAAAATGCTGGAGATATTCCCCGGTACGCTACCCAAGGAAAAAGAATTTATAATCTTATTCAACTGTTTCGGCACCAGAATTCACAACGGGAGCCGGCGTTTTCCCACCGGAAAATCCCTCCCCGTGGAAAATTTCCCCACAAGCAAAATTGTGCAGCCAAAGAGAAAGTACAAAACGGGTACCTCAAAATGTCGATCAGCCACCCATTAAAATTTACGAGTCCGAGAAAAAATTCCTGATTTTCAAAAAATCCTTAAAAAGCTTGATTTTACCCCAAATAGAACTAAGTTGCTATCAATTGAAAATTCTGAGAATGCCAATCAATCAATTTAAATCTATGAAAAAAAACTATGTATTGAGCTTCCCAATTGTGGAGGAAGTAATGTCACATGGTGACGCATTCGTCAATAGAAAAGTCACGTAGCCCTTACAAGAGAAACTGTTATTGTGGACATTTATCTGAATGCTAGATTTAACTCAGATGATTCAAATGATTTCTCATGAAATTATGTTAAGTGATGCATAGTTGCGCATCAGGTACTATAAAGGAGGGACGGTGGGTCATCCTGTAGGCTGGGGGGAGGGAGTTCCAGATGTCTAAAAGAGCATATTTCAAGGCCCAAATTGTCTAATTCTCCATGAGTCTTCAGATAAATATAGGAAAGGATCTAAGGAAGGGGGATAGGAGTTAATCTATCATCTCCCTTCATTTAGACTGAGCCTAGATAAGGGTGCTACGGGGAGATGTTTCATTTTTTATTATATAAAACTTTTCTTATAATATTTTAAAACTTTATTTGATTAACCTGATTTGCCTCATATTTCTTAAAAAATTATATAAAGCGATGCGTAAACACACATCAACTATATGAAGGAGTGGCGATGAGCAGGTGCCTCAAAGAGTACAATTTGATTCCCAAATGTTCTACCTCTTACTGAATCTTCATATACATGTAGAGTGAGTTTTGGGGAAGGAGGGGGAGGTAAAATTGATACCTAATCCCTCTTGGTTCCCGGGGATAATTTTGGTCTACGCCTATATTATTGGTACTGAGGGATGGGGTAATAGTATCACTCTCATTGCTACAATCTTTCTTTTCTTTGTAGAATAATATTGTATTTACATGCCTATCGGCCGAGAAGGGGAAAAGGTGAGGCAAGGCACCATGGGCCTTCCAAAAAAATTCTTGGGGGATCAGAAGGGGGTGACAAGTACTACGAGGAGATTTGTTTCACCGATTTTAAATGACAATTTTCCGCTTTCCCTATATAAATATTTAAATGTATTTAAACATACGTATACAATGTATTTCAACTTCAGAGATCACTATTGTGGAGGTCGTAATGGCTTCAGCGACGCAGAAGACCAAGTCACGCAAAACTTTCATCCACATAAAAAATAATATTCGTCTCCGTCTGCCCAAATCTTTTTACTAAAATTATTATTAAGAACTTGTTCAAGAAAACTACTGTTCATCAAAAATTTTGACTATATAATCAAATCTTTTCCAAATTTTACTTACATATTTGGATTCTCAGACAGAAAACTGGAAAAGCGGGAAGCTACCAACCAATTTACAATTATTGATGCGTATACTTCAATAGTAATAAATCATGTGTTTAGTGGGCTGATAGCCCATATCATATTTTGGTTAAGCCTGGGCGTGATTCGAAAAAAAAATTAAATTGAAAAACAACTTATTTCAACTGAAAGTAAGGAGGAGTATAAAAACTTAAAACAAACAGAAATTATTCCTCATATGAGGGGGGCTATCCCCTTCACAAAACTTCCCTCTTTACATTGAAGTTGAACTTTTTAAACTGAAGTTGAGCTTTTTTCATCATCATAGGCAGCGCAATAGCACAGCCTAAGTAAAGAGCGATGTGGGCACAATGTATTATTCATTTATTTTTAGACCAGAGCTCTTTGTATAGAAAGAGCTGTCCTAGAGACTTCAAAAGGAGCTCAATCGATTAGAAATTGAGAGGGCTAGTGTCCTTTTTAATAGTTAAAAAATTGGAGGGCAACCGGTCCCCCATACTCATCATTTCTCCTAACACATCCAATCAAAATTTCGAGATAGTCATTCTGTTCAGCGTAGTTGAAAGGTCCAGAAATTATGTCTTTGAGGATGACACACCCCCCCCCCCCCACAGCCCTCAGGGCAAGGGTTGTAAGTTATACCCTAGGGGCATATAAGGCTTTAATAGAAAGGGCGGTTGTATAAAATTTGAAGGGGGCTCATTGGATTAGAAATCAGAAGTTCTAGCGCCCTAACGAGAGTCGGAGGGGGCTCATTGGACCGATAATCAGAAGTTAAATAGTGCCCTTTTAAGAGTCAAAGTAATGGGAGGGCAGCTACCCCCTTTTACGGCCACCTTCTTCCATATGAAGTGCCTCTGGGAAAAAATAAATAAATATTAATACATTGAACCCTTATGGCTCTTTTATGGCAACGCGATAGCATTGTCTCTGACTTAAACAGGTGTGTAGAAATTTCAATTTCCCTTCTAATGAACATCCGGAACTATCCAGGGGAAATATGGGGGAGATTTTCCGGGGGAGGGGGGAATTTTCAACGGAAAGAATCTTCGGGGAGAAGGCATAGACCCCTTCACAACATTTAAGATAATTTCCCCTACTTTGAAAACTTATTGATAATATTTTATTTGAATTCCTTCAAGAAAAATGTATATCGTAGGCACATCTGCTCGACAAGACAAAAAAAAAAAAAAAAAAAAAAAAAAAAAAAAAAAAAAAAAAAAAAAAAAAAAAAAAAAAAAAAAAAAACCTACCAAAGTTCGGAGATCCAACTAGCGTTAAGAAAGGTAAGGTGTTGCCAGGCCTGAATACCCAAAGTCCTTTTGTATGAAATGTCCAACCTTGTCGTCTGAATTCACGCAGCTTTATTCGGAAGTCTTGCGCTTTTCCTGCCACCTTTTCCAAAAATTTGGAAGCTATATGTGTATAAGCAGCAGGGATTCCACCAGCTGGCCCACTTGCTCTTAAAAATCCATTTGCCTAAAGAGAGAAATGGATGCACCACAGAAAAAAAATCAATGGTGCCAATTCACAAAAATTTCGAGGGGGATGCGGAATGTATTTTTTTAAATCCAAGGGGGGCAATTTTGCTGTTTCTCAATTTTGTTTTCATTGGGAGTACCAAAAAAGCCATTTTTCATTAAAAACATCGAAAGGACGATTTTACAAATCCAAGCGGGAGAGACAAAAATATTGGGGATGGGAAGTCCCCCCCCCCTCCTTGCTGACACCATAAGAACAAAAGTTTAGATTGGAAAAAAAAGAAAAAAAAAAAGAACAAAGACAAAAAGGTGGAGTATTAAAGTGGACCCAAGAGGGAAATTTCGCAGCATGCACGGGCTACCCTAAAAGAGAGAAGATATCCAGCACTACCTAAAGGGGAGCTTTGTCAGAAACAGCAATGGTACTTGGAACTGTCTTCCGAGGGATGTCACCTCTGAAAACCCATCTAAGTGATCTCTTCAGAAGGAAGTTAAAAGACGCAACCCAACGAAAAAAAAAAGTATTTTTTTTTTTTTCAAGTTACATATCAAAACCCAAACTTTTAGTGGTCAGACACCACAAAGTTATAGATTTTTTTTTTTTTTTGACAAATACTCCAGAATTCATTAATTCAATTCCTTTCCTTACCTTTCGGTAATAATTCGAAAAATCAATTACCAACTGTAATCCTATTTTTTAAAGAGAGATAAAACAACATTTCAGCTAAGACTGAAAAAAAAAGAGTAAAAAATATGCAACTTCGGTTCTGTTCATTGCTACTAAAATTGCATGCTTTTAGAACATTACAGAAATGGCATGTGCTGGGGTATTGGTAATTGGAAAATACCCCACCCCCCTAACAAAACACATATTTAGTCCTCAATATCTGGATTATGCAGGCTCAAATGAAAAAAAAAAGGCTAAACTGAAATTTAACCCTCTTTTAAGAGGGTCAAATTAAATTTTTTATGGTGTTATCAATATTTCACTACGTAGAATGCCTTAGTTTGTATGCATTTTTAGGCCTAGGGACTTAAGCCATTTCAATCTATATATTCTCAACAAAATCATTTTTTATTCTTTCATAAAAATTTAATCATAACTTAATAAATTTAATCATAAATTTAATCATTAATAATCGATTTCTCGATATAATAAAAATTTATCTCAATTTCTATGACAGAGAGCAAAATTTTGGAACAAATATCCGTCATAATTACAGTTTAAATTCAAAATTTAAAACATGCAGACAGTACCTTTAAAATGATCTCAAATCTAAAATGAACAGAAAATGGTAACAATTAAGAAATGAAACCAAAAATGAAGAGAAATTAAGGATCCAAACTTAAATCGAACATGAATCACCACAGATAAGTATGGTGTTGCTACCCCTCAGCCTCAAAAATGGTTAGATTGGAATATCATTAGCGCTTTACTAAAAACTAAATAAATGGTTTAAATTGAAACTTTCATTTATCCGAAGGTATATCTACATATATTGGAAGATCTGACCTTGGAAGCGATAAAATATTGATGAAAATATATTGCTTCTTAGAAAAATAAAAATAAATTGATTGTTCAGATGTACTGGTATCAGAAAAAAAAATCCCGGTACGTTAGAGCATAGGCTACTTCAAGTTTCAATAATATAAAAATTAAATTGTCAAGATATCTTTCACTTTCAGTAAAGCGCAACTGAAATCCCAGCTTTTCCAGGAGTTTTGAGGAGTGGCAACACCATGTTTATCTATCGTATTATCTATTCGCTTTAAGTTTACCTTATTTATAGTAATTATTTCTCCCATTTTAAGCTTTGAGTTTGATCTTAACTTTCCAGAGAAAACTTTTTTAATCTAACTTATATGGATGACGAGTTTTCATTACCATAAACGTTGATTTTTACTAATAGCGAAACGTGGTAGAAAAAATAGTGGTGGGAGTATTCTTAGAAATCATGATCAGGACAGTCATATTGGGAAAGGCCGTGTTTGCAGTAGTGATTGTAGCAGTCGTGGTGATTCTTCTTTCTATGGAAACTAAACGTCACCCGCATAGTTATGTAGAATTAAAATTCTTTGCTACTGTTTATAATAATACGAATTGGGTGTTTATTAGTTTGGAGCTCAATTTTTTTTCAGAATATACGCAAAATATTCATCCCAAGCTTCGGAGTTTCATGGTTTCAGCCCTTTTATTGTTTTATGTAATTAGGAGTAGTTAATACAGCTAGGAACGAGGAAGAATTCTAGTGACTTATTAGGAATGATGAAGGGTTTATATTATCACATGCCAGTCCGGCACTTTTTATCATATTTAACCAAAAAAAAAAAAAAAGAGGTGAAACTTGAGCCATTACCTCTGGATGTGCGGTCAAAATTTCATAGCTAGCAGGGGAACGATCAATAATAGTATCTATATATTCTTCAGTCAAATTGAAATATCCACTGGCTAGTTTTACCTAAAATCAATAGATTTTACATTAGTAACGCAGATAAACTATTTTCCTTGCCTCGCCAAAAAAGATACACATATTAATTATCGTATTTAAGGACAAAAATAACATTAAAACTAGTTTTTTTAACAAACCTTTTGTTTCCTTTTTTCCTTGGAGCGGGTGTATCCAGGACAATTTGGACCTACTTAGTTTTGACTAGGTCTTTTATTATCCCGGCCATATGTTACTCATATTTCATTTTTAGTTAAGCCTTGGTTTTTCCTTTTTTGTGTTAATTTCGCCCTCTTTTAAAGGCCATGGAGCCTCTTCGGAGACTAGTGTCTTTTTTTATATATAAATCTTACTTATGAATAAAATCATTTTATCTTATTATAAATAGATACCAATAATTCATTGTCTTCCAAAAGCTCACAAACCAATATAAAAAAAAAAGAGAAGAAAAAAGTGAATATCTTATGCTAACGGGCAGGGAAAAAAAAAACTCATCAAACCTGCTAACACAAGACAGAAAGGGAGAAGTCCCTCCTCCCCTCCCAGACGGTTCCAATGGACTCTTTGGAAAATTATGGACTATAAATACTATTTTTTCGTCTTTTAACTCTCTCAACCGTTGGAAAAATTATCCCCGGTCCTCCAACGCTGGGGCCTGTGGGCTCCTATATGCTTCGTCAATAAAATTCTTTTTTTTGATTTATGAGCAAATGAATAAATAGAAAAAAAAATTATCTTTATAAACGGTACAATGTAGCTGAGTTTAACGTGGATGAATCAGTCAATTATTTTTATATGAATTTATAAACCTATTTTCATATTATATATGTAATAGTCTGTTGGTAAGTGTTTAGCAATGATTGTTAGGAATATTATTTATTAACACTTGATGCAAAAATTAATGCAAAGAAGGATGATTGTTCTTTTGTCTACTTTTTTGCTCCTCCAACATCCGGTTGGCTATCACCAAGCCACTTCTTTTCCAACTCGTAATTAAGTACAAAGGGAAGACAAAAACACCCAAACTACTTCTCTTCCAACCTCCGATTAGCTATGAGGGAAAGACGAAAGGCCCTAAGCCTTTTCTTTTTCAACCTCTGTTTTTCTAAAAATAGAAGACGGAAAACACCCAAGTCACTTCTTTTCCAACCTCCAACTGGCTCTAAAGGGTAGACAGAAATCCCAATCTTCTTCTTTGTCAATCTCTTAGTGGCTATAAAGGAAAGACAGGAGCCCCAAAGACACTTCTTTTTCAGCCTCTGATTGGCTATAAAGAAATGCGTAAATCCTCAAGATACTTCTTTTACAACCTCCGATAGGGTCTAAAGGGAAGACAGAAACCGCAAGCCACTTCTTTTCCAAACTCAAATTGGCTATATAGGGAAGACGGAAATCCAATAGCAACTTCTTTTCCAACCTCAAAATGACTATAAAAGAAACATGAAAACCCCCAAGCCACTTTTTTCAACCTCTGATTGGCTATAAAGGATAAGACAGAAACACGCCATCCTTCTTTTCCAACCTCTGATTGGCTACAAAAGAAAGACGAAAACGCCAAGCTACTTCTTTTCAAACCTCCAATTGGCTATTAAAAGGAGAAGAAAACCTCCAACCCACTTCTTCAATTCAGGAAAATGTGGAGGTCAACTGGCGTCAAATCGGGACTATTTAGTGGGTTTTCACAACAGCAAAACAGTAGATGCACACCAATTGCCCAAGCAAATCCAAAAATTCGATTAGCAATTCCAAACAGAGGAAGAGTTAAAAGAAACCAACTTGACTCAGTTCAGTTCATTCGGGACAGTATCTTATTAAGAGGCATTACATACCTTATTCACAGATATGCCAAGTATCTCAATCGTTACGGTGATAATTTAGATAAGTAGCCTTGATTGTATGTTTCTTTTAGTATTAGAATCATATATCCACCAGTCTTTCTTTTATAGCAAATAGGACTTTGAAAAAAGATACACATCTGCACAGGGGAAAATAAGTCATCTTTACAAAACTGGTTAAGTGATGATTATGATGACATTTTTGACTTACTAAAAGTGTTAGAATGTCTACCTTAGAATCACGCGGCATTGATTCAAAAAGTCGTGTAGTGAAACGACTATCTTGATTTATTGCAAAGGTTGACATTTGTACTAATGGAAATATCCAAGTATCTGAGGCTGTAGGCTCTGAAACCGAGGATCTAAAAGAAAAAAAAAAACATGATCATAGTTAGGGTAATTTGACATTTTCTGAGCATTGGATTATCTTTTTTTGGTTAGAAACCAATAACTTGCCTTGAGATTACACCTAAAACCTAAATAAAAGGGTAAATTTTTTCTCAAAAGACAACACATTTTTTCCACTTTCAGGTAATTAGCTTTTAAAAACTTATTTATTCTTTCAGCAGCTTTTGAAATATACCATCTAATGCAGTAAGATGAACTATGCGAAATATGTTTACAAATATGGTAATTGATAGTCAAAATTGGTGGTTAACTACCAACGTAATATTGATAGTTAACTGCCGAATTTTGTAGTAATTTGTAGGGGACATTGTCGCAAAGAATAAAATTATGCAATGAATTCTTTACATTATTTTCCAAATTACCCTGAAAATGCATCTACAGAAGATTACATAAAATGTATTTCTTATTCGACTTATCACTACCAGGTACCTTAAAGGTACCAGGTACCTTTTTTGTACCTTAAAAATTTTTACAGCAATACCCCTAAGTCAGCTAATAAACCATTCTAGCATTTGGTCTTTAAAATTAGTACTTGAGTTTCTCGAAAACACAAATTTCCCTTCACTTATTTCTCTGACCTTGTGTTCACAAAGCGTAGCCTTCATCTAAAATAGAAGGTTTACAGTTTTCCGCTAATTCCATCAATTTTTAGTCCGAAATCCATACACGTCAGTATTTCAAAAGAGTCACGTTTCTTAGAAAAGAAACTGTTTTATCAGCCGTTTTCTTATCTAATGCCAAAAGATCAAACATCAATTTTACTGTACTAAACAAAAATTGTTTTGGCCTTCAACTGAAACCCATGTTTTCGTTTTGGATGTTTGTGTTTAATATATGAAGTAGAAAAGAACACGATCGCGAATTGGTGTGTCACTTCTGCGTTAGTCACTTCGTGCCAGACAAATACACTTATTGAATCCGATATTAGTTACAACGCTTAGATTATCCTTAAAATCCAGATTAGACTAACGCATAAAAAAGCCTTCTTAGCTTTGTCTAAGGCAATAGCTGTAAGCGTTTGAAAACATCATCGATGAAAAATACTTTTTCAATGGTGACCCCCCACGGCTCCTAGTCTCCCTTTCTTAAAAAAAAATGTATGAAGTGTGTGCAAATTCCTACACAAATCAACTTCATTTAGACTAATACTAGTCATTTTTAGCATTTTTCCTCTAACTCATGAGCAGAAATTTAGCCTTTATGCACATATTTGCTTAGTTTCAGTGTTTATATTATGTTCAAAAACATGAAGTAAACATCCACAGAAATCAAAACTTAAGAATTTCTGAGACTAAGATTAGAACTATCTCTGAATGATACATTGATAGGAATAATAAACAGATTGCAACTCTGGACCAAGAGCATGCCACGAATAGTCTCAAGAGTAAGCAAGAACATGAAATTAAGAATTTTTCTCTTCTTTCTTTTAATCTACCCTAGGTAACCTATCAGTATAACTTTTTTATTTAATCGTAAATTTACTTTTTCATCAGAGATTTACTTTGAGAAGTATTTTATTGCCAATTTTGATTTATTGAATAAATTACAGTAGGATAAAGTACAATAAAAATGAATCCCTGTGGGTTATTTTTCTACATTTTAGAAATTTTATTTAGGAAGTGTAGATTATCTAAAGCAAGTTTGTTTTAAATTTCAAATAATTTTTAAAAGTTTTGAACAGCTGTCAAAGGTGAGCTGTCAGCTAAACTATCTGGACATCAGAGACCTACAAGGTCGCTGATACGGAAAAAAGGATATAAAGAAAATGAGGATTAGCCTATTCATCTTCGGTATTCCATCGCCGGAAATCTCTTTAGGAGTACATTGTCCATCAGAGCAATTGTATCGAGCCAAAGGTTGTAAAAAATAATTATTTTTCAATACAACGTTATTTTTAAGAAAAAAAAACGCTTTTTCAGGTAAATTGATGGATAGCGTGGTAAAAAAGGATGATGGAAAATAGAGCAAAAAAAAACTATACAGGTCTTACGTCTTACTCTGTTTTATCCAGTATTTGAAGCATCCTCTCTCCCTCCAAAGGATTCAAGCGGGAATTGATAAAGCTTTCAATCCTATTTCTAGCTTCTACAACAAAACCATTAAAATCGCCATGAAAGGGATGTTCCGTCCAAGTTGAATGCAGATGGATCTAACGATTAAAACAAAAATGAACAAATCCGAAAAAGAGCAAATACATACACACATATATAACTTTAATGTATATCGCAAACAGATCGCGTCCTTTTGATGGGAATTTTAAAAATTTCTCCTTTTAATTTGTTTTGAAAGAAAAGCAGTCTATATTTTTTACAGCGTTAACCACAGTATATTCTACAAATTCATAATGTTAACAGGGACCATTTAAGAGTGGAATTCCAACTTAAGAACCGTTCACTACCTTGAGTTAGAAAAATGAAACTTTGAGGAATGGATGTACAAGTAAGCCCCCGGGAGCATCGTCCAAGCTCAACTCATGCTCACCACAAGGCACCTCACTGATAACAATTACTAGCTGGAATGTTCGTTTTCCTGTTGGAGTCTCAAGTACTGTCTAATATCTTGCATTAATGGGGCATTGAAGTGAAACCTGTCTTGGACAGTCAAATCATTTTTTACTTAAATTTTCAAGGTTTTGGGACCGTTCACGGTGATATTCTTCAGAACTATCTACAATTTATATTTTTTAGAAAACAACACATTCATTTTCTAAAAGCATTAGCGATCAATTGTCAAAAAAAATTCTCCCTGCATTCTAAAACTGTAATTAAAACCTTCATTATTGACATTTTACAATTAGCACTAAAAGAACATATCTGAAAGAGCAGAACTTCAACGTCTAATTTCTGAAGAACAGTCTTAAATTCCTAGATGTATTCTTAAGGAGTCCCTTTAATGGTTGTGAGATCTCTTAAAGAAATATTGGGTTGACACATTAGCGTTTCATCTGCTACGTCTTTAGTTCTACTTTAAATTTTTGTTTCGCTGTCGGCCTTTTGCCTTCTAGCTCTTCATCCGTTACCTCTGACACCTTAGATTTGGCTTCCAGCCTCTATGTGCCTCTAGCCGTCTCCTTTTTTTGTCCAATTTTTCTGCTGCTCTTATATTGGTGGCTCTTCTTTAGTTAGCTTCTTTCTCAGCTCTAGTTTTCCAACAAGTGGGCCCAAACGACTTTATTCTAAATATTGTAATTGCATAATATAATTATACAATTATTGCAATTAAACTACTTATAGAACCAATCAAAATTTATATTATTTCAAATGAAATATTATATTCCTTTGTCAAAATCCATGATAAATATGTTTGCAATTGCAATAATCCTGACGTTAGACAGCCAAAAGCTATTTGCACAGAACTACAGTTTTCCTTCAGTTTGAATGTAAAAATCATAGCATCATTCAAAATTGAGTTTTTCACACTTTCTTCACATGTCAATATTTCCTTAATTTTATAACCAATACAAATGTTCATGGTTCATGGATTATTATGCAGCAATTTCACGTTTCAGGCTTGAATAGTTTAGATCTTTTCGAGCTTTTTGTCACCAGCTCCCAAACACTTGGCTTTCTATGGTCAGAAGCTCAGGATTTCGGCCCCAATCTGGTCGTTTTCTGGATGTTTCTTTTTCAGCTAATCGTTTATGATTTTTGTAGCCTACAAGGATGCCCATGGATCAAAGACTAAAATGCAAAAAATTACACATTCCTGGCTTGAATAGTTTGCCTGTTAACTCATTGACAGTGTATGCACAGTTTTTGTTTTGCTACTTGTTTAGCTCGACTTTCATATCTTTGTCTCTAAGTTTCTTCCTTCGATCTTGTGACACCATTCCAGCTACTGTCTACTTCCATGTTGATCTAAAGACACTTCCTTCTTTCTCGAGATTATTAAACATTTTCTAATTATTAAAATAAGTGCCGAACTAATAAGACTTGTTTATATGTAAAATGTAGATTTTAAGAAACAAAATTTGCAATTGTTATTTAGAATTTCAATGCTTATAAATCGATGGGCTGTCTTATAATTTTCAGTCAATATGAAGTTGGTCCTAATTGAGAGAGAATCATAGTTTAGTTCCTCAAAATGGAAGGATATACCACTTTTCCGTGGCACAGTCGGTAGGTCACATAGAAAATTAAATGTAATAGATACAAAGGGGTGTAGTTTTTTTTGAAAAATCACATCTTTCTCCAACCCGAACCCTTTTGGTCACTGAAAAGGGGCATTAGAACTTTTGATTTCTGCTCGACTCTCGATCTTCTATGATTATTGGTTCAATAAGATCACTCCAGGGAAAAACAACAAATAGACAGGCACCCGTGATGTTTCTTGAGGTAAAAAAAAAATACAAAATTCCACATTTTTGAAGGTAAGAGCTTGAAACCTCTACAGTAGGGTTCTCTGATATGCTGAAACTCGGGGCATGATTTTCGTTAACATCTCTTGACTTTTTGGGGGTGTATCTCCTCTTTTTTGAAAATCAGGCAAATTTTCTCAAAATCGTAGCTTTAGATGGGTAACACTGAACTTAATGAATTATATATATTTGGAATAAGCATAAAAATTCAATTCTTTTGTTACGGCTACTATTGGGCCGAGTCACTTCTTACAGTTCATTAGCACAAACTGTTTGATAGAAAACAAGTCAAAGAACCAAAATTCTCAGCTCTTTGTCTGCCAAAAATATCATATCATGGGCGTTTCGTTGCCTCCTTCCACTCACTCAGCCGGTAGCTCAAGTCGACAGTATTTGCATGGCCTCATTCCAAGTGATATTTTTCTATGCTAAAAATTTTTCGGAATCAAATGTCGGCGGCTAATATGACGGCAAATGTTATTGTTAAGTCAATACCTCGGTCGTTATTATCAAAATAGCGTATCAGCAATATCTTGGGAACGGCCTGGGGGATCAATTAGAGACTATGAAACTTCGACTTGGAACACTGTTCGAGTTAAAACTTCCAGAGTGTTGGGAGGGAGGACAAAAAGTTTAGTTTAATAAATGAAAACATCCATTGGATGAAAAAAATCAGACACGTGGAAATATTAGCAAAAATGCATTTACTTTAATTGATGAAAACATCCATTGGATAAAATCCAAACACATGAAAACATCCATTGGATAAAATCCAAACGAATGAAAACATCCATTGGATAAAATCCAAACGGATGAAAACATCCAAACTGGAAAAAATCCACTGGATAAAATCCAAACGGATGAAAACATCCATTGGATAAAATCCAAACGGATGAAAACATCCACTGGATAAAATCCAAACGGATGAAAACATCCACTGGATAAAATCCAAACGGATGAAAACATCCATTGGATAAAATCCAAACGGATGAAAACATCCATTGGATAAAATCCAAACGGATAAAAATTTTATAGACGCGGAAAAATTACCAAAAACTCGTTTACTTTAATGAATGAAAACACTTATAACATGAAATATTTACCACCATAAGCCTGACCAAAGAAGAAAAAGGGAAGATGACTGTCCTATACTATCGTGTTAAAAGTGCGCTTCAAATCCATTGGTCAATTTACGTGACGTATTTTCGCAAGCAAACCCTGTTATTTTTTGTTTTTGGAGAGAAAAAAGAGTTCAGCCTTGTTAAAATAGGGATACTATTGCTCACAATAGACAGAATATAGTGATCTACAGTGACTACAATCTACAGTGACTATTGCTGAACAACAAATTGAGACAGACAAGAGAATGCGATTTCTGGAGAGACAAGTAACTCCGCCTTTCAAAACCTGATTGGTTCTTTTAGTGAGAAATCTTAAGCCAGCAAAGAGAAACAAAACATTTCTGAGTCAATGCAATTTTCATAGGTATAATAATAAAATAAAAAAAAAAATCAGCTTGGAACAGCATCAGATCAGTGATTAAGGAATGTTTCCTAGAGTGATATTATAGGCAGCGCAATCGCGCTGCCTAAGTAAAGAACGATATTGGTACTAGGGTGGTCCTTATGTATATATCAAAAAAAATATATTTTTTTTTTTTCCTGCCTCCCACCATCCTAAACTATTCTTCTATGATAGAAAAAAAAGTGTCATTTATTTTTAGGATAACTTCATGTTTGGGTATGCTCAAGGCACCGAATTTTGATTATACTCGAATGTTATAGAAATCGGGTGTATATAAAGAAAATCATTGGTTCAGGGCATATATTTATTAGTTAATTGTGTATTTATTGTGAATTCTAACACAAAACAGGTGTTATGTGTTATATAAAGAGATAACTGAAGGGATTCAGGGTAATATATTAATAATCAATTAGGTGTCTGTGCATAATACATGGTACCAATTTGGTACCATGTATTATTTTTTTTTTTTTTTTGGGGGGGGGGGGGGGGGTTAGACCAGGGCACTTTGTATCGAAGAAGTTGTCGCAGAAACTTCAAAAAGGGCTCATTCAATTGGAAATTGGAGTGGCTAGTGCCCTTTTTAATAGTCGAAAGTGATTGGAAGGCAACTAACATCCCTTCCACGTCCACCGTTTCCCCAAACACAACCAATTAAAATTTTGAGATAGCCATTTTGTTCAGCGTAGTTGATTTCCAAATAGAAATTATGTTTTTGAGGAGGACACTTCCCCCCCCCCCCCAGCCCTCAGGGCAAGGGTTGTAAGTTATGCCCAGGGGGCATATAATTTTTTATAGAAAGCGTTGTCGTAGAAACTTCAAAACAGGCTCATTTGATTGGAAATTAAAAGGCCTAGTGCCCTTTTTAATATTCGAATGTGATTGGAGGGTATCTAAACCCCTCTTACGCCCACCTTTCCCGAAACATATAAAATCAAAATTTTCAGATAGCCATTTTGTTCAACGTAGTTGAAAATACTGAAAATTAGGTCTTTGAGGATGACAACCCCCCTACAGCCTCAGGGCAAGGGTTATAAGTTATGCCCTGGGGGCATATAAGGTTTTCATAGAAAGCGTTGTCGTAGAAACTTCAAACAAGGCTCATTCGATTGAAATTGAAATGGCTAGCGCCCTATTTAATAGTCGAAAGTGATTGGAAGGCAACTAACACCCCTTCTTCGCCCACCATTTATCCAAACACATCAAATCAAAATTTTTAGATAGCCATTTTGTTCAACGTAGTTGAAAATTCTGAAATTAGTCTTTGAGGATGACAACCCCCCTACAGCCCTCAGGGCAAGGGTTATAAGTTATAGCCTGGGGGCATAAAGGTTTTTAGAAAGCTTTGTCGTAGAAACTTGAAAAAAGGGACTCATTCCATTAGAAATTCAAAGGGCTAGTGCCCTTTTTAATAGTCGAAAGTGATTGGAGGGCAACTAACACCCCTCTCACGCCCACCATTTCCCCAAACACATACAATCAAAATTTGAGATAGCCATTTTTTTTTTCAACGTAGTTGAAAGTTTGGAAATTAGTCTTTGAGGATGACAACCCCCCCCCCCCACAGCCCTCAGGGCAAGGGTTTAAGTTATGCCTGGGGGCAAAGCTTTTTATAGAAAGCTTGTCGTAAAACTTCAAAAAGGGCGCATTCGATTAGAAAATTCAAAGGGCTAGTGCCCTTTTTAATAGTCGAAAGTGATTGTAGGGCAATAAACCGCCCTCTCACTGCCCACCTTTTCCCAAACATATACAATCAAAATTTTTAGATAGCCATTTTGTTCAACGTAGTTGAAAGTTCTTTCGAAATTAGTTCTTTAAGGATGACATCCCCCCCCCCCACAGCCCTCAGGGCAAGGGTAGTAAGTTTATGCCATGGGGTTTACAAAGTTTTTTTATAGAAAGCGTTCTTGTTAGAAAAACTTCAAAAAAGGGCTCATTCCATTGCAAAATTAAAATGACTAGTGGACTTTTTAATAGTCGAAAGTAATTGGACAGTAACTAACACCCCTCTCACGCCCACCATTCCCAGACACATATAATCAAAATTTTGAGATAGCCATTTTTTTTTCAACGTAGTTGAAAGTTCTGGAAATTATGTCTTTGAGGATGACAAACCCCCACAGCCCTCAGGGTAAGGGTTGTAATTTATGCCCTGGGGGCATATGAGCTTCTTATAGAAAGCGTTGTCCGTAAAACTTCAAAAAGGGCTCATTCGATTGAAAATTGAAAGGGCTAGTACCCTTTTTAATAGTTTAAAGCAATTGGAGGGCAACTACCCCCTCTCTCACGCCCACTATTTCCCCAAACACATCCAATCAAAATTTTGAGATATTCATTTTGTTCAACGTAGTTAAAAGTTCTAGAAATTAGGTCTTTCAGGACGACAACCCCCTCAGAGCCCTCAGGGCAAGGGTTTAGGTTATACCCTGGGGACATATAAGGTTTTTATATAGGGGTTGTCTTAGAAACTTCAAAAAGGGCTCGTTTTGGTTGGAAATTGAAAGGGCTAGTGCCCTTTTTAATAGTCGAAAGTGAATGGAGAGCAACTAACACCCCTCTGACGCCCACCATTTTCCAAAACACATTCAATTAAAATTTGAGATAGCCATTTTGTTCAACGTAGTTGAAAGATCTGGAAATTATGATTTTGAGGATGACCCCCAAAACCCCCCAAACCCCTCAGCGCAAGGGTTGTAAGTTATGCCCTGGGGGCATGTAAGGTTTTTATAGAAAGCGTTGCAATAGAGACATCAAAAAGGGCTCATTCGATTGGAAATCGAAAGGGCTAGTGCCCTTTTTAATAGTCGAAAGTGATTGGAGGGCAACTAGCCCCCTCTCAAGCTCACCATTTCCCCAAACACATTCAATCAAAATTTTGAGATAACCATTTTGTTCAACGTAAATGAAAGTTCTGGAAATTAGGTCTTTGAGGATGACACTCCCCCCCCAGAACCCTCAGGGCTAAGGTTGTAAGTTATGCCCTGGGGGTATATAAGTTTTTTTTATAGAAAAATGCTGTCGTAGAAACTTCAAAAAAAGGCTCATTCAATTGGAATTGAAAGGACTAGTGCCCTTTTTTAACAGGTTAATCGAAACTGATTAGAGGGCAACTAACCTCCCTCTCGCGCCCACCATTTCCACAAACATATCCAATTAAAATTTTGAGATAGCCATTTCTTTCAACGTAGTTGAAAGTTCTGGGTATTATGTCTTTGAGGATGATCTACCCCCCCCCCCCCCCACACACACACCCCTCTGGGCAAGGGTTGTAAGTTATGCCCTGGAGGCATATAAGATTTTTATAGAGCGTTACAATAGAAACTTCGAAAACTTCGAAGGGCTAGTGCCCTTTTTAATAGTCAAAAGTGTTTGGAGAAAATCTAACACCCCTCCCACGCCCACCATTTCCCCAAAAATATCCAATAAAAATTTTGAGATAGCCATTTTGTTCAACGTAGTTGAAAAGTCCGGAAATTATCTCTTTGAGGATGACACTCCCCCCACAGCCCTCAGCGCAAGGGTTGTAAGTTATGCCCTGGGGGCATATAAGGTTTTATAGAAAGCATTGTCGTAAGAACGTCAAAAAGGCTCATTCGATTGGAAATTGAAAGCGCTAGTGTCCTATTTAATAGTAGAAAGTGATTGGAGGGCAACTAACGCCCCTCTCAAGGATACCATTTCCCAAAACCCATTCAATCAAAATTTTGAGATAGACATTTTGTCTACGTAGTTGAAAGTTCTGGAAACTAGGTCTTTGACAGCGTCGTCGTAGAAAGTTCAAAAAGGAATCATTCAAGTGGGAATTGAGAGGGCCAGTGCCCTTATTAATAGGCAAAAGTGATCGGAGGGCGAATGCCCCCCCATACCCCATCATTACCCCAAACACTTCCGATCAATAATTTGATATAGCAATTTTGTTCAATGTAGCTGAAGGGTCCAGAAATTATGTTTTTGAGTATTACAACACCCAACAGCCCTCAGGGCTAAGGTTGTAAGTTATGCCCTGAGGGTATATAATGTCATATAGAAAGTGTTGTCGTAAAAACTTCAAAAAAGGGCCTTTTTCGATTGGAAATGAGAGGGCTATGCCCTATTTAATAGTCGAAAGTAATTAGAAGGAGAATCCCCCTCCTCCCAGCGCGCCATCATTTCCCCAAATATTTCCGATCAACATTTTGATATGGCCATTTTGTTCAACGTATTTGAAGGGTCTGGAAATTATGTCTTTGAGGATGACAACCCTCCCCCCATAGCCCTCATGACAAGGGTCGTAAGTTATGCCCTAGGAGCATATAACGTTTTTATAGAAAGTTTTATTGTAGAAGCTTCAAAAAGGGCGCATTGGATTGAAAATTGAGAGAACTAGTGCCTTTTATTATTCGAAAGTGATGAGAGGGCAAATGTCTCCCTAAACACCTATCATTTCCCCAAACACTTCCAATCAAAATTTTGATATAGCCATTTTGCTAAGCCTATCAGAAAGGTCTGGAAATTATGTCTTTGAGGATAACAAATCCCCCCAGCCCTCAGGGCAAGGGTTGTAAGTTGTGTCCTGGGGACATATAGGTTTTTTATAGAAAGTGTGGTCATATAAACTTCAAAGGGGGCTCAATGGATTGGTAATCAGACGCTCTAGTGCTCTTTTTAAGAGTCAAAGTGATCAGAGGGCAGCAACCCTCTCACCCCTACACACACGTCATATTGTCTCGAAATGCATCTAATAGAAATTTTGAGATAGTCAATCTATTCAAAATAGTCTAAATATCATATAACAAGGCTTTTGGGGTTTGAAACAAACCCCAGACATTAGGGGCAAGGGTTGTAAGTTATGTCCAGGGGGTATTAAAGGTTTTTATGTGAGGGGCGATTGCTTAACTTCAGAAGAGGCTCAGTCTTTCTCCCTGAAAAAGACTATGTCAATATAAAACTAAAGAGAACTTAATTAAAAAACTTTTTGCACAAAATAAGTTTTAACCCAAACAAACAGAAATTAAAATAAGTCAAACTCAAAACGAGCAGAAATTAATCTGAGTAGGGTTCTAAACCCTATGCTTCCTAAAAGCCAGAATATAATTTTTACTTAACAGAAAAAAAAAATCTTTTAAATGTTTTCACTTATAACTTTAAGAAAAACAAAAATTAATAAGATTTTAAGGAATTAATATCAGCATATGTATATTAAACTTACAATGCACATTTTATTCCGAAAATTCATTTGAATTTTTTTCACTAAAGTACAAATTATATTCTGGTTTTTAGAAAGCGTAGGGTTTAGAACCCCACTCAGATTAATTTCTGCTCGTTTTGAGTTTGACTTATTTTAATTTCTGTTTGTTTTGGGTTTCATTTATTTATTGATGCTGATTTGTGGTAATTGTATGCTTGGTAGATTGTTGATTTCATTTTCGTTAATTTTTGGTTTAATGGAGTTCTTTACTTTTTTTGAAAAACTTATTTTGTGCAAATTTTTTTTTTTGATTAATTACTATAAACAAAAAACTTGAAATATTAGCTTTACTTTTTACGACAAAACAGCTAAGTGTGAGAGCAAAACCGCACAAGAAGGGAGAAGAAAGGGAACGAACACGGAACAAAAACGGAAATAAGACTGGATCAAAGGAGTACAACAACAAACACAGACAGAAACACAAGACGAGAATCCTTGAGCAAGGAAATTAGCAGGAAAACACACAAAACAACAAAATACAGGAATAAACCTAGGCAAAAACGCAGCAACAAATAGAGAAAACAAATACAAGCAAGAACAATGGACCAAACCTAATAATGAACACAAGACAGACCAGAGAAACTAATATAGGACGAAAAGCAGAAACTGAGATAGAAAGAAATAAAGCAGTAGAATACTTTGTGCAAGGCTTTTTTTTATTGGGAATCGAAAGTCCTAGTGCCTCTTTTCAGAGCTAAAAGTGATGGCATAAATTTAAGACTGATTTCGTATCACCATAAAAAGCCAGGATTGTTTGTTGAAGAAATGGACTTTGATAAGCTTACAAAAAAGATGCGTTTGAACGAGGTTGCAATAAAAAACAAGTTAATAATAATAAAGAGCAAAGCGAGATAAAGAAACATACCCTTTTTAAATAACAAGTGAGCCGAGAGTAACAAACACAGAACCGCACACTGGAGAAAAATCAACAGCACAAGAACGCAGGGACGATGAAATACAGGAAAAAACACAGGCACAGATACAGCAATAAACACAGGAGCAAACAAAAGAATGAAGACAGGAACAAAAATTGTGATAGATATAAAAAAAAACGAGGAATGCACACAAGAAAAAACGCAGGAATGAAAATAGCCATGAGGATAATTCAAAAATAAATTGATGGAAATTTCGAAAAAACAGCCTGAAACCCCCAAAACTACCGTGGGATCGAAAAAATCACACCACTGAAATCGCCATGGTCGAAAAGCTGTGCAGGAAACTTACAGTCCCCTGACTTAAGCAACAAGGAAAGTGAATCTTTGTTGCATAGTTAGTACTGATGTGTCCTCTTTTTCCTTTCCTTTTTTCGCTTCTCCACAACTATCAGGGCGCTGGAACATCATAGCGGGCTGTTTAAGGGATATTTTTTAATGAAATTGCTATGTCAACGTATTTTTGTAATAAACATAGCATATTGTTAAAATTAGATAAACTGCCAATCAGAGGCAACGCTATAGCATTGCCTATAGTAAAGGCCATACGGCTCCAATGTTTTATTATTATTATTATTTATTATTTTTTTCCCCAGAGGCACTTCATATGGAAGGGGTCGTCGTAAAAACTTCAAAGGGGGCTCATTCGATTGGAAATCGAGAGTTCTAGTGCCCTTTCTTAAGGGTCAAAAGTGATTGGAAGGCAACAAACACCCCTTCCACGCCGACCATTTCCCCAAACACGTCCAATCAAAATTTTGAGATAGCCATTTTATTGTACTTAGTTAATTTCCAGATAAAAATTATGTTTTTGAAAAGGACACTCCCCCACAGCCCTCAGGGCAAGGGTTGTAAGTTATGCCCTGGGGGGCATATAAGCTTTTAATAGAAAGCTTTGTCGTAGTAACTTCAAAAAGGGCTCATTCGATTGGAAATTCAAAGGGCTAGTGCTCTTTTTAATAGTCGAAAGGGATTGGAAGGCAACTAACACCCCTTCCACGCCCACCATTTCCCCAAATACATCCAATCAAACTTTTGAGATAGCCATTTTGTTCAACGTGGTTGAAAGTTCTGGAAATTATATCTTTGAGCATGACACTCCCCCAAAGTTCTTCAGGGCAAGGGTTACAATTAATGCCCTGGGGGCATATAAATCGTCAATGACGCAGTACTTTTACAGTAAGAAAAGGAGGCGATACCCATACTCTTGTTTGTAGTGATTTTTGTTCGTTTCAATCAAGCTTGATTTGCATATTCAATTTAAGTTTCATTCGTTTTAAGATTTATTTATCATTTACATTAATATCTATTGTATGTTTGTTTGCAATGATTGTTTATTTAATTTCTGTTAGTTTTAAGTTTCATTTATACTTCAATAGCAAATATTTTTTTTCGTTTTAAGCTTCATTTTCATATTCAGTCTAAGCATTACTCGCTTTAAGATCTTTATTCATTTATATTATTACTTGTTGTATGTTTTTTCCTATGATTGTTTATTTAATTTCTGTTCGTTTTGGGTTTTATTTATTCTTTAATAATAATTCTGGTCGTTTTGAGTTTGAATTTCAATAGGTATTTGTATCTGCTGAGCTTAAGTTTAAAATGGCCTTTACTTTTCTTTGAAAAACTTATTTTTTGGAAAGTTTTTTTTAACTAATTTATACAAAAGATGACGAATGAAGTCACAATCGTAGGTTAAAACCATAAATGTCGTTAAAGTATAACTATGTAATGACGTCAGTTGCAACTGAGGTTCGTTCTTTATTATATCCAGGTTAGAAAAAGCCGAAGGGGTTTTCCTGTGTGTGATATATAATTTGTATACCTATAAAACTTGTCAAGAACTAAGAGGTAAGACACTATGTTTTTTCAAAGGTCATCAAAGGTGCTTCAATAACAAACATAATCTATACCTAAAACGAAACTTTGACGAACTATTTCTATTGGCGTCGGGGAGGGAGCCTATTAATAGGGCAAGTGGGGAGGGACTGTGCCCCTCGATCTATTTCAAACATCCCCCTGAACATACCTTGAAAGTTTCAGCTTAATACCCTCAACCAACCCTGAGATATTACTGAAGCACCCTTTTGACAACCAATACAAATAGTGTGTTTTGATTTTGTTCAACATCCCCTTCAACGTTTCCTGAAAGTTGTTGCAAGTAAAAGTAATCGCAGCTATAAGTAGTTGCTGTCACATTCAGGAGTAGTCGTACGCAGTGACAATCGCAAGAAGTCTTAAGTAGTCACAGTTGCAAGTAGTCACCATCATTAGAAATAAGGTTGATCAATTAAAAGCCGACCCCGCTTTATTAAAGGAACGTCAAAAATCCCACCTGGGGACCAAGATTGTTCCCCGGAGCTACTCAATTCAGTCTATGGCCTGAACCTACAATACTTGAACTATAAATAAGAGAAAATAAATTGAATCCACTGAGCTTTTCCAAACGAGAAATAATTCTACTTGTATTTTAAGCCTTTTCAGGAGCTCATTTTGACTCGAATCCAACATATGCTTAATAAAGAAATTTAGTAATCCCCTGCAGATATTAGATAATAACATGAACAAGTCTATTGAAAAATCACAAAACTAACAGAACTATCTTGATGTCAATCATTGGTGATACATCAAAGCTACAAAGGTATCATTGCTTCATTTCAATAATTAGCTCTTTTTCATATGCCTAAATAAAAAAAAGGCTTTTTTAACTGAAAGTAAGGAGCAATATTGAAACTTAAAACAAACAGGAATGATTCAGAATATTAGGGGGGTCGCCACCTCCTCATTATCTCAAGCTTTACGCTCAGGTATTTTAGAACTTTAAATAAGATTCTTAGCCTAACTAAACGGCCCTTGTGTTTCAAGAGTCGTTCTTAAAAAATCAGGACAAAATGAAAATTCAATTTCAGCGCAAAGAGCGAGGTATTGAAGAGGGAGAAAACCTCCTTATATACGGAATAATTCCTGTTCGTTTTAAGTTTCAATGCTCCTTACTTTAAGTAAAAAAACTTTTTTTTTTAATTAAAATCTCTTATCGCTTTTTTTTTAAATAATACCAAGAAATTCAGCTTCCCTCCATGGAAAATTCTGTCCCCCCACAGATAATTCCTCAAAGTAAAACTCTTCCCACGTAAAAACACCTCTTCCCCCAGAAAATTCCCCGCGGACAATTCCATCCTCAATGAAAATCCCTCGCGAAAATTTCTGGCAGAGGGTTCCGTCAGAAAAAATCCCCCTTAGCATACTTTCATTTGAAAGACTTTAATTTCCTGATCCTTTTTCAAATCATGTCGGGTCAAAGATCAATTGAGCCAAAACAAGGTCAATTTAGCCGTCAAAGACAAAGTAAGACAAATAAAAAAGAATTTCGTAAAGAAATCCTGGCAGATTATCCAATGTAAAATTTCCCCTGGAAAGCTCACCCCCAGAAATTTCCCTCTCCGCGGAAAACTTATTCCACATTTTTGTATATAGGAGATTGAAATCACTACAATAGGGTTCTCTGATATGCTAACTCTGATGGTGTGATTTTCATAAAGATCAGTTAACGCTCTGTTTTTTTTTTCCCCTTTTTTCAAAAATCGGGCAAATTTTCTCAGGCCCATAACTTTAGATGGGTGACATCAAACTTAATGAACTTTATACATTTCGAATGAGCATTAAAATTCGATTCTTTTGATGTATATTTTCTTATTAAAACTCTATTTCTTGGAGTTTCGGTTACTATTGAGCGGTGTCACTCCTTACTTACAGTTCGTTAGCACGAACGGTTTGATCAAAACTTAAATTAAGCTTGACATCACCCTTTATGTGTTTTGACACTTAGAGTATAGCATTCCTCGCCCCCAAGGTAAAATATTACTTTTACCTGGTCATCTGAATCAAGTTGGAATGAAAATGTAGACACAATCTCAACGAGATCATCGTAAAAATCAGCTAGTTCTTCACAATCTTCTAATAGAACATAACGATCTTGTCGGTTGGTGAAATAATCCTCACTGAGATTCGCTCTAGAAAGGATGATGGCGTAAACATAAAAAGGAAAAAGTAAATTGTAATTCAGCCTAAATACGAAAAAAAGGCTGAAAAGAAATACAGAAAGGAAAAATACTATTGTGAAAGTTAGGTTTGCTTATTTGCCAATTGTACACATAGGCGAAAACCTTCAAATATTTTCTAAGACCACGTAGGCTTTTCATGTCAATAAAAAGACAGGATAAGAGAAAAAAACAAGGAAAATTACCAAAATTTCATGATGAATCGTTTTTTTCTATAGGTAGAGTCTGACCTTCGCAAAATTCAGTTTCTAAACCTAAATATGAAAATTCCCGTGCGTTTTAATACAAAGCCTATAAAACTCTACCTAAGTTCCTCACATTCCATCCCTGATAGTAAGATAACTCTCACACAAAACATAACCTTATTAAGGATCGTAGGGATATCAGCAGCCTTACTTTATCGTACATTATGAACTTTTAAGAGATTACAAGCGTAGGCTACCTCTGAAGTAACCAATTCAGAATGCCACAATTGGAGCTCGGTAAGAGACAGGGCTTGCGCCAGGGGTATAACCGGGTGGAGATTATACCTATAGGAAAAGCCACCTCAATCTACAATATCGTACTTCTCGGTATCCTCTTCACCAGGGTATACCCACCTCAACTTAAAAGGTTAATGCTTCCAAAGAAATGTAAAAATCACAAATATAATAGAGGGAAAACACGAAAACAAATTAATAAAACACGCGAATAATATCTTACTGGATCAGCTGGACTACAATTCACACAGGGTACCCTTTTACTTAAAACCGAATGTCTACACCCAAGGTACTAGTTCCTCCAAAACAGCAAATTCTCACCAATTTGGTGCAATCTAATCTCCAATCAGGTAGACCACATCAAAAAGGGCAGATTTCCTCACATCCCAAAAAAAAACTCACGGATAAAGTCTCGCCAATCCATCGCACGACAATATAATCTCCAATACATAAAGATTATATAATTATAAGATTATTTAGTCCACTAGTTCCAACAAAACAGCTCGAAAACTCCTCTAAATTTAAACGTTTGCTATCTCTTATGCTTTCATGTGCAATTCTATAACATCCGCCGTATGCATGGGAAACTTCACTCTTTTTTCCAGTCTCAAAAACAAGTAATTTCATAAATTTGCCAACAGCAATTACCTACCTGGCGATTAATTCATTCAATTTCTTTACCGAAATTTGGGAATAAGCACTAACTGCGGCTACGTTCTCTTATTACCTGAGTATTGAAATCCTCCATGAGCTATGCCCACGAATTCTCCTTAATTACGATTTCCAAAAGTAGTGTAATTGTCTTAAGAAACCGTACTAATTTTGGCTAGGCCACCAAATTCAAATAAGGTGGTTTTTAAATTTGAGAGTATTTGCATAATCTATATAGGCATTTCTATCAGCTAAATTGCTTAAATCTTCAGAACCGTGGGTTCAAGCCACTGCCACCGCTGTTAAGAGCCGTAGACGTGCCAGCAGGATTACAGTGGCACACAATGCAACGCAAATAAGGATACTTACTGAGATTACTATCATAGGCTACCTCTATGGTCTAAGATTGTCTGGAGAAAACTCAGACTAAGAATCACTCAGAATTGGTACTACCTCAATCTGATATAAATCAGTGGTCCCACTAGGCTGCTACACTTCAAGCTGGGTTGGAGAAGGGGAATGCGCCCCAGGTTTAATCGAACAGAAATTATACTTATAGGCGAAACCACTTTAACCTACAGTACCGCATTTCTGGGTGCAACCCTACGTCAAGGTATAACCAACAGAACTTAGGAAGTTAATACTCCCTGAGAAATGTTTCAGATAAAAATCTCAATGCTTTAACATTCTAGCCTGTACTACAGGATAACATATAGTCAGAAATACAATCATCGGTCAAAAATCAGCCTAGCCTGAGAGGATGATTCATATCCAGGTGCATTTTTTTTAGCCCATACATACAAAAAGCTTGAATAGTATATATGAAAGATAAAAAATGATAAGTATCATACAAAATATCTTAAAAAAGGAAGCAAGTGATTTTGATCATAGGAAACTAACTAGCAAATGTTTTATTTAGCTAGAAACATAGTGGCATGTAGCTATCTCACAATACGATGAAAAAACAGTCACAAATTTTTCAACACAATTTTAAGTTCAATATTGATGACCCCTCCCCCTTTCATTCCCCCACAAACCTGATTGTTCCAAAAAAAAATCCTCCAACATGAGTGTAAAACTAAATTCTCACAGAAGACGGTACACTTGCCCCCTTTAGCTGGTTATCGTCCCCAGTAATTATCCCTAGCAAAATCCAAGAAAGAGAGGGCATGCTCCTCAGAAGGTTCAAAGGACAGCGGTGCAAGGGAAAGTAAATAAGAATGGGAAATCATTGACAAACCCAAATCAACAAAAAATGGATGTGAAAAAACAAAAGGAAATATATATTACTAGTACAGAGCTACCAGATAACAGGCATGAAAAGAAACCATTGAGTATGACAAAAAACAGTATCTTTACCACCCATTGATGCCGTCAGTACAGAGTGAACAAAAAAGTAAAAATCGAAATAAAGGTGTCGATAAGAAAAGCCCCTATAGGTAACAGTTTTTTCTACCAGTAAAGAGCAAGTATTGAAAAAGTATTAAAAAAGTATCGATAAGTTTGGTATTTTTCTTGGTAACGTTACAGATAGATTTGTTCTAAAGATAAACTAGAGTTGTCACTCCTATAGTTTCCCATATTCTTTCTACAAATCTTCGAGTCCGAGTGAAAAAAAAAGATAGAAACGAAAAAGGTACTAATTTTTTTTTTTTTTTTTTTTTTTTTTTTTTTTTTTTTTTTTTTTTTTTTTTTTTTTTTTTTTTTTTAATTCCTTACCCACTAATAATAACACTGTTGTCAAAGAGGTATACTTTCATATGTTGAAGACCAATAACTTCATTCCATCGTTCAGGCATACTCCAATGAAGAATTCCTCGGAGAGAAGGGGTGTGATACAAACTTACCTAAAAAAAATTTATGGAAATCAGAAACACTGTCTTTCACTATCAGCTGGGAGATGCAGAGTGCAACCTATACATTACAAAATAGACTATACATGATTTCCATCCTATTCGGCGTCTAAATGGCTTTTGATAATACAATACATCGCTAAATACTCTCTGGATTGCTTGAAGCAAAAGTTAAAGAAAAAACTGCTTCATTTTGTTGGTGACTACATGAAGGAAAGAGATGTCCGAGTTAGCAGTGCTATTTCAGCCACCAGTGTGAAAAGTAAAAGAGTGAAATCACAAGGGTCTGCTTTGGGGTCGATTCTCTGTATTCATAGTATCAGTGACTTTGACATTATGGAATCTTCAAAATGAAGGAATCTATTACCTAGGTGCTTCCTAGCTTTTGTCCTAGTGGGCGGCCTATTGAATATACCAGCCAGGTGAAAAATTTGGCTGTGTGTTCACAATAAGTCGATCTGGAAACTTCACTCAGGTAAAGTTAAATCGCCTTGGATTAAGCACATGCACATTATGCAATATCTGAGGAAACCAACTTTGGGCCATAAAGCAGATACTTTTATAAATTAACGATATGCAAAATTCTGTATTATGAATATCATTCAGAGCTGAAACAACCTGATCATTTCATTCGTGACCTCAAAACGTGGAATGAAAAGGTTGGATACACGCCGCTCACTAAAAAGCTTAAAAAGATTAAAAATTATGGATTATAGATTCAAGATTATGGTCAGCATACTCAACATACCCAATTAACGCTCAAATTGTTAAATCGGGTAGGTGGATTACGAAAACCCGGGATATGCTAGAAATCAAATGAACATTTTCAAAAATATTCGAGAAATCTCTTATAGACATTGAGGGCCAGAAAACTGTTGGATATGTTATATTTGCAGATAACTTTAATAGTTCCTCCATGGACTGGTGAAAAAAAAAAACTTAACGATTTACTGTTCAGAATACACTGATCTGAAACAGTTATTTTAGTGTATCTATGATGAGTAGATATGACCAAATTCTCCAAGTATACACCGATAGAACCAGGAAAGGTCCAGGCAGGCAGCGGCTCTTGCTATCCCTTCAGTAGGATCAACTAAAAAATATGATGCCTTCTCAAGTTCCAATTATTCAATCTGGAGTCTTTGCTCTAATTTCAAGCATTACACTATATACATAAATCCCTTAGCAGTTATAATATAGAGTAGCAGTATGTATTGGTTCAAAAAGTAAAGTCCATGCAATAGCTTACTGTCATTAGTGAAGCAGAAAGGAAAGGAAACAACTGACTGCTACTTAGTGTATGAAAAGGCCAATAGACGAAAAAGCGTTCATCTCCGCATGAGGGAATAGATGGTCATGAACTAGTCGGTAATGAAAAGAAGCTTGCTACGATGGGGAAGTATTTCACTAATGAAATTATCTGTAAATCTCGCAGATAATTTAGTTTTAGCTGCAGATTCAGGTCAGATGTTATTGAATTTATTACAGAAATATTTAGAAATAGAAATATCAGGAAAGAAACTTGAGTTGAACGATAGCAGAACAGTAGTCTTAGTTTTTAGGCAGGCTTGACTTGACTTAGGGCTCCTGCCGCGTTAGGGGCGGCGTAGAGAGCGTCGCAACTCTGCTCCTCAAGGCTGACCGGTTTGGTGCTAAGATTGGGGCCTCGTCGACGGCAATGTTGGCCATCTCCAGGAATTTATCTATCCTTCCACCTGATCCAGGGTCCACCTCTTGGGCGGGACCAGCCATGAGCTTTTGGGTCGAAATCATAAATTATTCTGGCTGGGGCTGTCGTCGGCATACGTACGAGGTGTCCAAATCACCTGAGAGTGCGTTGTGCTATCTGGATGGAGAACGGCACTTGGGAGGTGAGCGTGAGTAACCTTGCGTAGCTCACAAAATCATGCCACCGAAGTCCTTCAATCTGACGGAGCTGTTTCGTCTGGCAGACGTCTATCATATTGAGGGTTGTCAACTTGAGGGGCCATGTTTCTGCTGCATAGAGCAGGACCAAACTTCCGGACACGTTACAAATTCATATCTTCATGCGCCCTGATATATGCGGCGTTCTGCAGAGAGCATTGAGCCTTCCGACGATAGACGATACTTTTTAAATTCGACTGCGTACCTCCTCATCTATGGAGCTATCACTGGACAGCACGGAGCCAAGATAAGTGAAGTTTTTTACAACTTCAACAGGAGCTCCGCAGACGGTTATATTCTCGGGGGGCGGGACAGGGCTTGGGGGCTCAATTGCCAGTATCTTAGTTTTGAGCCAGTTGATTTTCAGCCCCACTTTCCCTGCCCCTTCCTGTAGGACTTCCAGCGCGTCAGTCAATTGGTCAATTGAGTCGGCAAAGAGAGCAAGTTCATCTGCGAAGTCGGCATCCGTCAGAGCCCGATCCCTCAACCACAGACCAAAGGGCAGGCAATTTGTAGTTCGTGTCATGACATAGTCTATGACGCAGTTGAAAACTTCCGGGTCGGCGGGACACCCTTGGCGGACATCGGTTTTGAAAGCAATGTCGTGTTCCGTTTGTCGTTGACTTGAATGCAGCTCTCCGTCTTTTCGTAAAGCTTCTCAAAAAGCTTTCAGTATTTGTCAGGCATCCCAGTAGATCGAAGTATGAGCCAGAGCGAGTTGCGATCCACCGAGTCGAACGCAGCCCTGAAGTCAACAAAGGCTAGGTATGGTTTCCTCCCGAATTCGTTTGTCTTCTCAATTAGCTGGCGCATAGTAAAGATCTGTTCTACAGTGGACCTCCCAAGCATAAACCCAGCCTGCTGAACTCTCCTCTTTCTTCGGAGAATATTCATGCATCTATCCAGCAGGGTGATAGCAAATAACTTTCCAGGCAATGAAAAAAGCGTTATGCCTCTGCAGTTAGAACAGATTCCTTTGTTCCCCTTTCTCTTCCAGAGGGGCAGGATTATGCCAGCTCGCCAATCCTTCGGGATCCATTCAGTGCGCCACACTACAGAGAACAGCATCTGGAGCCAACGTAGCATAGCCGGACCGGCATACTTCACAGCTCAGCGGCTATCCCACATATGCCTGCCGCTTTGTTGTTCTTCAAGCGTTTTACTGCTGAGTGGATTTCTGCAGGCGTGAAAGGAGTTTCTGAGTCATTTGTCAGCAGTTCCTGAGTGTTTGCGGCTAGGCTGGTGAATTCCTGGTCTGTCTGCGCTACAGCTTCGACATTGAGGAGGCGTGAGAAATGGTCTTTCCATCGGCTGACCTGGGCAGCTTGGTCACTAAGTGGCTGGCCGTAAACGGATAAAGCAGATGCAACCGAGGATGCTTTGTCGTCTGTGAAATCTCAGAGGTACTTCTACAGACTGCCAACTTCACCTTTCTTGGCTGCACCCTCCAATTCATTTGCTTTCCTTCCCACAAACAGCTTCTTGTCCCGCTGTATCAGTTTGTTGCAGGCGCCATTGAGGCTTCTATAAGTCAGCATGTCACCCAGTAACCTTGCCTTGCGCCTCTGCTCTATGACGTCAAGCGTACGTGACTGATCCGTGCTTTATTAGCACACTTTTTTTCTGTCCGACATTTACTGTCGCTGACTCCAGGAGATTCTTTTTGAAGGGGAGCCATGCGTCCTCACAACTTTCGAATAGAAGGAGCGTGTCAAAGCGGTTTGAAACATCAATGGCGTATTTGGATCGCATTTCCCGCTTGTAGAGGCGAGAGACATCGATCTTGACTGGTCTTGGTTGTGGGCTTTGAGCCTTAATTTCATATTAGCGAGGCGATGGTCTGTATTACCAATCTCAGCCACCCTGTACGTGCGGCAGTTGCTAATTGAAGACCTCCATCTCTGTGAGACAATGACGTAGTCAATCATATTTTTGGTACAGCCATCGTTGCTACACCACGTATATTTGTGGATGTCCTTCCTTGCGAAGAGGGTATTCGTAATCACAAGGTTGTGCATGATGCAGAGCTGTAGGAGCCTTAGCCCATTTTCATTTAGAGAGTCTGGTGCAATTGGTCCTATGACTTGCCACCATAAGTCATGGTTGTCGCTCACAGTTGCACTAAGGTCACCCAGAAGGATGACAATATCGTGTGGGGATATCTTAGCAAGTTCAGTCGTCAGGGCAGAGTATAAAGCGTCTTTTGCTTCGGCGTCGGCTTCGTTTGTGGGGGTGTAACAAACAAGGATGGTCATTTTTCCTTGCTTGTGACTGAGTCGAGCAATGGCAATTCTATCCGATATGGAAGTGATTGACAGTAGATACTTCTTGGACTTGTCATCAAGAATTAGTCCGACACCGTTTCTTCTGGTGGTTGTCTGGCCAGACCAGAGTAGATGGTATCCCTCACCTACGGAATCATTCCCATTCTCGACTAGGTGGGTTTTCTTTTATCCTAGCAATAGAGATCCGGAAACGCTTCAGTTCAATCACCAGAAGCGTCTTAGCTCCGGGAAAATTCAATGTCAATACATTCCAGGTGGCAATACAGAGGCCACCTTGGTCAAAGAGATTCAAACGCTGTTCATTTCTCAGTCCAGGGGCAAGCAAGAGTCGTGATGGGATAAAAGAAGATTGGTCATCCAAGGCAGTTGCTGAGCTATTCGTTGCAATGGGTCTCGGGTGGAGGGTTGCAAGCCCAACTGACCCTAAGCCTGGATTCTGGTTAGAGCCAGGATGAACCTGGGTGCTGAGAATCCTCGGGTGGGCTCCACCCGCCTCATGAGGTTGAGGCCACCCTGATTGGAGCGTTTCGTTAGGGGATACCCCATATCCAGAGGAACGTGGTCAGCAGACATGGTCTGCATTATTCCGGACGAACTCCATCACCTCCAAGTTTGGGCAGAAGCGTGAATTAAGTAAGGCTGACAAATTTATTTGGGAAGCAGAAATGGCCCAATTTCAGTAAGAATGGAATTATTAAGGAGTGACATTTAAGACAAAGGAAAAGCTATTTAGTAAACACATAGGATGTAGCAAGGAGATGGGTAGGATGTGCTTTTTTGTGAGATTTTTGACAATAAGGTAGTACCTTGATGCATCACGCATCGTAAGTTCAGGAATTCTAGAAAAGTGATAAATTGTAAAAAAGTCCGATCAAAGCGAAGTGGGTATGATCAAGCATTGCCACATAAGGAACTCACATATTATCAGCATTTGAGCAGTGGCTGAAGTATGTCCGATATATGACGAATTAGAACTTAACTTACAGATGTAATAGAAAATATTGACCTTCAGCTTTGTTGGGGCTTTAACATTTTGAAAGACCAGAATGTGTATTTGGTCCACTTTAATATCAGCCCTCCCAGTTGATAGTTCCAGCACCAGTAAGTATGCTCCTATATGTGCTAACTGCACCTCAGGAGTCCAAAACCTTATTTGATCGCCTTGCTTTTCTTCTGTTCTTCGAGTTTCCTAGAATTTTTATCAAATAATTAAAAAAAAGGAAATAGTCCGTATACAGTTTCATCAGACAAAAACCTTAGAATGCAAATAAAAAATCAATAATTTTTCCAAAATCAGTCAGAACCTTTATCAAAATACTAGTGATCTGAACATTATTATCAAGGCAGTCAAAACCAGATAATACAAGCTGCATAGTTTGTGTAAGATTTTTTTTTCGAAAACAGTTGGAGATTCTCTCTCTAGATCTGTTGTGAAAGGGATACTTCAGAATATTTTCAAGATCTTCATCTTCAGTGTGGCCTTACCTACACAGTGAAGGCTCACTGAATATTTTGGCTCTGTAATTGTTCACTCCTGCCGGACTGAGAAAATAATTTGCACTCTGAAAAAATATAAATGTTTTTACTTTATAACTTTAATAAATCAAATAATATTAACATTTCGATCACTAAATATCAGTATATGCATATTAAACTGACAATGCACATTCCTTTGTATTTTTTTTTCAGTAAAGTGCAAATTATGTTCTGGCCTTGGGAAGGCATAGGAGTTTTGAGCCCTACTCATGTTAATTTCTGCTCCTTTTGAGTTTGACTCGGTGATTTATTGTAACTTCTGTTAGTTTTAGGTTTGATTTATTTATCGATGCTGATTTGTGGTAGTTTCAAGTTTGGTAGACTATTTTGATTTTATTTTTGTTCATTTTTTGGTTTAATGGATTTCTTTACTTTTCTTTGAAAAAAACTTATTTTGTGGAAAGTTTTTGTAATTAATTTCTGTTCGTTTTATATTGGCATAGTCTTTTCAGAAAATAATACTTTAAATCTTTTCGTTTTTTTTAAGACTTTATAGTTTGGCAAGCTATTTGTATGCTAGAAAAAAAATTTCAGCAATTTTTAACAACATACACTTTTTAAAAATCTGGACACAAATAGTAGTGTTTAATTTAGTTTCATACCTCCGGGAAATGGGAAATGGTGGGCGTGGAAGGGGCTGTAGTTGCCTTCCAATCACTTTCGACTATTAAAAAGGGCACAAGCCACTCCAATTTCCAATTGAATGAGCCCTTTTCGAAGTTTCTACGACAACTTCATCGATACAAAGTGCCCTGGTCTAAAGGAAAAAATTTAAATAATACATTGTGCCAACACCGTTCTTATATGCCCCCAGGGCATAACTTAAAACCCTTGCCCTGAGGGCTGTGGGGGAGTGTCCTCCTCAAAAACAGTATTTCTATCTGGAAATCAAGTACGCTAAACAAAATTTTGATTGGATGTGTTTGGGGAAATGGTGGGCATGGAAGGGGTGTTAGTTGCCTTCCAATCCCTTCCGACTATTAAAAAGGGCACTAGCCGTTCCAATTTCCGATCGAATGAGCCCTTTTTCAAGTTTCTACGACAACCACTTCAATACGAAGTGCCGTGGTATGGAAAAGAAATAATAACAATACATTGTGCCAACGTCGTTCTTCACTTAGGTAGCACGATTGCGGTGCCTATGGCAGAGACTTAAATAAAGTGTTTTGATTAACTCCATGAAATAGAATTTTCTTAACTAAAAGGCACCACCAGGTCCCTGCTCTTTGTACTAAAGTTCAAAATTTTTCTATAATGCCTTGATACATTTAGCAAGTAACATTTCCAATTACAATCTAACGTTCCTAAACAAAAAAAAAATAATAAAAAATAAAAATAAAAATAGGGGAGTTGTAATGGCCTCATCATTCTCATTGCACATTTAATCTATAAGGTTCATCCAAATGACAAGAATACAGGGCTTCAACCCCCCCCCCCTCCATATTTATCTGAAAGAACTCTCACGTAAAATTTGGCCATGTGGTCCCAAACATGCGCTTTTTGAGACTCCATCACAAAATGATCCACTCACCTCAACCATAGTTGCTGGTCTGTAAACCATGCAATGTTGTAGAACAATTAGTTTTAACCCTAATAAATATATGTCAAAATTCATCTATAATAATTGTTCATTTGTTAATAACTGCACATATGTTATGGACAAATGTCTCACCGCATTCCAGGATGTGGAACTGGGAGACTAATCAAATACTCTTTCAAAAGTTCTAAGCTTATAGTTCTTTGCCAATTAACTGAGGTCTTATGCTTACCAAAGTTAAGTGGATTTACAACACTGAAGCTACTTTTAGAATAACCAAAACCAGAGGATTCCTTAGGAGTGATGTGAATCGGAAAAAACAAATTAATGTATTTTAGAACTGGATTTTTTCAATTTTTCCCAGGGATTCTTTGGGTGCTATTTATTTATAAACCCCTCTTGCCCTAGCTGCAAGTATAAAATCACCTGTAGTGCGATATTGGCACTTTCTTTGAAATAAATCTAGAACTTGTTGAAAATGCAAACAAGGCAGTTTAACAAATGAATCTTGTAATGCATATAAAAGCATTAAGCTAATCTTGTGGTTGTAAGCTGATTCTCCCCACAAAAATCCCCCTACCCCTGTGGACAATTTCCCTCACATGCAAAATTGAGCTGCCAAAAAGGGAGTACATCAAATACAATGAATTAAAAAAAGAAGGGATTTTGGAATGGTTCTACCGATATTCCAAAGCATAAATAGAATATATTTATGGTGCAGAATATCATACAGTATTCATCTTGGTATTTTCAATCCTTTTTTTCGTATTTTAGGGGGAATTTTCCATAGCAGGTTTAGTAAAGGTTAAAGAAAATAACTTGGAAATATAACACTAGTGGCAACTGTGGCGGGGAAACCCTATGATGGCATCAATACCTTATGTAGCCTACATGATACCACTTCACCCCTTGCGATCGAAAACACGTCCACTAGGCGTACCGTATATCAGAAGATTTGTCCATCTAAAGTCCCTTTAGGGGACATTTCTGTGTATAATATAATTTAAATAACTGGGAATCAAACTCCAAGTCAGAACCAAACAAATCTAAAATAGCAGAACTCCTTGTTTCAAATAAGCAAGCAAAATAGTTTCTTTACCCTTAATCATACATCTGTGAAAACTTAACCTCAAAATCATGACAAAAAAACAAAAACAATGAATGAAATAGAATACAAAAAATAAATCAAACAGTTTGTGGTAACGAACTGTCAGTAAGGAGTGACCTGGCTCAATAGTAACCGAAACTCGAAAAAAACGGAATTTTGATGCCAGTAGATGCATCAAAAGAATTGGGTTTTTATGCTGATTTCAAATATATAAGTTTCATCAAGTTTAGTCTTACCCATCAAAAGTTACAAGCCTGAAATAATTTCCCATAAATTCGAAAAAAGAGGGAAACACCCCCCTGAAAGTGACAGAATCTTGATGAAAACCACACCATCAGATTCAGCGTATCAGAAAACCCTACTGCAGAAGTTTCAAGCTCCTATCTGCAAAAATGTGGAATTTTGTATTTTTTCTGCCAGAAAAAGATCACAGATGTGTGTTTTACTTGTTTGTTTTTTTTTTGTTTTAGTTTTTTTTTTTTCAGGGGTGATCATATCGATCCAGTGGTCCTAGAATATCGTGAGAGGGCTCATTCAAATGGAAATTAGAGGTTCTAGTTCCCTTTTTAAGTGACCAAAAAAATGGAGGGCAACTAGGCCCCCTCCCATTCTCGTTTTTTCCCGAAGTCACCTGATCAAAATTTTGAGATAGCCATTTTGTTCAGCATAGTCGAAAATCTAATAAATATTGTCTTTGAGGATGACTTCATCCCCCACAGCTCCCAGGAGAAGGGCAGCAAGTCATGAACTTTGCCCATTGTTTACCTACATTATTGGTTATTGGGAAGTATACAGACGTTTCCATGAGGGATTTTTTCGTGTGTGTGTGTGTGGGGGGGGGGGGGGGTCACAAGGAGTTGGTTACGTGGGAGGATATTTCCATGGAGGATGTTTTCATGGGAGAAGGGACAATTCTATGAAGGGAGTGCCGGATTTCCCAGCATTATTTAAAAATGATCAGAAATTAAATTAAAAAAAAAAGTTTTTTTCAACTGAAAATAAGGAGCAACATTAAAACTTAAAACGAACAGAAATTATTACATATATGAGAGGGTTCAAAACCCCTAGTCAATGCGTCACACTTTATGCTGAAATTTTTTTTTAGTGCTTTCAAAAGAGCTATCTATTCAAATTAAACGGCCTTAGTGATTCAGGGGTTTGTGATTCGAACAAAATTCAAATTTTAGCGTAAAGAGCGAGGTATTGACTAGGGGGCGAACCCCTCAAATACTTAATAATTTCTGTTCGTTTTAAGTTTTAATGTTGCTCCTTACTTTCAGTTTAAAAAAACTTGTTTTTTTTATTTATTTAATAATACAGAAGAATCTACACCATGAATTCATCTTACACTTTGGAATATGGGTGGAATATCCCAAAATCCCTTCTTTTCCATTCGTTGTATTTGTCTTAATTTTCTCTTGGCTGCTCAGTTTGCCATTTGGGGTAAACTGAACATTTGAAAACTGCATTCAGGGGCTAATTATCTGCGGGGGAGGAGTGGGGGGGGGGTATTTTCCAAGGAAAATTTTACGGGGGGAGGGGGGTCAGACAGACACCCAAACTTAAATAGGGCATGACTACTGATGTCATGTCTTCCACTAAATAGCATAATTACCTTGGACCTACCTTTTAATCTCCAGAAATTATATGCAATTAAAAATAAATTTCTTGGTTTATACCATATATATTCTAGTTGTTGAAAGTAAAAGGTAGTATGTGCAATTTCAAAATGTTATAAATTTGAACCTTACTTTACAATTATGCTTCACAAGTGGGAGAAGAATTTTTCTAGAATTCACTTTTCCTCTAGATCCCCTTGTTGCATCCAATAGTATCTTCACTCTCAGACTTTCATCACCATTCTGAATAACGCTAGATCTGATGGATTCTACCAAAGTCCTCTCCATCTGCCCAGTTCCTAAGTACAAGCTAGCTATTGTAATTCTTCTCTTGGCATTTTTTCGATTTTGCAAGCAGAGTCTCATAAAATTCTTTGGGGCTGGACATAACCTTTACCTAAAGAAATGAAATAGGAATTACCAGGCATAGTGCATTAACAGTCAAGTAGGATTAGAATCCTTTATTTTACAGTCAAGAAACATCACTCAGATATTATTACTAGAATTTGGACCAAAATAAGGAGTATGCCACGGAGGTGGGAGGCCTTTTGACCTGTGGCATTTGCAGATTCTACAGCACGCATCTTGACCCCCCCCCTTCCCTTGGCAATATCTAGTCAAAATCAAACATTCAAAATCAGAACGTTTTTCGTTTCAGGGTATAGGTGCAAATTAATAGGCCTAGTAGAAAATTTGAATTTCTGAATCACCTTTTAAAAAACGTTAACGTATTACATTCTCTTTTGACTACTTGAAGTATTTACGCCACTGTATAAGCGTTGTTTGGTTTCCTTGAATACAATATTTTTATCGCTCTCCCCCCTCCCCTCACACTACTTGATCATTATTGTGGGGTAAAATAACTTAAACAGCCCAATTATAATATTAATATTTTTTTCTCACTAATTTGATTTTATTTTTCATTTATTATACTTCCTTTTCTTTGTTTCATATGTCATGTATAGCCAGTGTGGTCTTAGAATGTAAAAAGGCACTAGAACTTTTATCCCCCTTTTTTTTTAGCCAGGTTATTTTTTTGATTCTTTTCATTTTCTCAGGCTCGTAAATTTTGATGGGTAACACTAAACTTAACAAAACTTAAATATTTAAAATCAGCACAAAAATCCAATTCTTTGGATGTACGGTATCTATTGATATCAAAATTCCGTTTTTTAAAGTTTCGTTTACTTTTGAGACAAGTCGCTCTTACTATACAGTTCGTTACCACGAACTGTTTTATTGCTTCAAAAATCAATTATCTTTGAAAAGACTCCAGCATGAAAAGACATCAAAAATGCAGTTTTTTGTAAAGTGATTATATTTATTTTATTTTTTTTATTAAAAAGGCATTAGAAATTTTAATTTCTGTTCGAGTGAGCCCTCTTGCGACATTCTAGGACCACTGGGTCGATACGATCACCCCTGGGGGAAAAAACAAACAAACAAATAAACACGCATCCATGATCTTTCTTCTGGCAAAAAATACCAAATTCCACATTTTTGCAGATAGGAGCTTGAAACCTCTACAGTAAGGTTCTCTGATACCCTGAATCTGACTGGGTAATTTTCGTAAAGATTCTATGACTTTCAGGGGTTGTTTTCCCCTTTTTTTTTTTCGAAAATAAGGCAAGTTTTCTCAGGCTCGTAACTTTGATGGGTAACATTAAACTTGATGAAACTTAATTATTGAAAATCAGCGTAAAAATCCATTTCTTTTGATGTATCTATTGGCATCAAAATTCTGTTTTTTAAAGTTTCGGTTACTATTGAGACGAGTCGCTCTCACTATACAGTTCGTTACCACGAACTGTTTGATTAAAATAATTTTTATTTGAAGAATGCCATAATGTGATGACATTTGATTAGGAAGAGCCCCATCTGAAGTTTATACAGCCATCATTCCATAAAAACCTTACAAGTCCCTATGGCACAGCTTACAGCCCTTGCCCCTGGACTCTGAGGCGAGAATTTCCTTCTCACTTTAAAAAAAATCCATTGTCGCACGAAATCCTACTTTTGGACTGATAGAAAACCCTACTCTTAGAAAAAATAGAAGTGGCAAAACTACATTTATCAATAACTAAGAAAATAATTATGCCAATTGCACAACTTTCTCTGGAGGTCATGAGGATCTTTCACAGCGTTATGAACAAAACTTTATTCTGTTTGTGCACCTTGTGAGAAACCAAGAGGATTCCAATCCTTAAAACTGAGAATTGTTGTAAGTCTTTGAAATGCCAAATAACAGTGCTAGCTCTAAAGGCAAATAAGACAAAGGTATTCAAAAGCAGAAAGGGGCATTATAAAATTCTATTAGCTATTGCTCAAAAGCCTAAGCGAGGAAAATTTTCTTAAAAAGCAAAGCTAATTATGCCAAGACCGCCAAAACGAGAACTGAATGTAAAGAATCAAAGAAAAAAAAAACTTAACCCCCTCTCTCTTCTCCAAAAAGAAAATCCTAGAAATGCGTATGACTCAAATCATTTGTTTTGGCATCTGCATAAGCCTTTTGCTATGTAATATTAAAGCTTAATAATTTAGCTACAGCCAATTGTGCAAGCAAGGACATTGGTAGATCTAGTGAGGAGCAAACCCCCTCCCTCTGGCTCCAAAAGTGCCCTGGACAAAAAAAGGTTTGATTAGTAACTGACAGTACACTTGGTAACTAGAATGATTAAATAATTTTAAATAATCTTAACACAGCTGGAACATTCCCCGTTTTATGCCAAACTTGCACGACCCAAAACTGGAAAGATAATGAAAATAATCATGAGGGTTAACTTAATGAGTCATAAAAAAGTGCTTTCTGATGAGACGTTTTACATAATTTGCAAGTTTCTGGCAGAATATTTACAGCAATAATAACAACAAGTTTTACTTTATGTTCTTCTTATGATACAAATACAGCTCTTTTGATATACTTCAATTTTCTGAAAACTGACTTAAGAATTTCATTAAAAACAGTTCTTAACAGACGTTTGGTATTTTCTTGGATAGGGCTATTCAGCCAGCTATTAGAAGAAAAACAAAGGTCCTACATCAAATCTCGAAGGACATTTTTTATGGCCCAAAAAAGAGTGTAGAAGAGGAAAAATTCAAGTGAATTTTTTTCCTTACTGAGAAGAAAAAGTTTTGATGCTCCATGGTTCCATATTACTATCTAAACAAACAGGTTATTGTGAAAACTAATACATAATCTGTGCTGAAACTATTAGGTTGCCCTTTGTCGTAAAACATTTTATGGCAAATTTCAAATAGTCCCACCACTTCGTGGATCCCTCTCCCACTATGTATGGAGTTCTGTCTATTTTCCTTTGAGATTTTCTTTTTGATGTTGCATAAAAGTGTGCAGTTTTTATTAAGTTAGACTTAAAACTAAAACAAAAAATTCTTAAAAAAAAAAGATTTACTGAGAGGGAGCCCCCTTTTTCCAAGATGTTTCCTGATGCAAATTGTTTCTAATTGATGACTTCAAGGTTAATAAACGTTGAACTCCTAGAAATAAAATATAAACTTAATCATTTTTTACTGTAAAAAAAAAACATTCTTTGAGTGAACATAGGATTTTAAAGCCTACACATGTCTTCTAAAAACTGGAAAAAAAAAATGTCTTCTAAACCAACATAAATCAAGGTTTGTTTATTTTTCTTGTATTTGAGAAAGAGGGATATTTGTCATTTTTCTGAACAACAAAAAAAAGTTTTAGAGATGTCCAAGCTTGGCTCATAGGAGGTTATTAATTGGTATTTGTTTTCCTTTTTTACATGTTTTCACTACTGAAAAATAATATGGGGACATCCAAACGCAATACACTCAATACGACCTACTTTCTTATTAAAAATGAAAAAAAAAATTTCAATTCGAGAAAAAATCGTGACCGTAATTGGTTATGTATTGTGTTTACATGTCTAAAAAACGTTCTTCTTTGTAGATACAAGAAATGTTCTTTCTTTCTTAAACATCCTACACCTTTATACATATATTCTATGATAATTAGTACAATGAAGATCATTTTCCATTTCTGCTCTTCTTAAAAAAATTCAGAACCAAAACAAGAAGCATGTTCCATTATTGCCTGTGCAAGGTGCTGGCTCAGAAATGTAGGCGCCATTTAGAATACTTAGCAAGTTGCTCAAAAGAAATGGTAGTTCTAAATATGTGTCAAATCTAAACAAGTTTATTCATTGATAGCAAATTTGACATTGTGCTAGTATTTTAGTCAAGTGATATATGTTTTGACTATTTTTTTTTAATATTTAAAGGATATTCTGACATTTATGTTCCATATAAACCTAATACTGTCAGCTCAACATAGCTACTAATTTATTCAATCTGTTCCAGTTGAAAATTTCTAATTAAATTCCTGATAAAAATAACAATAGAAAACAAATTAGGTATCACTTATAGATAAGGATCAGAAGGATCATCTAAAAGGAAGTGGGTCTAGTCAGGGTCTAATGCTTCAAACAATGGGTTCGAATTAAAACTTTGGGGCAAGAAGGCTGTTAGTGAAGTTTAATGAAGAATATTTACATTCCACCTTGTGTGAAGAGAATCTTCTCAAATTCAAGTTGCTTATGAGAGCAACTTTTTTATAATGATTAATCATAAAAAACTTTTTGCAAAAAATAAGTTTTTCAGAAAAAAAAGTAAAGAACTCCATTAAACCAAAAATGAACAAAAATAGAATCAAGTAATCTACCAAGCATACAACTACCACAAATCAGCATTAATAAATAAATAAAACCCAAAACAAACAGAAATTAAAATAAGTCAAAACCCAAAAGAGCCGAAATTAATCTGAGTAGGGTTCTAAACCCTATGCTTTCTAAAAGCCAGAATATAATTTGTGCTTCACTGAAAAAAAATCAAATGAATTTACTGAAAAAAATGTGCATTGTCAGTTTAATATACATAATGCTGATATTTATTCCTTGAAATCTTGATTAATTGTTTATTTCTTAAAGTTATAAAAGTGAAAACATTTAAAAGATTTTTGTTCAGTAAAGTACAAATTATATTCTGGCTTTTAGAAAGCATAGGGTTTAGAACCCTACTCAGATTAATTTCAGACTGATTTTCATAGAAAGCGTTGTCGTGGAAACTTCAAAAAGAGCTCATTCGATTGGAAATTCAAAGGGCTAGCACCTTTTTTAATAGTCGAAAGTGATTGGAGGGCAACTAACCCCCCTCTCACGCCCACCTTTTCCCCAACATATCCAATCAAAATTTTGAGATAGCCATTTTGTTCAACGTAGTTGAAAGTTCAGAAAATTAGGTCTTTGTTTATGACAACCACGCCAAAGCCCTCAGAGCATGGGTTATACGTTACGTCCTGGGGGCATATAAGATTTTCATAGAAAGTGTTGTCGTAGAAACTTCATAATGGGCTCAATCGATTGGAAATCGAAAGGGCTAGTGCCCTTTTTATTAGTCGAAAGTGATTGGAAGGCAACTAACACCCCTTCTACGCCCATCATTTCTCCATACACATCCAATAAAAATTTTGAGATAGCCATTTTGTTCAACATAGTTGAAAGTTTTTGGAAACTAGGTCTTTAAGGATGACACCCCGCCCCACAGTCCTCCGGGCAAGGGTTGTAAGTTATACCCCGGGGGAATATGAGGTTTTTATAGAAAATGTTATCGTAGAAACTTCAAAAAGGGCTTATTCGACTGGAAGTTGAAATAGCTAGTGCCCTTTTTAATAGTCGAAAATAACTGGAGGGCAACTAACCCCCCTCTCACGCCCACCATTTCCCCAAAGACACAATCAACATTTCGAGATAGCCATTTTTTTCAACGTAGTTGAAAGTTCTGGAAGTTAGGTCTTTGAGGATGACAACCCCCCCACCCCACAGCCCTCAGGGAAAGGGTTGTAAGTTTTGCCCTGGGGACAAATAGGGTTTTTACAGAAAGAGTGGTCATATAAACTTCAAAGGGGGCTCATTGGATTGGTAATCAGGCGTTCTAATGCCCTTTTTAAGAGTCAAAGTAATCAGAGGGCAGCTACCCTCTCACCTCTATAAACATGTCATATTGTCCCAAACACGTCTTATAGAAATTTTGAGATAGCCATTCTATTCAAAATAGTCTAAATATCATATAACAAGGCTTTTGGGGTAGAAACAAACCCCAGAGACTAGGGGCAAGGGTTGTAAGTTATACCCAGGGGGGTATTAAAGGTTTTTATGGAAGGGATGGTTGTTTAACTTCAGAAGAGGCACAGTCTTTCCTGAAAAAGTCCCTGAAAAAGACTATGTTAATATAAAACGAACAGTAATTAATAAAAAAAAAAAAACTTTTTGCACACAATAAGTTTTTCAAAAAAAAAAAAAAAAATGTAAAGAACTCCATTAAGCCAAAAACGAACCAAAATAGAATCAAATAATCTACCAAGCATACAACTACCACAAATCAGTATTAATAAATAAATGAAACCCAAAACAAACAGAAATTAAAATAAGTCAAACTCAAAACGAGCAGAAATTAATATGAGTAGGGTTCTAAACCCTATGCTTTCTAAAAGCCAGAATATAATTTGTACTTTACTGAACAAAAATCTTTTAAGTATTTTCACTTTTATAACTTTAAGAAATCAAAAATTAATTAAGATTTTAAGGAATAAATATCAGTGTGGTAAATTGGTTTTATGGTAGTTGGGGCGAAGTTGTGGTTGTAGCTTTTATTTCTCCCTTTATAGGGGAGATAAACTATGGCCCTAAGGTAATTAAACTTTGGTAGCGTGCCTTAGGCTATGACCTGACTAATGAGGCGTATCAGCTGGGTATAGTCGAGGGACTAAATGTAGATTGTAGAGAGGTTGGCTATAACACAATATTTTTATTCAGTTAACATACACTAGTACAGGGATTGATAATAGATATATATTCTGCTGGGACTGGTTGTCCCAGGGAGACCACAAGTATCAGAAATCTACAATAATATATAATGCAATAAGATACTTAAGACACTTACAATAATCCGACAATATTCCAAGGTATTTCTAAATCAACGGACCAGAGGTCAGTCCAGCATAAAATTAGTATCAGGCAGCCCCCTTCCCATAAAATGTATCTTTTACACAATTCCTCAACCACACCTTATCGGGACCCGTTGACGAACATAGCTAGGAAGTGGTAATTTCTCAATTTCCTGTTAAGCATACACCTGCCAGGATATGTACCTTATCTTAATAAAAAGTGGTATTTCTAAACTTTTGTATTTGCGTAAACTTTTGTATTTGCGTCTTAATATTTTACGAAATTCCAGATTTACTTAATTAGAAAGCGTCACCACATCAGCATTATGTAGGCCTATATTAAACTGACAATGCACATTTTTTTCAGTAAATTCATTTGAATTTTTTTCAGTAAAGTACAAATTATGAAATGGCAGGCGTTAGAAGGGAGTTAGTTGCTCACCATTCACTTTCGGCTATTAAAAAGGGCACTAGCCCTTTCAATTTCCAATCAAATGAGCCCTTTTTGAAGTTTCTACGACAATGCTTTCTATAAAAACCATATAAACCCCCAGGACATAACTTACAACCCTTGCCCTGAGGGATGTGGGGGGGGGGGGGGGGGTTCATCCTCACTGCCCTTTTTAACCCTTGCCCTGAGGGCTGTGGGGAGGGGTCATCCACACTGCCCTTTTTAACCCTTGCCCTGAAGACTGTGGGAGGAGTTTTCTGCTCAAAGATATAATTTCCAAAACTTTCAAATACATTGAACAAAATGACTATCTCAAAATTTTGATTGGATGTGTATGGGGAAATGGTGGACGTGGAAGGGGCGTTAGTTCCCTTCCAATCACTTTCAACTATTAAAAAGGGAACTAGCCCTTTCAATTTCCAATCAAATGAGCCCTTTTTGGAGTTTCTACGACACAGCTTTCTATAAGAACCATATACACCCCCGGGCATAACTTACAACCCTTGCCCTGAGGGTTGTGGGGGGGGTTCATCCTCAGTGCCCTTTTAACCCTTGCCCTGAAGACTGTGGGGGGAGTTTTCTGCTCAAAGATATAATTTCCAAAACTTTCAAATACATTGAACAAAATCGCTATCACAATTTTGATTGGATGTGTATGGGGAAATGGTGGCCGTGGAAGGGGCGTTAGTTCCCTTCCAATCACTTTCGACTATTAAAAAGGGCACTAGCCCTTTCGATTTCCAATCGAATGAGCCCACTTTGAAGTTTCTACAAAAACGCTTTCTATGAAAACCTTACATGCCCCAGGGCATAACTCATAACCCTTGCCCTGAGGGCTGTGGGGGAGAGGGGGTTTGTCATCCTCAAAGATCGAATTTTAGAACTTTCAACTACGTTGAACAAAATGGCTATCTCAAAATTTTGATTGGATTTGTTTGGGGAAAAGATGGGCGTGATAGGGGGGTTAGTTGCCCTCCAATCACTTTCGACTATTATAAAAGGGCACTAGCCCTTTGAATTTCCAATCGAATGAGCTTTTTTTGAAGTTTCTACGACAACGCTTTATATAAAAATCTTATATACCCCCAGGGCATAACTTAAAGCCCTTGCCCTGAGGGATGTGGGGGAGTGTCCTCCTCAAAAACATATTTTCTATATGGAAATCAACTACACTGAACAAAATGGCTATCTCAAAATTTTGATTGGATGTGTTTGGGGAAATGGTGGGCATGGAAGGTGTGTTAGTTGCCTTCCAATCACTTTCGACTATTAAAAAGGGCACTAGCCACTCCAATTTCCAATCGAATGAGCCCTTTTTGAAGTTTCTACGACAACTCCTTCGATACGAAGTACCCTGGTCTAAGACCAAGAAACCAAAAAATAAAAATGCATTGTGCCCACATCGTTCTTTACATAGGCAGCGCGATTGCGCATGCCTGTGATTTACTTTTATCCTTGTGTACTGTTTTTTTTGTAAAAAAAAAAACTTCTGGCGTCAATGTCATCTTGTTCAATCCCCCTCCCCCAACTGATAAAAGAAAAACAAACCCAACCTGGCGATACCCTGGGTCTAAGACCACTGAATTGTGCCCACATCCCATAGCACGGCATTGCTCATGCCTGTCAAAAAATCCCCCTCCCCCAACTGATACCCCTGAATAAGCTAACTTTTTCAATAGCATAGGTGCTAGCATATTCAGACCAAATCATACTGGTATTCAGACCTATGTTATTTTATCATTACTCATCCGAAGAAGTTGTTTCTTTCACAGTTGTCATAAGAATAAAGGTATGATTGTTAGAGTTTTGGAATTAAGACAGATAATAAACCCATCTTCATAGAATATGTTAAATCTTACAAGCAGAGAAAAGGTGAAGGTATGAATGTGGACACATCTTCCTTAGGCCCAGGATGAAGGGAATGGACCTACACAGGAAACAATTCTAGATGTTCATTAGGCCAAATTCTAATTTCATCCAAGGTTAGAACCTATTTTCGTAGAAATACTCAAATCTTACATGCAGGTAAGAAGTGGTGGTTTACAGCAAATACCAAAACCTTTGTATTTAGGTCTATTTGTGAAAGTTTACTTTATCTGATACAAAATGTTGCAAGGTTCATGAAAAAATCAGCATTAAGAAGGAGAAGAGGAATAGAGTAAAAACACCTTCACAGACAGTGCACTCCATTAATGCAGTGGAAACATCTCCAGCCTGGATCATTTGTACTTAGCTCAACAACTTTACAAGGTAACAAATAGCCCTTAAATAGAACTGTATGCTGAAAAATATGAGATGGGTTAATGCATGGTTCTCACCAGATGATAAACTTGCAACTGAAATGCATATTTCACATTAAGCTCCAAAAATGCTGCCATGTTTGCAAAATTTTACTTCAGGTACTGCAAATTGTTGCATACTGTCTAAGTTGAAATTTTTTTTTACTTCTGTACTGTGGAATATGTAGGCTAAACAAGCCTGTAACACAGAATGGAAAAATCACACATACAAAATATCCACAGAAATTTCTATTGGACTTGGCAAGGAGCCCAAATAAGCAAACAAAAATTTCATCCTTTTTTGCAAGAAGTAAATGGATATTATAATCAAAGGGATATCTTTTTAAGTCAAATGCAGAAAGTGTACATCTCAAAATGCTACACAGCTACTATTGCAAACAAGAAATTGGAACCTGTTATGGTTGCCAAACTATAGTTACGTAACTATTAAGACTAAAAACAACATAAGGATGGTAGGAGAAAATGTCAGACTTGTGGTAAAGACCATACAACCCTACCAATTTTCAACACCCCTATCCAAAAACAACAATACACAAAGCTTTTTACTTTGATACTGCAAGCAGACAGCAGATCTCTAAGACAATCACTTTTGAGCTACTGGGCCTTTTGAGAGCCATTGACAAGAGTAGGTCCATTAAATTATAGAAAAAAGATTGGGACACCGTTTAGCCAATGGAACCAGTCATTACTGAAGATCTACTGAATTCTTCCTTAGGCAAAAATGTAGGCCTATACAGAAACAGCTATTAGAATTTTTTTCCTTTTTTTAGTAGAAATAATGTATACTATACTGAGAAGGTGCTGGAAGGCTAGCACTTGCATAGTAAGTTCAATGTTCATGACTTATTGAACCCTGATTTATTGAAAATTAATAACCACTCCCAATTCATAAAACTTTGTCCTCATGATCACCCCCTATGTAAAAAGGGAGGTGGAATACTATTATTTATAAATAATTATCTCTTTCTTAAATTAATTCATGCTCCCAACCTTTAAGATTACAATGAAATCATTTGGGTAAGTGTAAGACCCAAAGTTTTACCTCGCCTCTACAATTTGATTGTATTTTGCTGCTTCTATTATTCCCCAAATCAAAAAGCTGCACAAAGACAGCAATCCCCAGCAACTGCACAGTAGTGCCGACTTTGTCCTCTGCAAATTCACGAATGCCGGTATTTTCTTAGTAGGTGATGCTAATTATCTCAAGTTAAATTCCCTTTGTAGTTTCCTAAACTTAAAACAGATAGTAAAAATACCAACACCCAAAGGAAATTCTACCCTTGATTTGCACCAACATGCAGGCTTTCTATGCCCCTCCTGTCCCTTTGCCCCCGTTAGGAGGAAGCTTCCATTTTTGTTTATTAATTAAGCCAGCCTCTCACAAGCTTTAATCATACTTTTTCTGTTACTGAGTTCTTTTATCACCCAATTTGCAATGACGGCCTTTTCAAATTTGGATCTTGAATTACTAATGAAAACTGGTTGGCTCTCAAGGAGAAAAATAACATTAGTTTTAAAGTCTTTGAATTCCAAAATCTGATTAAAACAAAATACATAGATTCATTCCCTAAGAAAAAAGTAAAAACATGTTCTAATGATAAACCACACATTACTAGCCAGTTGAAAAAAACAAATTAGAATTAAAATGAATCTACTTAAGAATGGTAAAAACATCCGAAGCTAACTCACTGCGTAAACATATAAAAAAAAAGAAATACGTAAATCTGCTTCTTCATATTAGAAATTTAAAGTCCAGGATTTATTTTCTACAAAGCCAAAACAATGGTATAATAGAATAAAAATAATTGTGAGAAAACACAAAATAATATAGATTTCCATTTTCCAAAGAAGACCCTTCAGTTACAGCCAATTATCTGAACAAATTTCTTTCCTCCATAGTTGAGAACCTCCCTTCGCTTTCTTTTGACACCTAATAATTTGTGCTCTCTCGATTTTCCTGTTATTTCACCCTCAGATGTGGAGGCAAAAGTTAAGAACATTAAAAAGTGTAGTACAAGTCCACTAGACATCCCAATTTTACTAATTAAAGCCTTTGCCAACAATCTCTCAGAGCCTTTGTCCTTACTTTTTAACGAAATTACTTCTACTGGTAAATCCCAAATTGTTGGAAATTAGGTTTTATTACTCCCATAAAAAAAGAAAGGTAACAAGCAACATTTTGATGGTGTCCATCCCATTACTCTTACTCCAGTTTTTTTTTTTTTTTTCAAGTTATATGAAAGCTTTCTAGCTGAGTGTTTGAAACTAAAGATAATCCCAAATGTTGACCAAAGACAATTCGGAAACTTACGCTCTACATCTACCACCCACTATCTTGTTTATCTTATGGACACAATATGTAAGACACATGAAAAACTCAATACCTGGCTCAATGTTATTGCTGTTGACTTGCAAAAGCTTTTGATTTAGTCAACCACAATATACTAGTAGAAAAACTATCTAATGACTTTCAAGTTGACCCTTATTTAATTAGAATAACTGTGTCTTTCCTCTCTAATAAAACGCAAGTCGTAAAATACCTGAATGTATATTCTGATCCCCTCCCAATTTATAATGGTGTACCCCAAGAACCCTCTTAGGTCCAATTTTATTCCTTACAATGATAAACAACCTTGGTGTCAATTTCCCAGATAGATGGAAATTCGTTGATGATCTAACTGTCTTAGAGACAAGTTTCAAAAACTAAAAAAGTAACCCCAATGGACATCTTGGAATAGATATCGGCTAAAGCTCTTACTAGTGATATGAAAGTCAACCCTTTAAGTCAACTGTTCTTACTATTAATTTCCTTAAAACTACCCCTTCTTTCTCCTGTCCAATCCCCCCTGAAATGTCTGTTACCACTATGAAATTACTGGGTGTTACCATCTCAACCAACTTAAAATGGGATTGCTATATTAATGACATCTTAAAACGTGAAAATGCTGCATTTCCCCTCATTAATAAAATTTAAATGCCTCAAATTGCATTGTTTGAGGATTTTCCTTTCATTTGTACACCCAACCCTGAGTACGCCTGTCCTGTTTAGTATTCTGGCATCTCCATTGAATTGTCGGACAGAATAGAGGCAGTCCAAAAAAGGTGCCTAAAAATTATCTTCAATGAGGGTAAAGTTCCTTATATTTCCCTTCTAAGGAGAGCTAATCTTATCACCCTTAAGGAAAGGAGAGCGAAAATTACCTTACGTTTTGCTAACAATGCCCTTCATAATCCTCAAACAGCTTCCCTTTTCCCTGGACAATATTCACCCCTTCAACCCCACCTCCCGCCTTCTGTTTCAACGAAAATCCCCATTCTTGTCCCAATAAGAGTTAGCACAGAGAGATATAGAAGAACTTTTATCCCTTACATAGTTGACATTTTCAGTGAATCTCTGCAGCCTCCCCCCCCCCTCCTCACTTTTTACCTCATAATTTTTAATTTTAATGTCCATTTTGCAAATTTGGAGGTTTTTTATATAGATTTTTAGTCACTAACTAACTTATGTTTTTATTTTAATTTTTGTTATCCCCTTGTTAATTTTACGAGTTTTCCTTTTTTTGACATTTTTGCTGACTTGACATTGATCTTCTAATATAACGAGTTTAATTTGTTTTTGTTTTTAATATTTTTACATATTTGCCATTGACCCTTTTATAATTTTCTTTAGTTGCTTGTTCGTTTGTTTTTGTTGTTCTTTTTTTCGTTTTATTTGACACTAAAGTGCAAATTCGGCCCTTTTTGGGCTTGTGATTGCCGTTTTTGTCAGCAATAAATCTTATCTTATCTACAATGGTCTTTTGGTATGAAACAATAGGCCCTACTATTAAAGGTGGTAAGTCAATAAAAGACTGCCTGTGTTAGCCTCCAGCAGCGTTGTTGAGGGGGGAAGGGGGCAGTTGCCCCTCCAATCATTTGGAAAAAAAAAAAATACAAATACAATTTATTAAGTAGCTTTAAAAATGTTGCTTGTTTTAAGTGTCAAATTTGCTCTTTACTTTGAGCAGATAATTTTTTTAATTAATCTATGCTTGCTTTTAACATTAGGAAAACAAGAAAAATACGGGCCCATTACACTTCAGAATATGTTTCACAATATTTTTTCAAATATATTGCTTTTAGAACCTTATCATCAAGTAAAAATGTGAGCCTAGTTAATGTCCAATCTCCCATGAAATGTCTGTTACCACTATGAAGTTACTGGGTGTTACCACCCTCAAGCGACTTAAAATGGGATTGACATATTAATGACATCTTAAAATGTGCAAATGCTGCATTTTCCCTCCTTAAACTCCTTAATAAATTTAAATGCCCTAAATTGCATTGTTTGAGGATTTTCCTTTCATTTGTACATCCAACCCTTGAGTACGCCTGTCCTGTTTGGCATTCTGGCATCTCCATTGAATTGTCGGACAAAATAGAGGCAGTCCAAAAAGGTGCCTAAGAATTATCTTCAATGAGGGAAAGTTCCTTAGATTTCCCTTCTAAGGAGAGATAATCTTATCACCCTTAAAGAGAGGAGAGCAAAAATTACCTTACATTTTGCTAACAATGCCCTTCATAGTCCTCAAACAACTCCCCTTTTCCCTGGTCAATATTCACCCCTTCAACCCTGCCTCCCACCTTCTGTTTCAACAAAAATTCCCCCTCTTGTCCCAATAAGAGTTAGCACTGAAAGATATAGAAGAACTTTTATCCCTTACATAGCTGACATTTTCAATCAGTGAATCTCTGCAGCCTCCCCCCCCCCTCACTTTTTACCTCATAATTTTTAATTTTAATGTCCATTTTGCAAATTTGGAGGTTTTTTACATATTTTTTTAGTCACTAACTGACTTATGTTTTTTTTTAATTTTTTTGTCCCCTTGTTAATTTACAAGTTTTCATTTTTTTTACATTATTGCTGACTTGACATTGACCTTCTAATTTTACGAGTTTAATTTGTTTCTGTTTTGAGTATTTTACATATTTGACATTGACCCTTTTATAATTTTCTGTAGTTGCTTGTTCATGTTTTTTTTTTTTTTTTTTTTTTTTTTTTTTTTTTTTTTTTTTTTTTTTTTTTTTTTTTTTTTTTTTTTTTTTTTTTTGACACTAAAGTGCAAATTCGGCCCTTTTGGGCTTGTGATAGCTGTTTTTCAGCAATAAATCTTATCTTATCTACAATGGTCTTTTGGTATGAAACAATAGACCCTACTATTATAGGTGGTAAGTCAATAAAAGACTGTCTGTGTTAGCCTCCAGCAGCGTTGTTGAGGGGGGAAGGGCTGGGGCAGTTGCCCCTCTAATCATTTGGAAAAAATATAGTTTATTAAGTAGCTTTAAAACTGTTGCTTGTTTTAAGTGTCAAATTTGCTCTTTACTTTGGGCAGATAACTTTTTTTAATTAATCCATGCTTGCTTTTAACATTAGGAAAACAAGAAAAATAGGGGTCCATTACGCTTCAGAATATGTTCGACATTAATATTGTTTCAAACATATTGCTTTTGAAACCTTATCATCAAGTAAAAATGTAAGCCTAGTTAATGGCAAAATTGAAAATTGTTCTATGCTTCCTGTTTGCCACATTTGGTCCGTTCAATTTTTTCCTCTGACATTTAAGGTGCTTTTACTTCCTAATATCTATTAGTTCAAGAATAGATTCTGTTGTTTTAAAACTTGTTCTCTTGTTCAAAAGTGGAAATGAATACACCCTCCATATCTGTAAATAGAACAGATATGGAATCATTGAAGAATGAGAAGGCAGATATAAAGTGAATACAATTTCCTGAATGAAAAAGAAATCATTGAAAAAAAATAAGACTTAGTGGTTTTTATAATAATAATAGTTGTACTATAACGAGATAGGTCAAATTGGTTGTAGTTTGGTCATGGAATTTGGTAGAGGGGGATCCACTCCAGGAACATTTAATTGTTTTAATTTTATACTTCCCATATTTAAATCAAAACTCCAATTTAGTTCCAAACTCTATGTATAATATCAAGCTGACTTCTTGGTATTTTGCTTTTCTGAATATTTCTTTTAACCAGCTCATAAAAAAAAGAATCAACATAAATATGCTAAGAATTATGGCTGAAATTAGCCTAGTTGCATTTCACACAACACCAGTGCTACTTGTGGGACATTTATCTCTGCATCAGCATGATGTACGAAATGTCTGCTAAGAACAGAATAAAGTGAATTTGAACAAAATAAGTATACTTTTTCTCACAATTTAGAAATTTTGTGCATGTATAAGCAGTAGGCTATTAACCCATTCTCTTTTTTCTATTGTTATTGGTTTTATCATGCAGCACTAGGAGACCAAGCTTTGCTTGTGAAGGGAATTATAGACATAAAAACGATATTCAGTGTAATCCCCCTTGGGAGATGTATACCCCCTATTACCTGATTTACACAGGAAAAAATTTGCGTAATTTTTATAGAATTTGTAGTTTTTTTTGTTTTTTTATGAGTCAATTTTTCCTTCCAATTGACACCCCTGGCAATTTTTAAATAATTTAAGGTTTCTGCCACAATAATGCCAAAAATTGTTCAGTTTTCAGGATATTCTTCATCAAACAATGCCCAATGGATACGTTAATAATTCTGACTTTATTTTTTGAATGATTTGAAATTTGAAATAAGGTTGCTATTTAAATGTGAGGAATATGTCACAATATAATGTTACACAATCTGTGGTAATACTTTGACTTATCCTGTATCTTTACTTAGGCAATGCTATTGTGCTGCCTATGTTTTTTGTTTTGGCTTTATGTGGCCTGCTGATATCAATGCTATTTATTAATATAAATCAGCAAAACCCACAAACAAATCAATTTAATAAAAAATCAAAAATAACATTTCAATAAATCTTGCATATTAAAAGTTTAGTACAACAAATTAAATCTTACAGAGTCAAACACCATTCAAAATTACAAGCAAATGAATAGCATGATATACAGGGCTATTATAATAGAGCTTGGCTCAATTATAAGATTGAGCATCCTGTGCTGAGTATGGGTTTGGGGGAGATGGAGGGGGATATGTACTGCTGCATTAGTGGTGAATCTGGCTGAAAAAGCCCAAGTGTATATGACATTTACCTTTGCCCACCTCAAATCTTGTTTAGGCTATACAACTGTTCAATTTTAGTAAAAGCCAAGCACCAGCACTTATATTTATGATTGTTTGATGGACATTTCTTGTTCATTAATTAAAAAAAAACTTTCCGAAAAATAAGTTTTTCAAAGAAAAGTAAAGGCCATTTTAAACTTAACCTCAGGAGATACAAATACCTGTTGAAATTCAAACTCAAAACGACCAGAAATTACTATTAAAGAATAAATGAAACCCAAAACGAACAGAAATTAAATAAACAATCATAGCAAAAAACATACAACAAGAAATAATATAAATGAATAAATAGATCTTAAAGCGAGTAATGCTTAGATTGAATATGAAAATCTAGCTTAAAACGAAAACAAATATTTTGCTATTAAAGTATAAATGAAACTTAAAACGAACAGAAATTAAATAAACAATCAATGCGAACAAAACATACAATATATATTAATGTAAATGAATAAATGAATCTTAAAACGAGTGAAACTTAAATTGAATATGCAAATCAAGTTTGAATTGAATAAAAATAACAACTAACAAGAGTTTGGGTATCGTCTCACTGCAGAAGCCTAAAACCTACTGCGTCATTGGCGCTTTACTGAAAACAATTCTTTGAAATATTTTCACTTTTGTAACTTTAGGAATCAAAAATTAATTAAGATTTTAGGGAATAAATATCAGCATATGTATATTAAATTGACAATGCACATTTTTTTTTTCAGTAAACTCATTTGATTTTTTTTTTCAGTAAAGTACAAATTATATTCTGGCTTTTAGAAAGCATTGGGGTTTTGAACCCTACTCACATTAATTTATGCTCGTTACTCTAATATTTATTTTAATTTTTGTTCGTTTTGGATTTCATTTATTTATTGATACTGATTTGGGGTAGTTGTATGCTTGGTAGATTATATGATAGTCCGGACGCCAGGTGTTGAAAATGTGATCCATACCACGACGGAATGGGGCTGCTACGAGAATTAGCCTACCCTCCACCCCCTAAATTGACAATGCGGATTCAAAAATACCAATGGCACTTGCTTGCGAGTGGTGGAACACTCCGAAACTTGACATTTTATTAAATTTTGGTGTTTCATGCAAGAAAATACATGGTCCACAAAGTTTGAGGTGCAGTTTTCCGCTCAAATAGAAATGCCTAGAAGAAATAGAATGTTTTCATAACAAACTAACACGATTAGTTAAAAAAAAATGGCACAGTTAAAAAAATGGCAAAACTTTGTGAGTCTTGAACAGTCTTGGAAAGTATAAACAAAATAAAATTGAACATTAGATATATAATGATATTAATTGTTGAAAGATCAATCAGTTCAAGTTTTTTTTTTTCACTGTAATTTTTATTTCATTTTCAATGCTGTAAGAACCGGAATATAATAAATTTGTAATATGCGAGTAATTCGTTTTCAGTGAAGCACCAATGACGCAGAAGGCTTTAGGTTTTTACAGTTAAAGAAGGGGGCAGTATCCAAATTTTGCTTGTAGTGAAACTATATTTGTCTTGACCAATCTTGAAAAGAACTAATAAATTAAACTGAATATTTGATGCATAATGATATTAATTGCTAAAAGCTCATCAGTTCAAAATTTTACTGTAATTTTAATATTTGTTTTCAATATTAAGTACAAAAGAAAACATTTGTAATATAATTCGTTTTCAGTAAAGCGCCAATGACGCAGTAGGTTTTAGGCTTATGCAGTGAGACGATACCCAAACTCTTGTTTATAGCTATTTTTATTCGATTCAAACTTGATTTGCATATTCAATTTAAGTTTCACTCGTTTGAAGATTTATTTATTCATTTACATTAAAATATAGTGTATGTTTTGTTCGCATTGATTGTTCATTTAATTTCTGTTCGTTTAAGTTTCATTTATACTTTAATAGCAAAATGTTTGTTTTCGTTTTAAGCTAAATTTTCATATTCAATCTAAGCATTAATCGCTTTAAGATCTATTTATTCATTTATATTATTATCACTCGTTTTAATCACTCGTTTTTAAGATTTATTTATTCATTTACATTAATATATATTGTATGTTTGTTCGCATTGATTGTTATTTAATTTCTGTTCGTTTTAAGTTTCATTTATACTTTAATAGCAAAATATTTGTTTTCGTTTTAAGCTTGATTTTCATATTCAATCTAAGCATTAGTCGCTTTAAGATCTATTTATTCATTTATATTATTACTTGTTGTATGTTTTTTGCTATGATTGTTTATTTAATTTATGTTTGTTTTGGGTTACATTTATTCTTTAATAGTAATTTCTGGTCGTTTTGAGTTTGAATTTTAACAGGTATTTGTATCTCCTGAGCTTAAGTTTAAAATGGCCTTTAATTTTCTTTGGAAAACTTATTTTTCGGAAAGTTTTTTTTAATTAATTTTGTTCGTTTTTGATTGCAAAAAGTTTCAAGTTTTTATGGCATGGGGGGGGGGTGCTTACTGTCCGATTATTCTTGACTTTAAAAACCGGATCTAGAACTTTCAATTTAAATCGAATGCGGCTTTTATCAAAGTCTATACGATTACCTCTTTGATAAAAACCTTATATATGAACAATAGACAGCTTGCATAACTTGTGGACAGCGATTGACAACAATGAATGGATTGAAAAAATAGCTCCAATAAGGGGTTTTAGACCATTTCACTTGCTGACACAAAGGGATCACGGCTGTTTGGAATTGACCTTAATAGGAATTTGTGTGCCAAAGCAATTTGCATCTATCACAGAGTATGTATTTTAACCTTATAATTGGATAATTATAATAGATTCCCTATGTGTTCTTCCCAAACAAAACCCCTTCCCATAAGTTATAAGCCCCCTTAATAAGTTATGACCCAGGGCATAACTTACAACGCCTACCCCTAGGCCCTGGTGGGCTGTGTCGATACCAGAGTTTTTGTTATCAGAACTTTGAACTATTTTAACAAAATGTCTATCTCAAAATTTTTTTCTGATGCATTTAGGGCGTGGAGGAAGGAGAGGGACTAGTTGCCCTTCATTCTCTTTTGACTCTTAAAAAGTGAACAAGAACTTTCAATTTCCAATCAAACGAGCCCTTTCTAAAGTTTATACGAGCATCCTTCCATAAGAAATAATATGAAGGATTCGGAGAATCCTTAAATTACAACCCTTGCCCTAAGGGCTTTGGAGAGTTGTAATCCTCAAAGACCTAATTTCCAGAACTTAAAACTACGTTTAATAAAATGGCTGTCTTAAAAAATTTGATTGGATGTGTTTGGGGAAAGGTGGGCGTGAGAGGGGGGTTAGTTGCCCTCAAATCACTTTCGACTATTAAAAAGGTGCTAGCCCTTTGAATTTCCAATTGAATGTGCCTGTTTTGAAGTTTCTACGACAACGCCTTCTATAAAAACCTTATATGCCCCCAGGGCATAACTTAAAACTCTTGCTGAGGGTTGTGGGGGAGTGTCCTCCTCAAAAAACATATTTTCTATCTGGAAATCAGCTACACTGAACAAAATGGCTATCTCAAAAGTTTGATTGGATATGTTTGGGGAAATGATGGGCGTAGGGGGGGGGCTAGTTGCCCTCCAATCACTTTTGACTATTAAAAAGGGCACTATCCCTTTGAATTTCCGATGGAATGAACCTTTTTTGAAGTTTCTACGACAACGCCTTCTATAAAAACCTAAAATGCCCCAGGACATATCTTAAAACCCTTGCCCTGAAGGTTCTGGGGAGTGTCCTCCTCAAAAACATATTTTCTATCTGGAAATCAGCTACACTGAACAAAATGGCTATCTCAAAAGTTTGATTGGATGTGTTTGGGGAAATGATGGGTGTAGGGGGGGGGGGGCTAGCTGCCCTCCAATCACTTTCGACTATTAAAAAGGGCACTAGCCCTTTCATTTCCAATCGAATGAGCCTGTTTTGAAGTTTCTACGACAACACCTTTTATAAAAACTTAAATGCCCCTAGGGCCTAACTTAAAAACCTTTGCCCTGAGGGTTGTGGGGGAGTGTCCTCCTCAAAAATATATTTTCAATCTGGATATCAACTACGCTGAACAAAAATGGTTATCTCAAAATTTTGATTGGATGTGTTTAGGGGAATGATGGGCCTAGGGAGGGGGGGGGGGCTAGTTGCCCTCCAATCACTTTTGACTATTAAAAAGGGCACTATCCCTTTGAATTTCCAATCGTATGAACTTTTTTTGAAGTTTCTACGACAACGCCTTCTATAAAAACCTTATATGCCCCAGGGCATATCTTAAAACCCTTGCCCTAAAGGTTCTGGGGGAGTGTCCTGCTCAAAAACAAATTTTCTATCTGGAAATCAACTACGCTGAACAAAATGGCTATCTCAGAATTTTAATTGGATGTGTTTGGGGAAATGATGGGCGTGGGGGGGGGGGGGGCTAGGGTAAAGGCACCGATGATTCGACAGTGCAATTTCGGAACCACCGTCGAAATTTTCCTTCAAAAAACGGGATAGCTCTGCTTAGCCGTGACTTAGAGCGCCATCTCTTGGAGCCGTCGTTATATATTCGACGGTGCGAAACGTGGACACTATATCCGGTACACCCAGATAAGAAAAGAACATTCAATTCGGTCAGTTTCCTGTTTTCGACACAAAAGGAGCTCCCGACAATTTTTCAGATATGTAATGTTCAAACTGTCTGTAATTACTGGTTATTTATTGCAAGAAAAGGTTGGGATAAGCGCCAATGTGTCGAGATACATCTGATCTTCTCTGAAATGTAGCCACATTAGCTTTTTCTTGATAAAATTAAATGAAAATGGCGACGGAAATTGCATTGTCGAAACTAGGTTCCAAGTGTCGAAAATTCTTGTTCGATGTAGTGGAATACCAGGCGGACTAAAAATGTTCCTTCAGCCGCATTCAAGCGTAAATATCGGCTTCTATCAAGGGATTTATTTCTTTGATGAATATCTCGTAGTAACCTTGTCGAAATTTTGGACAGACAGCAACAGGCCCTGTCGAGATATAGGTGTCTTTGTCGAAACTTCACTGAACATGTAAAACAGATGAGAAATAATAGGTGTCGAAATTCCAGGATCCACTGACGAAACCATAGGCACCAATGCTGTCGAATTTACGGGTGCTTTCTGCGCAACGAGAGATTTTGATGATTATTATTTCTAATAATAGCCTATTTCAGATGAAAAAACATTTAAACAAAAGTTTTTTTTTAAGTTTGAAGTTTTACTTATAGACACTGGATTTTTCTATCATCTGAGGAACTGCCGCTTGGCCTCATACCATGCAGGGGCGTAAATTGCTATGGGGCAGGGGGGGGGGGGGCAGTTGACCCCTCCATACCTCGTTTCCCCCCCCCCTTCCATATTTTTTTAGATTATACCCTTATTTATCCTTCATCCGAATAAAAAATACAAATTTTTATCGAATACAAAATCTTATACAAAATGACGCGTAGGCCTATGTTTTGGACGAAACTAAGAATCTGCATATGAAAATAAAATCCACTAAATCAAGTAAACGTCTTAAGTTTCTTGAAATCCACTCTCGTTTTCCTAGACCCTATCCCTTCCGAAATGCTAGTGAAACAATTTTGTTATACTAAATTTTGTTATACTAAATACTATTTGTATTTAATAATGTATATTAAAATTTGTTGTACAGATTTTGTTATACCAAATACTACATACTTGAAACGATTTTGTTAGTTTTATTACTTCTACTTTTTGCATAGTCTTTTATACTTTTATACATTAAATGAAGTTGAAAAAAAAACAAAACAAAGAAACAAGAATATACGTGTCGAATACACCAGGTTCTGCCCACAAGTATTCCCCAAGTATTTAGATGGGTGTCGAATTGGGTTCCGACTTGCATCAAAAACAGGTAACTTTTTTGTTGTGTCAAATTTGTAGGTGAAAATGCTCTAATTTCGGAAAATTGGAGTTTTGTACCCTTTCCAGACAAAACTTCAAACTTCTCATCAAACAGTTAGATTCCTAGATGTTTTTCCTACATACTGAAACCCTTTTCAAACCGAAAGTCTTTAAATTAAGACTTCTAGAGTAGAAAAACTGTTTTTTTACAAAAACTGTCAAATCATCGGTTCGACACCCAATACGGGTGTCGAATTGGGTTCCGACTTGCGTCGAAAACAGGTAACATTTTTGTTGTGTCGAATTTGTAGGTGAAAATGCTCTAATTTCGGAAAACTGGAGTTTTGTACCCTTTCCAGAAAAAAAAAACTTCAAACTTCTCATCAAACAGTTAGATTCAAAGATGTTTTTCCTACATACTGAAACCCTTTTCAAACCGAAATTCTTTGAATTAAGACTTCTAGAGTAGAAAAACTGTTTTTTTACAGAAAACTGTCGAATCATCGGTACCTTTACCCTAGTTGCACTCCAATCACTTTCGACAATTAAAAAGGGCACAAGCCCTTTAATTTGCAATCGAATGAGCCTGTTTTGAAGTTTCTACGACAACGCTTTCTATAAAAAACCTTATATGCCCCCAGAGCATAACTTAAAACCCTTGCCCTGAGGGTTGTGGGGGAGTGTCCTCCTCAAAAATATATTTTCTATCTGGAAATCAACTACGCTGAACACAAATGGCTATCTGAAAATTTTGACTGGATGTGTTTGGGGAAATGATGGGCGTGGGGGGGGGAGGGGGCTAGTTACACTCCAATCACTTTCGACTATTAAAAAGGGCACTAGCCCTTTAATTTCCAGTCGAATGAGCATGTTTTGAAGTTTCTACAACAACGCCTTCTATAAAAACCTTATATGTCCCCAGGGCATAACTTAAAACCCTTGCCCTGAGGGTTGTGGGGGAGTATCCTCCTCAAAAATATATTTTCTATCTGGGAATCAACTACGCTGAACAAAATGGCTATCTCAAAATTTTGATGGGATTTGTTTGGGGGAATGATGGGCGTGGGGGGGGGCTAGTTACCCTCCAATCATTTTGGACTATTAAAAAGGGCAATAGCCCTTAAATTTCCAATCGAATGAGCCTGTTTTGAAGTTTCTACGACAACGCCTTCTATAAAAACCTTATATGTCCCCAGGGCATAACTTAAAACCCTTGCCTGAGGATTGTGGGGGAGTGTCCACCTCAAAAATATATATTTTCTATCTGGAAATCAACTACGCTGAACAAAATGGCTATCTGAAAATTTTGATTGGATGTGTTTGGGGAAATGATGGGCGTGGGGGAGGGGGGCTAGTTACACTCCAATCACTTTTGACTATTAAAAAGGGCACTAGCTCTTTAATTTCCAATTGAATGAGCCTGTTTTGAAGTTTCTACGACAACGCCTTCTATAAAAACCTTATATGCCCCCACGGCATAACTTAAAACCCTTGCCCTGAGGGTTGTGGGGGGGGTATCCTCCTCAAAAAATATATTTTCTATCTGGAAATTAACTACGCTGAACAAAATGGCTATCTCAAAATTTTGATTGGATGTGTTTGGGGGAATGATGGGCGTGGGGGGGGGGGCTAGTTGCCCTCCAATCATTTTCGACTATTAAAAAGGGCACTAGAACTCTCGATTTCCAATCGAATGAGCCCCCTTTGAAGCTTCTACGACGACCCCTTTCATATGAAGTGCCTCTGGGAAAAAAAAATAATAATAATAAAACATTGGAGCCGTATGGCCTTTACTGTAGGCAACGCTACAGCGTTGCCTCTGATAAGGTATTGTGTAATGTTTTTAAAGTCATCAAGTAGCATTTTTGTTAAATTGTGTTACTTGTCTTCACTACTGCTTGAATAGCACCTACTCCAATAGCACTCCATCTTGCCCCCCCCAATAAAAATACTGTAGCTACACCCCTGTCAACCTCTATGATTAAAAATTATAGTTTGGGTGCATTTTTTGATGTTCATAAGATTACAAGAAGAGCAGACAAAGATACAGAACATGATGTGTCTAATTTACTGGGAAAATATAATCCTACAGACAAATCCATGGATTTTATTTTGATCCAATATTTGTAAACACAGGATACAGGGTAATGTAATAGCTAACAGATAACAGAAACATGGCTTAGAATATTAACAAATATCATTGGGTTTAGTATGATAAAATTAAATAATAAAAAAACAAGTTTTTTTAACTGAAAGTAAGGAGCAACATTAAAACTTAGAACGAAAAGAAATTATTCCGTATATGAAAGGGGCTGTCCCCTCCTCAACGCCTCGCTCTTTACGCTACAGTTTTTTATTGTTTAAAAAGATAAAGTTGTGAGACAGAGTCAAACTTTAGCGTAAAGAGCGAGGCGTTGAGGAGGGGACAGCCCCTTTCATACGGAATAATTTCTGTTCGTTTTAAGTTTTAATGTTGCTCGTCACTTTCAGTTAAAAAAAAAATTGCTTTTAAATTAAATTTTTGAACGTTTTTGAATTGATGCAGGCTTTGATTTTGACTCACCGCACATGAATAATTAAAACACAAAATTTTTATATTAATTTTACATTTATTTGGTTAAATGGCTTCCTTGAAAGTTGTTTAATTTTATTTACAAACGTTTTTATTAGTAATAAATATATGTAACTTACGAATTAACTTACGTAACGAACTTCTATATTCATATATTTTGGATACGTATATTAGGGGTTTCGCCTCCTAGTCAATACCTCGCTCTTTACGCAAAAGTTCGAATTTTTTCCAATTCTTTAAAATGACCCCTTAATCACAAAGGTCGTTAATTAGAATAAATAGCTCTTATGAAAGTACTAAAAATCTTTGGCTTAAAGAGCGAGGCATTGACTAGGGGGCGAACCAAATCATATGCGTAATAAATTCTTTTCGTTTTAAGTTTTGATGTTGCTCCTTACTTTCAGTTGAAAAACTTGTTTTTTTTATTTAATCTCTGATCTTTTTTTAAATAACGCTGGGAAATCCGGCGCCCCTTCAAAGCAATTTCCCTTCCCCCATGAAAACTTCCTCCATGGAAAGATCCATCCACAAAACCCTGACCCCCCCCCCCCAATACCAGAAAAAATCCCCCTGAAAACGTTGTATAGGCTACTTCCCAATAACCATTACTATATGTGAACATTGGGTAAAGTTCATAACTTTCAGCCCTCCCCCCAGGACTTTGGGGGATTAAGTCATCCTAAAAGATATTTTTATTATATTTTCGACCATGCTGAACAAAATGGCTATCTCAAAATTTTGATTGGGTGACTTTGGGAAAAAAATGAGCATGAGAGGGGGCCTAGCTGCCCTCCATTTTTTGGTCACTTAAAAAGGCACTAGAACCTCTAATTTCCGTTTGAATGAGCCCTCTTACGATATTCTAGGACCACTGGATCGATATGATCACCCCTGAAAAAAAAAACAAAAAAAAAAAGTAAACACACATCTGTGATCTTTCTTCTGGCAAAAAATACTTGATAACTTCAGATACTTGAGAACAGAACTTTTAATTTCCGTTCGAATGAGCCCTCCAACAATATTCTAGGACCACTGGGTCAATACAATCACCCCTGAGAGAAAAAAAAAAAAAAAACAAAAAAAAGCATGCATCCGTGATCTTTCTTCTGGTAAAAAATACAGAATTCCACAGTTTTGCAGATAGGAGCTTGAAACCTCTACACTAGGGTTCTCTGATACGCTAAATATGATGGTGTGATTTTCATTAAGGTTCTATAGCTTTTAGGGGGTGTTTTCTCCTTTTTTTGAAAATTAGGCAAATTTTCTCATGCGCGTAACTTTTGATGGGTAAGACTAAACTTGATGAAACTTATATATTTGAAATCAACATTAAAATCTGATTCTTTTGATGTATCTATTGGTATCAAAATTCCGTTTTTTTTAGTTTTGATTACTATTGAGCCAGGTTGCTCCTTACTTACAGTTTGTTATTACCACGAACTGTTTGATTGAATTTAAAATGACAAATATATCTAATTTTCAATACCCTTTGTAACAAATATATCTAATTTTCAATACCCTCTAAGTAGCCTCAATATCTGTATATTCAGTGAACCATTTATAAGCACCCAAAGAAACTGCAAACATTTTAGAGCTTAAGGGCTAGGCAAACGTAGCTGATTTAGGGAACCGATTTCAGCATCAGCGGACAAACGATAGTGGTAAGAAAAATTTGTTGAGAGAAAAATTTACTGCACAAAATTTTTAAAACAAAAAATCATGGACACAAATAGTCAACTGGAATTTATTAATGGTTGCATGATCTCAGTTTAGTTCTCAGCTCAGTAGTGGGGTCTTTCACAACAGATACCTCTGGCTGACCATTTATTTGTATCCCTATTTTATTTATGATGATCATGATGAAAATCTATTTTTCAAGCTCAAATCGACGCCGATTTCTTTTAAAATCGGCGCTGATTTGGAAATCAGTTCCCAAAATCAACTACGTGTGTCCAGCCCTTTAAATAAGAAAAGTTCATAAAAAACCTGGATTCTAGTGACAGGGAGTATATTGATAAAATCACTAGTGAAAAGATACCATACTAGAGTCAGTAGTAGCCAGAACTGGCAACTAGAGAGGCAGTTTTTTCAATAAGGGACAAAGATGGGTGTATTTTTATGGCTAGCATGCAGCCACCATATGTTTGAAATTAAACTGAGTAAGAAATCCTATAAATCCTTCAAAATACCTTCCCAGGACATACTTTAGTCTGTAGACTCATCCCCAAAAGTTTTCTTTTTCTTAACCTAACCCCTTTCTAAGATAGCCAAAAGTAGCTAAAGAAGAATTTTACCATATCAAGCAATAAAAATTACACTTTTGGAATCAGAAGACAATCAGTTTTCTGTTAATATGTGAATAAAAGTGAAACACTGAAAGGATATATACCATACATCAAAATAGGCTAATTGGTATCATAGGCAGCGGATTGGAGTGCATAGTGGAAATTGGAGAGGCTAGTGTCCTTTTTAATAGTCGAAAGTGATTGGAAGGCAACTAACACCCCTTCCATGCCCACCATTTCCCCAAACACATTCAATCAAAATTTTGACATAGCCATCTTGTTCAGTGTAGTTGATTTCCAGATAGAAATTATGTTTTTGAGGAGGACACTCCCCACAGCCCTCAGGGCAAGGGATGTAAGTTAGACCCTGGGGGCATATATAAGATTTTTATAGAAAGTGTTGTCACAGAAACTTCAAAAAAGGCTCATTTGATTGGAAATTAAAAGGGCTAGTGCTCTTTTTAATAGTTGAAAGTGACTGGAGGGCAACTAACCCCTCTCTCATGCCCACCTTTTCCCCAAACACATCCAATCAAAATTTTGAGTTAGCCATTTTGTTCAACATAGATGAAAGTTTTTAAAATTAGGTCTTTGAGGATGACAACCCTCCAAAGCCCTCAGGGCAAGGGTTATAAGTTATGCCCTGGAGGCATATAAGGTTTTCATAGAAAGCATTGTCATAGAAACTTCAAAAGGGGCTCATTCGATTGGAAATTGAAATGGCTAGTGCCCTTTTTAATAGTCAAAAGTGATTGGAAGGCAACTAACACTGCTTCCATGCCCACCATTTCTCCAAACACATTCAATCAAAATTTCGAGATAGCCATTTTGTTCGACATAGTTGAAAGTTCTGGAAATTAGGTCTTTGAGGATGATAACCCCCTAAGAACCCTCAGGGCAAGGGTTGGAAGTTATGCCCTGGGGGCATATAAGGTTTTTATAGAAAACACTGTTGTAGAAACTTCAAAAAGGGCTCATTCTATTGGACATTGAAATGGCTAGCGGCCTTTTTAATAATTGAAAGTAATAGGAGGGCAACTAAACCCCTCTCATACCCACCATTTTCCAAAACACATACAATAAAAATTTTGAGATAGCCATTTTTTTGACTTAATTGAAAGTTCTGGAAATTATGTCTTTTAGGATGACAACCCTCCACAGCTCTCAGGGCAAGAGTTGTAAGTTAAGCCCTGGGGGCATATGAGGTCTTTATAGAAAGCGTTGTTGTAAAACTTAAAAAAGAGCTCATTCAATTGACAATTGAAAGGGCTAGTGCCCTTTTTAATAGTTGAAAGTAATTGGAGGGCAACTAACCCCCTCTCACGCGCACCATTTCCCCAAACACATCCAATCAAAATTTTGAGATATTCAGTTTGTCCAATGTAGTTAAAAGTTCTGGAAATTATGTCTTTCAGAATGACAACCCTCTCAGAGCCCTCAGGGCAAGGGTTGTAAGTTACACCCTGGGGGCATATAAGGTTTTTATAGAAAGTGTTGTCATAGAAACTTCAAAAAAGGGCTCATTTGATTGGAAATTGAAAGGGCCAATACCCTTTTTAATAGTTGAAAGTGAATGGAGAGCAACTAACCGCCCCTCTCATGCTGACCTCTTCCTCAAACACATTGAATTAAAATTTTGAGATAGCCATTTTGTTCAACATAGTAGAGAGTTCTGGAAATTATGATTTTGAGGATGACAACCCCCCCCCCCCCTCCATACCCCTCAGGGCAAGGGTTGTAAGTTATTCCTGGGGCAATATAAGGTTTTATAGAAAGCATTTTTGCAGAGACTTCAAAAAGGGCTCATTTGATTGGAAGCTGAAAGGGCTAGTACCCTTTTTAATAGTTAAAAGTGATTGGAGGGCAACTAGCCCCCCCCCCTCAAGCTCACCACTTCCCTGAACACATCCAATCAAAATTCTGAGATAGCCATTTTTTTCAACATAAATAAAACTTCTGGAAATTAGGTCTTTGAGGAGGAAACTCCCCCCATAGCCCTCAGGGCTAAAGTTATATGCTATGCCCTGGGGGCATACAAGGTTTTTATAGAAAATGTTGTCATAGAAACTTCAAAAAAACCTCATTCAAAAGGAAATTGAAAGGGCTAGTGCCATTTTTAATAGGCTAGTCAAAACTGATTAGAGGGCAACTGACCCCTCCCTCACACACCCACCATCTCCCAAAAAACATCCAATCAAAATTTTGAGATAGCTATTTTGTGCAGCGTAGTTGATATTTTTGAGCAGGATACTCCCCCCACGTCCCTCAGGGCAAGGGTTGTAAGTTATGCCCTGGGGGCATATAAGGTTTTATAGAAAGCATTATCATAGAAACCTTAAAAAGGGCTCATTTGATTGGAAAGTGCTAGTGCCCAATTTAATAGTCAAAAGTGATTGGAGGGCAACTAACGTCCCTCTCAAGCCTACCATATCCCCAAACACATCCAATCAAAATTTTGAGATAGACAATTTGTTTAATGTAGTTGAAAGTTCTGGAAATTAGGTCTTTGCCAGCATTGTCATAGAAACTTCAAAAATAGCTCATTCAATTGGGAATTGAGAGACCTAGTGCTCTTATTAATAGTCAAAAGTGATTGGAGGGCAAATGCTCCCCCCCCCCATCATTTCCCCCAACACTTCCAATCAACATTTTGATATAGCAATTTTGTTGAACATAGTTGAAGGGTCTGGAAATTATATTTTTGAGTATGACAACCCCCAACAGCCCTCAGGGCTAAGGTTGTAAGTTATGCCCTGGGGGCATACAATGTCATATAGAAAGTATTGTTGTAAAAACTTCAGAAAGGGCTCTTTTGATTGGAAATTGAGAGGGCTTTTACCCTTTTTAATAGTTGAAAGTAATCAGATGGAGAATTGCCCCCCCCCCCAATGCCCATCATTTCCCAAAATATTTTTGATTAACATTTTGATATGGCCATTTTGTTCAACATAGTTGAAAGGTCTGGAAATTATGTCTTTGAGGATTACAACCCTCCCCAAATAGCCCTCATGACAAGGGTTGTAAGTTATACCCTTGGGGGCATATAAAGTTTTTTACAGAAAGTTTTGTTGCAGAAGCTTGAAAAACGGCTCATTTGATTGGAAATTGACAGGACTAGTGCCTTTTTTATTAGTCAAAAGTGATCAGAGGGCAAATGTCTCTCTCCAATATCATTTCCCTAAACACTTCCAATCAAAATTTTGATATAGCAATTTTGTTAAGCCAATCAGAAAGGTCTGGAAATTATATCTTTGAGGATAACAAATCCCCCCAACACTCAGGGCAAGAGTTATAAGTTGTGCCCTGAGGACATATAGGGTTTTTATAGAAAGTGTGGTCATATAAACTTCAAAGGGGGCTCATTGGACTGGTAATCAGACACTCTAGTGCTCTTTTTAAGAGTCAAAGTGATCAGAAAGAAGCTACCCTCTCACCCCTATAGACATGTCATATTGTTTCAAAATGCATCTAATAGAAATTTTGAGATAGCCATTCTATTCAAAAAAGTCTAAATATTATATAACAAGGCTTTTGGATTTGAAACAAACCCCAGAGATTAGGGGCAAGGGTTGTTAGTTATGCCCAAGGGTATTAAAGATTTTTATGGAAGGTATAGCTGCTTGACTTTGGAAGAGGCTCAGTCTTTCTCCCTGAAAAAGACTGTGTCAATATAAAACAAACAGAAAATCAAAAAAAATTTACACAAAATAAGTTTTTTAAACAAAAATAAAGAACTCCATTAAACCAAAAATGCACAAAATAGAATCAAATAATCTACAAAGCATACAACTACAACAAATCAGTATCAATAAATAAATGAAACCCAAAACAAACAGAAATTAAAACAAGTCAAACTCAAAATGAGCAGAAATTAATCTGAGAAGGGTTCTAAACCCTGTGCTTTCTAAAAACCAGAATATAATTTGTACTTTACTGAAAAAAAAAAATTCTTTTAAATTATATGCCCTTGGGGTATATAACGTTTTTTTTTTTACAGATAGGGTAAAGGTACCAATGATTCGACAGTTTTTGTAAAAAACCAGTTTTTCTACTCTAGAAGTCTTAATTTAAAGACTTTTGGTTTGAAAAGGGTTTCAGTATGTAGGAAAAACATCTACGAATCTAACTGTTTGATGAGAAGTTTGAAGTTTTGTCTGGAAAGGGTACAAAACTCCAGTTTTCCGAAATTAGAGCATTTTCACCTACAAATTCGACACAACAAAAAAGTTACCTGTTTTCAACGCAAGTCGGAACCCAATTTGACACCCGTATTGGGTGTCGAACCGATGATTTGACAATTTTTGTAAAAAAACCAGTTTTTCTACTCTAGAAGTCTTAATTTAAAGACTTTCGGTTTGAAAAGGGTTTCAGTATGTACAAATTCGACACAAAAAAAAAAGTTACCTGTTTTCGATGCAAGTCGGAAACCCAATTCAACACCCATCTAAATACTTGGGGAATACTTGTGAGCGGAACCTGGTGTATTTGACATGTATATTCTTGTTTCTTTGTTTTTCTTCAACTTCATTTAATGTATAAAAGTATAAAAGACTACGCAAAAAGTAGAAGTAATAAAACTAACAAAATCGTTTCAAGTATGTAGTATTTGGTATAACAAAATCGGTACAACAAATTTTAATATACATTATTAAATACAAATAGTATTTAGTATAACAAATTTAGTATAACAAAATTGTTTCACTAGCATTTCGGAAGGGATAGGGTCTAGGAAAACGGGAGTGGATTTCAAGAAATTTAAGAAGTTTATTTGATTTAGTGGATTTTATTTTCATATGCAGATTCTTAGTTTCATCCAAAACATAGGCCTACACGTCATTTTGTAAAAGATTTTTTATTTGATAAAATTTGTATTTTTTATTTGGATGAAGGATAAATAAGGGTATAATCCAAAAAAATCTGGGGGGGGGGGGGGGGCAAAACGAGGTCTGGGGGGGGTCAACTGCCCCCCCTGCCCCATAGCAATTTACGCCCCTGCATGGTATGAGGCCAAGCGGCAGTTTCTCAGATGATGGAAAAATCCAGTGTCTGTAAGTAAAACTTCAAAGTTTAAAAAAAAACCTTTTGTTTAAATGTTCTTTCATCTGAAATAGGCTATTATTAGAAATAATAATCATCAAAATCTCTCGTTGCACAGAAAGCACCCGTAAATTCGACAGCTATGGTGCCTATGGTTTTGTCAGTGGATCCTGGAATTTCGACACCTATTATTTCTCATTTGTTTTACATGTTCAGTGAAGTTTTGACAAAGTCACCTATATTTTGACAGGGCCTATTGCTGTCTGTCCGAAATTTCGACAAGGTTACTACGAGATATTCACCAAAGAAATAAATCCCTTGATAGAAGCCGATATACGCTTGAATGCGACTGAAGGATTATTTTTAGTCCACCTGGTATTCCACTACATCAAACAAGAATTTTTGACACTTGGAACCTAGTAGTTTTGACAATGCAATTTCCGTCGCCATTTTCATTTAATTTTATCAAAAAAAAGCTAATGTGGCTACATTTCAGAGAAGATCAGATGTATCTCGACACATTGGCGCTTATCCCAACTTTTCTTGCAATAGATACCCAAGTAATGACAGTTTGAACATTACATATCTGAAAAATTGTCAGGAGCTCCTTTTGTGTCGAAAACAGGAAACTGACTGAATTGAATGTTCTTTTCTTATCTGGGTGTACCAGATATAGTGTCCACGTTTCGCACCGTCGAAATATAACGACGGCTCCAAGAGATGGCGCTCTAAGTCACGGCTAAGCAGAGCTATCCTGTTTTGAAGGAAAATTTCGACAGTGGTTCTGAAATTGCACTGTCAAATCATTGGTGCCTTTACCCTAGTTTTGTTGTAGAAGCTTCAGAAGGGCTCATTTGATTGGAAATTGAGAGGACTAGTGCCTTTTTTATTAGTCAAAAGTAATCAGAGGGCAAATGTCTCCCTCCACTATCATTTCCCCAAACACTTCCAATCAAAATTTTGATATAGCCATTTTGTTCAGCCTATCAGAATGGTCTGGAAATAATGTCTTTGAGGATAACAAATCCCCCCAGCCCTCAGGGCAAGGGTTGTAAGTTGTGCCCTGGGGACATAAAGGGTTTTTATAGAAAGTGTGGTCATATAAACTTGGGGGGACACTCCCCCCATAGCCCTCAGGGCTAAGGTAATATGCTATGCCCTGGGGGCATATAAGGTTTTTATAGAAAATGTTGTCATAGAAACTTCAAAAAAACCTCATTCAAAAGGAAATTGAAAGGGTTAGTGTCAGTTTTAATAGGCTAGTCAAAACTGATTGGAGGGCAACTAACCTCCCTCTCACACCCACCATCTCCCAAAAAACATCCAATCAAAATTTTGAGATAGCTATTTTGTTCAGCGTAGCTTATATATTTGAGCAGGATACTCCCCCACATCCCTCAGGGCAAGGGTATATAAGGTTTTATAGAAAGCATTATCATAGAAACTTTAAAAAGGGCTCATTTGATTGGAAAGTGCTAGTGCCCAATTTAATAGTCAAAAGTGATTGGAGGGCAACTAACATCCCTTTCAAGCCTACCATATCCCCAAACACATCCAATCAAAATTTTGAGATTGACAATTTGTTTAATGTAGTTGAAAGTTCTGGAAATTACATCTTTGCCAGCATTGTCATAGAAACTTCAAAAATAGCTCATTCAATGGGGAATTGAGAGAGACCTAGTGCCCTTATTAATAGTCAAAAATGATTGGAGGGCAAATGCTTCCCCCCCCATACCCATCATTTCCCCAAACACTTCCAATCAACATTTTGATATAGCAACTTTGTTGAACATAGTTGAAGGGTCTGGAAATTATATTTTTGAGTATGACAACCCTCAACAGCCCTCAGGGCTAAGGTTGTAAGTTATGCCTGGGGGCATATAATGTCATATAGAAGAAACTGTTGTTGTAAAAACTTCAGAAAGGGCTCTTTTGATTGGAAATTGAGAGGGCTTTTACCCTTTTTAATAGTTGAAACTAATCAGATGGAGAATTGCCCCCCCCCCCCCAATGCCCATCATTTCCCAAAATATTTTTGATCAACATTTTGATATGGCCATTTTGTTCAACATAGTTGAAAGATCTGGAAATTATGTCTTTGAGGATTACAGCCCTCCCTCCATAGCCCTCATGACAAGGGTTGTAAGTTATGCCCTTGGGGGCATATACAGTTTTTACAGAAAGTTTTGTTGCAGAAGCTTCAAAAACGGCTCATTTGATTGGAAATTGACAGGACTAGTGCCTTTTTTATTAGTCAAAAGTAATCAGAGGGCAAATGTCTCCCTCCACTATCATTTCCCCAAACACTGCCAATCAAAATTTTGATATAGCCATTTTGTTAAGCCTATCAGAAAGGTCTGGAAATAATGTCTTTGAGGATAACAAATCCCACCAGCCCTCAGGGCAAGGGTTGTAAGTTGTGCTCTGGGGACATAAAGGGTTTTTATAGAAAGTGTGGTCATATAAACTTCAAAGGGGGCTTGTTGGATTGGTAATCAGATGCTCTAGTGCTCTTTTTAAAAGTCAAAGTGATCAAAGGGCAGCTACCCTCTCACCCCTAGACACATGTCACATTGTGTCAAAATGTGTCTAATAGAAATTTTGAGATAGCCATTCTATTCAAAATAGTCTAAATATCCTATAACAAGGCGTTTGGGGTTGAAACAAACCCCAGAGATTAGGGGCAAGGGTTGTAAGTTATGCCCAGTGGGTATTAAAGGTTTTTATGAAAGGTATAGGTGTTTAACTTTGGAAGAGGCTCAGTCTTTCTCCCTGAAAAAGACTATGTCAATATAAAACAAACACAAATTAATCAAAAAGGTTTTTGCACAAAATAATTTTTTTAAAGTAAAGAACTCCATTAAACCAAAAATGCACAAAAATAAAATAAAATAATCTACCAAGCATACAACTACCATAAATCAGTATTAATAAATAAATGAAACCCAAGACAAACAGAAATTAAAATAAGTCAAACTCAAAATGAGCAGAAATTAATCTAAGTAGTGTTCTAAACCCTATGCTTTCTAAAAGCCAGAATATAATTTGTACTTTACTAAAAAAAATTCTTTTAAATGTTTTCACTTATAACTTTAAGAAAACAAAAATTAATTAAGATTTTAAGGAATAAATATCAGCATATGTATATTAAACTGACAATGCACATTTTTTTCAGTAAATTCATTTGAATTTTTTTCAGTAAAGTACAAATTATATTCTGTCTTTTAGAAAGCATTGGTTTAGAACCCTACTCAGATTAATTTCTGCTTGTTTTGAGTTTGACTTATTTTAATTTCTGATTGTTTTGGGTTTCATTTATTTATTGATACTGATTTGTGGTATTTGTATGCTTAGTAGATTAGTTGATTCTATTTTTGTTCATTTTTGGTTTAATGGAGTTCTTTTTTTTGAAAAACTTATTTTGTGCAAAAAGTTTTTTGCATTAATTTCCAAAAAGAGGTCCTTCTAGATAAGTCAATAAACTAATAATTTCAAGTGTTTAATCTTAAATAATTTTAATAATAACCATATTGATGCATAGCTTAGATTTTTAGCTACTCATTAATATATATACAATCAAGGGCACTGGCAGAAAACTTTCAACAGGGGCCAGATACCTGAAAGTAACTATGTCTGAGGATATTGGGGTTGTCAATCCTATAAAGTTTTGGTAAAACTTTACTGAAAAAAATGACTGTGGATTGTCAGTTTACAATACATATACTGATGTTTATTCCTTAAAGTTATAACAATTTTTTATTTATTAAAGTTAAAAAATGAAAACTTAAATTGTATTTTTTTTTCAGTAAAGGGCAAATTATGTTCTGTTCTTGAGGAGGCATGGGGGTTGTCAGCCCTAGTCATGGTAAATTGTTGCTTGTTTTGAGTTTGACTTGGTTATTTATTGTAATTTATGTTTGTTTTGGGTTTCATTTATTTGTTGATGGGGGTTTGTGAGAGTTTTACATTTGAAAGATTATTTGACTATATTTTTGATCATTTCTGGTTTAATGGACCTCTTTACTTTTCTTTGAAAAACTGGTTTTGTGGAAAAAGGTTTTTTAATTAATTTTCATAAAGAAACAATTGGATTTATTTACCTTTGGGGAAGTATGGAACAAAAAAGAACCACTAATGCATGTAAACAACTGAAGACCCTATTACTGTTAAATCAGTAAACCAAACTCCAGATTTAACTTTGGGGTTAATCAAATGGGGCATTCCAAAATACAGGCACTTCAGAAGAGGAAAGATGTGTTAGATATTTTCCAGAGGAATTGTCTGCACTTGTCATATAGACTGATCATGACACCTTTAGACTGATCATATTTCAAACAGTGAGCAGTATAAAAATGTGATTCTACACCAGTATAGAAAAACCAAGAGCTTTACTATAAAAAAAAAATGATTACTATTTTACTAATGTTTTTATTAATTTTACTATTTAATTTAAGCCATTTATTTGTAATTTATTTAGAATTATTTATTGATTAATTATTAATTATTTTTGATTTATTTAGAATTAAAAGTCCAATAATTTTAATTTACAAATTCTGGTATCTTGACTAAATTACCATTCAGGTTGAAGTCAAAAGTTAAGATTCATTATTGTGAAAGAAAAACAAGCAAGATTCCTAATAGAATAAGACCTTATAGGATACAACCAATTGAATAGACACAGGATGATCCTTATAGACTTAAGCAAAATTAGAATCTGACTCCTTAACTAGGATTATATTTTAAAAATTAAGGAAAAGAATCAAAAAAAAAAAATAAACTTACATTTTTAGTTTGACAAAATATGAGCAAAAACCAAGACCAAACTAACTGCTGGTAGGGCATGATGCTGTATATAAATAAAACTTTCTTTGTTTATTAGGCTAATACCAAAATGCAGTAAGCTTTATCAAGCTTGTCACACTATTACTAGAGCATAAGAATGCCCTATGAATATTTACTCTATACCCTAAATTGGGTCCTGGTTTTGGTCTCTTTTAGATAAATAAATAATGACCTAGGCTTATACTGAGTTAATCTAAGATCTAAGAATTGAATAAAATTCTGAATTATTCCTGAACAAGTTTCATGGCAGTTCTTATAGACAAAATGAAAATAAGAAATTCTTTTTCTTTCATTAGCCTAATTGTTACACTTCTATTTTGTTCCTACTCTGGTCTAAATTCCAGGGGGGGCATGGCCCCTTTGCCCCCCCCCCCCTGCCAGCAGGCATGTATACAATTCTTCTTAATTCCTACTTGGTAACAAGATATGAGTGTTTGAGTTGTACATAGTTTTGCTCAACTGCGTACTGTTTTTTTTCCCTAGCCTAATTAAGAAAAACTGAGGAAGAATGTGATGTTTTAAACATGGGTCTATATTGTACAGTGGTAAGGCTTTGAAATAAATAGTCCTCAAAGTCATACTTTTCCTCCATAAATAGAAAAGCAAGGAGCAACTTGAGGAATCCACTCTAGGCATTTAATTAAGTGCACCATTGTTATTTACTAACGACTTCTATTTTTGAACTAATTTGCGTGCCAAGATACAGGAGTGCCAGGTCTTGGCGTAGCCTGCCAGAATTTGAGTCCAAATCTCGTAATTTGGCTTGCTGGCACGTCTTTGTATTTAGACTTTCAACTGTTATGCACCCTGGTTAAGCTACAGTTGCCTCCAAGGGCTTCAAGCTCTCTCAGTGATAGTGATACTCATCATATGTGAGCACTTGCTTTAGAGTTTTGATGATTTTCTTGTGGATTTTCGTTTGCAATGTAGTTTAAATTCATAATTATATTTGAAGTACATTTGACACTTTCGCGAAAAGTTGACAGATGCTCACTACCTGAGCTTAGAATCCAAATGCACTTACTACTGTTTATAATACGAAATATTAAGCTGGCAATGGCTTCCAGACTCAATTAGAAGAACAAATTATTGTAAAGAGTGTTTTTATTTCTGTAGCGTTAAGCAAAAACCGTCTAAGTCACATTTTCCAAATTTTACAGGAGAGCCATTTTTCTGGTTGAAAGCGTCTCCTGAATCCTATTATAAACGAACACTGCTGGGGAAAAATAATACAAAGCAAAAAAATATCTAGGAATTGAAATTTGCAATTAGATTTCGCTAAAATTGAGTATATTTTGAGATAATGGACTTATCCGGTTTTCGCAAATTGAATTTTCTGAAAATATTTCAAAAAAACAAATTGCAAATTCAAGCTAAGTCAACTCCGTTTATGTAAGAAATTGTAAAAAAAAATATTGAAAACATGAGGATATCAGCTCATTCTTCTTCATTTTCATTTTCAAGGTAGTCCACCACTGTATTGTCATAAAGCAAACTTTTGTAGAAGGCATGATAGTCCTCAGGCACAAAAAGACAGAAGTGACATCAAGTCGTCCTATTTCGCTTTGGAAGTTGTCTTCCCATTAGGATACTTTGTCTTCATACCTGAAAATGAAAATTTCTTTGATCCTCTTTTTCCATAATTCATTGTTCTGAACGGTGCATCTTCATCTAGACAAGTTTTGAACTTGATGATGCCAAATTTTTTTTCGTACCACAACCAACGGAGAGCTAACCAAGAGAATGGCTGATTTTCGGTATCCACTGTCCTTTCGACACAATTTTTCCTGAAAGATTCGTTGAAGTCAAACATTCCTGACTACAGTATCTCAGTGGCGGTCATGGGAATTTTTCCCCTTGCAAGACATATTAAGTTCGTCCAGTCAGCTGGAACTCGGATTTCAAAGTCTGTATACTTTTTGGCCATCTCAATCCTGGCATGATCGCTTTCGCACTTGAGGTGAGTATGTCCAGGCTTGAAAAACTTTTTATCTATTAATTCAAAACCCTCCGAAGCAATTTTGGAAACCTAATACGAAAACATTCCGTCCACATACATATTCTGATTCTGAGAACCACATGTGTCCGAGCACAAGACTAGCCGTCTTATCCTTGATGGCAGTGCCTTCAGATGCTTAAACAGACAAGAGTCTACCTAAGAGGCTCCCTTGTCACACATTCCTTCGTGTCAAAGGTAAATGCATGACTTTCCCTCTTTCAAAATGCTTATTTCGTGAATGGTAAGGTTGTTTGAGGAGGGCGAAACAGCATTAAGGCCTCAGTTGTTTAAAAAAATATTCTATTTAAATGAAAGTCACGGTGAGGTATATGACCATTATGTGCACACTGAAATGTTGGTGCTTTACCCTCATTTGGAGAATTATTACAACGTCTTCATGCAATGGGTTGACAATGCTGTCACATATCTGGACAATTATAATGAGAAAGGTGGCTCAGTGGTTTTATTTGTTGAAAACTTAAGTGTAAATATATGTAAATTTAAAAAAAATTTATTTTAAAGAGGGAGACATTAGGAGAGGGCTTTTGAATTAAAATATAATGTTGATTTAAAAGGATGTCAGGGTGTCCAACGAATCTGTTTCGAAACGGGCCAAAATTGTTTATGTACGCATTTCTCATATCGGCTTTCCAACCTCTACAAAATAAAGCTACAAAGAAAAATTTGGATCAGTGGCCCTACATGGGAAAGAAGGATCTAATTTCCCCAGAGTAGATTTCACTTGGTTAACCCATAAATTTCCAGTAACACTCAAAGGAATAGATATTTCTGAACGGGCAAACACGCATTTAAAGGTTGGTGCTACAGTGCTACAGTAGGAAACGGAATTTGCAGAGGGTGTGCGTTCTGATAAAAAGGGAGTAATTTTTCCAGTATGGGCCCCATCGATTGAATCCGTGAAAACACTGGGCTTGGCTGTTGTACACACACCACCTAGTGAACCTAATTCAATCGGCAATTTCAACCCAATAACGGATATTAGTAGAGTTCTGGGGCGGAGAGAAAAATTAAATGGGGTACGATACTATTGCCTAATGTGTTTGTATAGATTTTGGACTGAATTAAAGCTACAAAATCACATGAAACACTGCAAAAGACACGGCTATCAATCGGTGGAGACAGTTTCCGGTTACCGGGCGGTTTTACGATTTAGAAATTTCCAGAATACACTTATGCAAAGTGATAAAATAAGTTTGGATTGTGAGGCGAAGCTCACAGATGTGAACGACCTACAATATCCAAATCGTATCAAAGAACATCAAGCTTTTGCAGTTTCCTATACCCATGCGAAGAGAGACAGCAGTGACACTATGTGTCTCGTAGAAATAGTTGAGATATTGGACGAGAAAGATGGCATGATCAAACCATTGACGAAATTAATTGTCACTGCGAATGGTGCAAATTCTCGTTTGAGACACACACACTACCCAATGATACTATCAGCACAGGATCGCCTGGCCATTAAAAATAAGAAAATATGTTGGGTATGTAAGGGGAAATTTGAGGAGGACACTAAGGGGAAAGGGAATAGGGGGAAAAATACTAAGGCGGAAGGGGAAAGTCTGCGACCAAGATCATTTATGGCAAGAAATATCATCAGGGGTTAGAAATTTTTGTGGAGTAGCACATCAATCTTGCAATGTGAATGTGAGCCACAGTTCTTTATACCAGTTTTCATTCACAATTGAATTTACGATTTGAAATTTATTTTCCAAACTTTGGCTCGTATGCACAGGGAGGGGGTTTGCAAATAGCCCATGGGTAAATAACTTATTTACCTACAATATTATACCCAAATCTGCTGAGAAGTTGCTGCTTTTAGAGTTCAAATGGCAAACAGTGGATAATGGGCGTACGTGTTGGAATAAAACCGTTATTTAGATTCTTATAGTTTTTTCGCCAAGGCTCTCAGCCAACTTATTCAAGTGCAGAAAAGTGACAATTTTGATAGTTTCCCTCTGCTTAAACAGCACTTTCCAGACAATGAAATATATGACTTACTGACATGTAAAGGCATATACGCATATGGCTATTACAACTCTGGTGCAAGGTTAAGTGAGGAGAAACTCCCCCCCCCCATTAAAGCATTCTATAATTCACTTACCGGTAGTGAATGTACTGCCGATAATTATGAATTTGCCAAGAGGGTATGGACTAAGGGGGCTGTAAAAATGGTTGGGATTATTGTAGAATGTACTTGGCAAGCGATATGTTAACTATTTTAGATATTGTCTGCAAGAACACAGACCAAATTTATTCGGAATTCGGGGCTAGACATTGGCTATTATTTTCCAACACCACACCTCGTGATGGACTTAATTCTAAAAATCAGTAGGGAGGAATTAGGCCTAATCACCAATGTGGATCAATACATATTTGTTGAAAGATCTATGAGGGGGAATATGTTTTTCGCGGGGATTGCGTCTTAACAACTGATCCAAGTGGGCAGAACTCTGTTGATGGTGTAAAGTCCAATGCTGTTTTTCTGGACATGAACTCACTATACCCCTCTGCAATGTCTCACTACAGTTTACCGTGTGGCAATTACAAATGGCTTGAAAATCCTTGTGCCCTAGATTTCCCCGACATTCTTAAATGTCGAGGAAAATGGTCCTCAAGGATGGCTTTTTGAAATTGACGGTCACAAACCAATTGAGCTCCACGATTCTGTCAAAGATTTTGTTTTTGTGTAAATAGACCGGTGACCAAGAAGTCATTGAGTCCATACAATCAGTCTTTAGTCGAGGATATGGCCATGCATTGGACCCCCTCTGAGCGGAAACTAATTGCAGATTTGGACCCGAAAAAGAATATTGTTGTTCACCATGTGCTATTGCGATGGATGGTGACCAATGGTTTCAGGGTTACAAAGATACATAGAGCTCTGCAATTTGATCAGAAACCCTACTTGAAAACGTTTACTGACACGTTTGTCAGTAAACGTTCACAGGCAAAAAGTAAAGTTCAAAAGGAAATGCATAAACTTATATTAAATTCAGCTTTTGGAAAAATGTGTGAAAGCGTACGAAACAGATCTCGTTGTGACGTTGTAACCTGGTCCATAGAATGTGCACGAATCGTCGTCGATCTCAATTTCACAACATTCACGGTCATAGACCCGAATATGGTTCTCCTACGCAGAAGAAGAGAAACGCTGTTCTGAATAAGAATATTGCGGGAGGAAGTTCATTACTTGAAATTTCAAAAAACTCATGTTGTCATTCTTTTACATTGTGTGTAAGGTACAATGGCCAAGGGAGGGGGAGGTTCAAGTGTACTATGGAGACACAGATTCTCTATTGTTAAAAATTAAAACCAATAATTTATTGAAAGATTTGGAAAATGGTCTATACATCAGCTCTCGGATGGATTACACGAATTGGAATAAGAGCATCTACCTCGAGTTGTTAAAACGCCAGGCCCCCAATCAAATATTAATGTTAATATATGAGACGGGGAGCGATTTAATATCCAATGAGGTGTTCCCCAGTCCAAAAGTATACTGTGTGGAAACACGGGTTAAGCATGTAAAACAAGCGTGCCAAGAGGTGCCTACACACTTTGTAAAAAATAATTTCAACATTAGTGTCTACAGAAACTGTGTGGAGAGTAGTCTAGTGCCAAGAGCAAAAGTAATGGCAATTCGCTCATTACCATTTAAGAACTATACTGTTAGAGTGGGAAAAATGCCATGTCATGCATATCCAACGAGGTCTATGTACTCGAGGATGGTATGAAAGTACTCCCCCATGGTCACTACCGTATTTCACATCGAGTTGAATGTATGGACTATCGAAAACAACTCGGTCTGGATAAATTGACTTAATTTCAAAAAAAATAGTACTTTGGTGGGCGGGAGGGGAACAGCAATTTCCCATATAATCTACATTCCATTTTCATTGCCATCATTTTCGTCAACATCTTCATCATTTAACTTTTTTCTGCTGCTGCTATTGTAGACAGGGTTTTGTTTGCCGCCGAAGCAGGCTGCGCTTTTCGGCCCCAGGGGGGTGAGGAGGGGGGGAGGGGGGTCCCGGCCCCGGCTGGCCTTTCACGCCGCAGCGGGCCGCGCTTTTCGGCCCCTGGGGGTGGGGGTCCCAGACCGGGCCCAGCCTCCGGCCCCGGGGGGTGGGGGTCCCGGTCCTGGGGGGAGGAGGGGATTCTCATCTTTTAAATTTTGTAAATAGTGTTTTAATAGTGTTGTAAATAGTCTACAAATGTGTTCAACTGTGCTGCTGTTCTTGCTATTGCTGTATGCATTATTTAAAATACATAAAAATACATTATTTTACATTCTTATTGTTCTGTTGTTGTGTTGTTGTGTTATTGTTGTTGTTGTTGTTGTACAAAAAGTGTTGTTAATAAAAGAAAAATATGTTCTTGATGTTCTTGTTGCTATTGAATAACGTACTAGGTAGATGCTGCTACTCTAGGGAAAATTATTTTTATTTATTTATTTATTTATTAGACAAGTATGGTTTACAGTTAGTTTTAGTCCAACTGCTGTCAACAGCAGTATTTATCAATTTAAAACACCATTCGGATCGTTTCTCTGTGGCCCCTCAATGTCGGGGAAAACGACACTTTTAGCTAAAATAATTAAAAAGTGTAACAAACTGTTTTTGGAAAAACCAAAGAAAATTTACTATTGCTATAGTGTTTGGCAAGAGTCTTATGACCAAATAAAAGCTATTGCCACTGCTACATCCATGCCAATACAATTCATACGGGGACTTGATATTTTTCAATAATATTGAGCCAAACTCATGGGTGATTGTTGATGATTTAGCTGAATTCAATGAAACAGTTCTCACAGGAAATGCTACAACTGTTTACAGTTCGCTCTCATCATGAAAACATTTCTATAGCCCTAGTTCTACACAATCTGTTTTCATCAGAGCAAGTGTACGAGGACCCTTGCTTGGAACTGCACCATCAATATTATCTATTATCTATACTATCAGTTCTCGCAGGAAATACTACAACTGTTTATTATTCGCTCTCATCATGAACACATTTCCATAACCCTATTTCTACACAATCTGTTTCATCAGAGCAATTGTATGAGGACCCTTGCTTTGAACTGCACCGTCTATATTCTCTACAGTGTTGTTCGTGATCCAGTTCCCTAATAACTCTTAATAAGCAAATATATCCAGGTGCCCCCAAGTTTCTACTTTCAACATACAGTCAGGCGACAAATAAGCCCTACGGGTATATTTTACTGGATCTTAATCAGAATACACCAGAGGATTTACGTGTAGTCACAAATATTTTCGACAAATAATTTACTGTATATCTTCCGGTGAACAGTAGAAAGGGCTATTAGTTGCCATCATGACACTGAACAAAATACACGAAAATAGACACTTATTTTTTTCCGTTCTAAAGTACTTCAAAACCCCCCACCCACGAAGGCCATACTCAAACATGGTGTTAATAAGGAATTTATTAATCTAATATCTGAACTTTGTTTAAATTTAACTAAGGGTAATGTACACTTGCCAGAAGGTGTTAGACAACAGATAAAGCAACATCGTTCCACAGTACGTGCCTTGGCTTGTAAAAACAAAGGAAAAGATTTTAAAAGAAAACGTTTCCTTCAAGCGGGCGATATCTTTTTAACACTTTTGCTACCAGTAACTGCAGGACTTGTAAACAGTTTTCTCTAGATGGCTAAAACCTACAAATTGACTCCAACAGAACTTGTCCTTTCACCAACTGAACACTTTGAGGACAATCTAAGCAAATTCATCAATGATGTAAATATTGCCGACGATAAAAATCTAGTTTTAATTAAAGATGGACTTCGTCGCTTGGACAAACATTGACCGTATCGTAAGAGACCCACGCCGCCAATGTCACTGATCCCCAGCCCCCCAATAAGGAAATATCTCCTCAAGATTCTGCAGCAACAACAGCACAGTCAAAGGAGAAGGAATTGAATTCAATAGTGACATCAATTGGAAACCTACTGGCACACACTAATCGGTAAAAGAGTAAAAGAGTATTAACATATCTCATATTAGAAAGTGGTGGTGATGATTATCATCAAGTGCAAGTCGATAGCACTGGGAAACGAATTATAATTCAGGGAAAAAGTTATAATCTATCGAATTAATTTGTGATATGGTTACAAATCATAAAGGACTTTTATCATTTGACAATAATCTATACAACTTTCTAAATACATCAAACTTCCCCAAAATTTTTACTGGCAATAAGCAAAATCTAAAGAAATTAAGGGAATATGGTGGGGATGTCAGCTCTCTAACAACAACGTTTAAAAAAGAAGAAGAGGAAGAAGATTTTAAATCAATGTTGGAAAATACTAGCACTCCTAAGAGCAGCAATGATTCGATAACATCGACAACGATGGCTAGACAAAAGCGAAGATGTATCAATATCAACTCACCGTCACAAGCACCACCCTCCAGTGTGCAAAGGGTAGTGGGCATTACACTACGTTTTTGCGTTCAAAATGGATGAAGTTTTAAAACATATCTACGAAAATATTGGTGAAGTGGGAAGTCTAAGCTCCCCCAAAACGCTTTCTAAAGTTGCCTCTGATGTCATTGGCAACAGTAGCACTTTAAAAAATGCAAAAGAGTATCTAGAAAATTAAACGAGTTACACTCAACATCGGAATCACAGGTTTCGTGGCAAACAATATTGACAAACTAAAGCCTTTTTAACACTGCATATAATGCAAACAGATCTTTTAACTCTAGATGAGATTCAAAGACGGTACAATATACCTTACAAATATATTCTAGTGGCAATCAGTGTCTTTAGTCGCTATGCATAATCCATTCCATTGCAATCAAAGAGAGGTATTGAAGTTGCTCAGGCTTTAGAAAGTATTCTTGAACCAGATAACTATAGAAAAATTCAAAGTGATCGAGGTAGCAAATTGTTAATCCACATGCACAAAAGGTTCTATTGAAATATAATACAAAGCTCTATCATAGTCACAGTCCGAAAAAGGCAGCATTGGCTGAACGATTGATAAGAACGATTCGTCTATTAATTTCGAGATATTTTACACTGAAAAATTACTGTTGCCTTTATTCATGATTTAGATAAAATCATGCAAATATATAGCCAACGACCTCATCGATCTCTATCCAGTGTTAGCCCTCAGGAAGTTCATTGCAGTGAAAATACATTTGACACTTTTCTTAAAAAAGATTCCAGTGAAAAAAAATTGTGAAGAAAAAATTCAATGTTGGCGATACTGTTCCAATTAATATAACCAGCAATATTTTTGAAATAGGGAATTATTTATGGTCCACTGAACTTTTTAAAGTGTCAAAAGCCCTAGACACCAAACCCTCGACATATCGTCTGCGAGACACCAAAGATGATGAGATCCTCGGCTGTTTTTATGAATATGAACTACAAAAAGTTAGAAACAGTTGTGAAATTTACCAAATTAAAAGATGTGAAATTAAAAATAAAAAATTGTGAAATTTATCAAATCAAATTAAAAATTTTTATCATCAATTAAAAGATTTTAAAAAGCCGTACTCGCATGGGGTATGAGACAGTTGCTTATTCGTTGGCTAGGATACAATTCCGATTTTGATTCTTGGGTTGCAGTTGAAAACATTAACAATGCCCAATGATTTCTATGTGACATTCATGTCCAATGATTCCAACCCTCTCTACAATGAATTGAATAAAACAAGTGATTTTTGGACGAAACTCTCTCCCACTATCAAATTTTACGGCGCGTATGAAGTGTCTCTTGTCGACTGTATTTTCAAAAATACCTATGATATCCTAAGAAAAGATCGTAAATATGATATAAAAATTAGACCCTATGATTGGCCGCCAGCCGTTAGCGAAAAACATAAAATTCAAAATATCAATTCGATGGATTATCCATATGTTGAATTACAATACGAGGAACTCACTTGTATGAATGGTTTATGTCGTTCTATCAATAAAAGAGTTTCCGCTCGTAAGAAAGGAGTCTTTCCTTTCAACTATTCAAAGGAAGAGGGCAAGATCTCCATTAGTTCACCCATTCCCAGTGAAAAGGTTATTCTCAATGATAATCAAAAAGATGTTCTTAGCTTTAAACTTAATATAATCAACGGTAAAAGTGCCGGAAACACAGATATTATTTTTGCTGACCCCCGCCTGCCTTCTCCACCGACACTTGTATATATCTTTATGCTTCGTTTGTTGAAACATCCAGAGTTGGCAAAAGCAATATTCCCCTCCTACGAGTTCTTACGAGTTCCCCTCCTACGAGTTCTTGAACGAAAAACCAATCAAGATCATATTCATCATTAAAACATAAAGCATCTTCAGTATATCCCCGTAAACACTTCCTATTTGGAACTCTGTCAGTTAACACTAAACTGAATTAGGTGATCCTCTAGCAATATCAAAAGGTTTGGCTGTGATTACATGCCATTTTTGACCCATCATTGTCGGTGTTCAAAAACAAGATGTCTAATAGAAAAGAAGTATTCATTTGTCCTGATATATTGACTGCTATTTTAATACTCTTGGCCCAAGCCAACTGGGCAATGGAATGGACTATTACTGTACGATTGGAGCTCTGGCAAAGGATTTTGAAAAAAGCGCTTCGGGCAGTCTTAGGTCCAGTACGCGAACCCTTGGCGAGCAATTGAAATCTCAACAAAATGGAAAAAGTTTAAAAAGGTTGAGAAACAGTGCACCAGTCACCAGTCTCTGCTCGGTTCAGAAACGAAAGACATCACCCCTGTCAAAGATTTTTAAATAAAAAAAACAAGTTTTTTTTAACTGAAAGTAAGGAACGACGTTAAAACTTAAAACGAACAGAAATTATTCCGTATATGAAGGGGGCTGTCCCCTCCTCAACGCCTCGCTCTTTACGCTAAAGTGTTTTTATTGTTTAAAAAAATAGAGTTGTGAGAAAGTCAAACTTTAGCGTAAAGAGCGAGGCGTTGAGGAGGGGACAGCCCCCTTCATATACGGAATAATTTCTGTTCGTTTTAAGTTTTAACGTCGTTCCTTACTTTCAGTTAAAAAAACTTGTTTTTCTTATTTAATTTTTGAACGTTTTTGAATTAATGCAGGTTTTGATTTTGGCTCACCGTACATGAATAATTAAAACAAAATTTGCATATTATATTTGGTTAAATGGCTTTCTCGAAACTGGTATAATTTTATTTACGAACGTTTTTATTAGTAATAAATATACGTAACTAAGAATTAACTTACGTAACGAACTTCTATATTCATAAATTTTTAACACGTATATTAGAGGGTTCGCCCCCTAGTCAATACCCTACTCTTTAAACTATGTTCCAATTTTTTCCAGTTCTTTAAAAAATGACCTCTTAATCACAATCAGTTGATCAGTTGAAAAACTTGTTTTTTTTTTATTTAATTCATGATCTTTTTCTTTAATAATGCTGGGAAATCCGGCGCCCCCTTCATAGCAATGTCCCTTCCCCCATGAAAACTTCCTTCATGGAAAGATCCTTCCATATAGCCCCCGACCCTCTCCTTCCCCCACCTACCAGAAAAAATCTCCTCTGAAAAAGTCTGTATACTTCCCAATAACCAATACTATATGTTAACATTGAGTAAAGTTCATAACTTTCAGCCCTCCCCCTGGGGACTTTGGGGGATCAAGTCATCCTAAAAGACATTTTTATCATATTTTCGACCAAGCTGAACAAAATGGCTATCTCAAAATTTTGATCGGGTGACTTTGGGAAAAAAATGAGCGTGGGAGGGGGCCTAGTTGCCCTCCATTTTTTTTTGGTCACTTAAAAAGGGCACTAGAACTTTTAATTTCCGTTCCAATGAGCCCTCCCACGATATTCTAGGACCACTGGGTCGATACGATCACCCCTGGGGGAAAAAAACAAACAAACAAACAAACAAACAAACAAACAAACAAACAAATAAACACGCATCCGTGATCTTTCTTCTGGCAAAAAATGGAAAATTCCACATTTTTGTAGATAGGAGCTTGAAACCTCTACAGTAGGGTTCTCTGATACGCTGAATATGATGGTGTGATTTTCATTAAGGTTCTATAACTTTTAGGGGGTATTTCCCCCTTTTTTCGAAAATCAGCCAAATTTTCTCAGGCACGTAACTTTTGATGGGTTAGATTAAACTTAATGAAACTTATATATTTGAAATCAGAATTAAAATCTGATTCTTTTGATGTATCTATTGGTATCAAAATCCCGTTTTTTAGAGTTTCGGTTACCATTGAGCCGGGTCGCTCCTTACTCACAGTTCGTTACCACGAACTGTTTGAAAAGAAGGAAAAAGACGACACGTACAATAAACAGAAGACGAAGCCCAAGGAAGAGAATTGTTAGATCGAAACTGGATTTCTTTTCATAGACTGAACAATGGCATATCTACCGCATAAGTATTCTCATCCTTCAATCACTTCATCTTTAAATCTATTCAATGCAGAAAATGTTGATGTGGGTGTAAAACATTGATTCTATGAACAATTTTATCTACTACAGCAACCGCTCTCCGATAATATCCACTTTCAAATTTATTCCAATAAAGACTACTTTATGGACATGTCTTCGACACTTATAGATTTACATATGATAGTCAAGATATCCGACAATGGAATGCCAATTCGTGCTGATGGAATATCCTATGAAAATTGTATATTACATAATTTATTTCGTCGAATCGGTGTCTACATAAATGGAACATTGGTGAGAACAAGCAACAATCTCTCAAATTATACAAGCTATGTGCAGTTCATGTTGATGACACCCAAGTCATACAAGGAATTGAGAGGCACCTCCAATTGATATGAATATATTACAGATACTGATAGTACAGATGCACTTAAAAATGCTACAACTAGTGAATTACATCTAGTTGGAAAAATATATCATGACATATTTAATATACCCCAATGGCTACCACCAAATATTAAAGTGGATATAAAATTGACGCTTGCTCCATCCAATTTCATTTTACGAAAGGAACTTTCTCCCAATCCTGATGTAACTCTCTCTCTCTCACCTCGGCAATACTACATGTACGAAAGCAGCAGGTTATTAGTTCTGTTTCTTTGGCAGTGGAAAAACTTAGAGCCAGCGGAAATAATATTAGACTACTTGTTCCTCATACAATCACCAATCAATGTCATATTGCCACAGGCTTGCCTACCTTCACCAACTCATCCTTTATCAAAGGTGAAATTCCATCAAAATTAGCATTGGCATTTGTAAAAAGCGCTAGTGCAATAGGATCGTGGACTGGCTGCCCACATAGATTTGAGATGTTTGGACTTTCATCTATATTCTGCAAAGTAATTGGAATCCCACCCTACAATCTATCTTTTGATAAATCCTATAGAACATTGTACAAGTTGACAAAGCAAACCCTAGATCATGATTCCCAACTATTTGAAAATGGTATAACCGAAGAAATGTTTGCTAAAACACATCGTATCATTGTACTAGACTTGTCTGGCACTCAAGATATGAGTATAGTACGAACGGGGAGTGTGCATTTAGAGTGTACATTTGCCGACCCATTACCTGAAAGTATCGCACTAATCTCGTTAAATCAATTTGAAACCTATTGGGTAATTACTCCCCGAAGGCAGTGTTCTACTAGACCTGGCACCATGAACACTAGTCAGTGTGTTTAATATGGACCCTTACATGTCCAAATACAGATCCTATTGTCTACCATCGGACATTAAGGGCGTGGAGGTCGGGGGTTAGTTGCACTCCAGTCTATTTTGACTCTTAAAAAGTGAGCAAGAACTAACAATTTCCAATCAAGTGAGCCCTCTCCGAAGATTATACGAGCATCTCTTTCATAAGAACAATACATGTCTTTAAGGCATAACTTAGAACGCCTTTCCCGGGTCCCGGGGGGTTGCATTGAAACCGGAGTGTTTTTCATCCGAACTTTGAACTATTTTTAACAAAATGTCAATACTCAAAATTCTCGTCAGATGTACGGTGACGCTTTCTAATTAAGTCAATTTTGGTATTTAGTAAAAATATTAAGACGCAAATACGAAAGTTTAAAAATACTACTTGTTATTAAGATAAGGGACACATCCTGGCATGTGTATGCTCAATAGGAAATTGAGAAATGACCAATTCCAGCTATGTGCAAAAGTGGGTCCCGATAAGGTGTGGTGGACGAAACGTATAATAGATAAATTTTATGGGAACGGGGTCGAATATACTAATTTATGCCGGACTGACCTCTGGTCCGTTGATTTAGAAATACCTTTGAATATTGTTGAATTAATGTAAGTGTTCAAGTATCTTATCGTATTATATATTATTGTAGATTTCTGATACTTGTTGTCTCCCTGGGACCATCAGTCCCAGCGGAATATATATATATTATCAAACCCTGTACTAGTGAATGTTAGCTGAATAAAAGTATTGTGTTATAGCCAACCTCGCTACAATCTTATTTTAGTCACTCGAATATTCCCAGCTGGTACGCGTCATTAGTCAGGTCATAGCCTAAGGCCCGCTGCCAAAGTTTATTTATCTTAGGACCACAAGTATCTCCCCTATAAAGGGAGCAATAAGGCAACAACCACAACCTCACCCTAACACCTTAAAATCACTTTACCACAGCTGTTGGCGGTTGGATAAACTGGGCCGAGAGGACTAAATAAAAACTATAGATTGGAACAGAAATGGATTTTTCAAAAGAGGAAAGTAAATGAATTTCGCTTTTAGCGGCGCTCGAATTAGCAAAACTTCGAGCAGCTTTGCTCGATCTTTGGCTATTAGAAATAGACTTGTCTTCAAAGATTTGAATACAGTAGAAAAAATGGAAAAAAGGCTCAATCAAGAATTCTCAAATGGGGAAAATATACAGTATCTAGATTTTAGCAAGTAGAAGTAAGTGCATAATTAGTAGTTTTTCTTAGTGTTAGTAATAAATGCAATGTAGTAGTGCTTTATATCACTAAATAATAAAGTATTTTTACCGCAAATTAAAAGAATAAAATAAAAGATAATATGTAAAGAAAAAAATCTAGCTGAGCCGATGAAGTGTTGGTCGAAACAGAAGAATTTTAGGCATAATAGTAGCAAATAGGGTCCTATTTCATCCTTACTACGGGTACGGGCTATAGCCTTATTGTTTAAGGATAACACTGCTACAATATAGCAAAGGAAGCACATAAATTGTTGTTGGAACAATTATAGGTTAGAAGCTGCCATTTCTGAGTATATTTAGAAGTAGAGATGCTTCGAAAATATGGTAATTTACGACGTAATAAGTAATAGAATTACCTTTGTTAAAGCTAACCCGAATACTAGGTTAGTTTTCTAGTTTCACAAGCAAAGGGAAGGAAAAGATATGTAAATTTGTAGTTAAAGCACTTGAGGAGAGGGATGGAAAAAAAGAGGAAAGTAACCTTAGAATTAAGAAAACAAATGTGGAAGCTTAGTAGAAGTCGCTGAAAGAACAGAAAAAAAAGAAAAAAAAGAATTGTTTCCCAGCTGTGATGGGAAGTCTTCATAAGGCTAGAAATCGGTGAGAGAAACCGAAAACCACAGGAAATGGAGGTACGGGGATAGGTCTTAAAAACGACCGCCTTTCCCTACATAGGGGACCTTCATCTGAATAATGGGGTAAGAAAAAGTTCAAATTCTGAATTAGCCACACAAAATGCGTCAGAAGAAATTTCAAATTTGAATTTTAAACTATGGCTGCTTTTCAGCCATGTAGATGTAAAGCTACCAGTGTATGAAAACTGTTATTCTTGTTTATATAGAATATAAGCCCACATTATGACAAACGGATAAGACAAGGCATCCTTTTGGGATAGCTGACATTGATAATTCTGGTCCGCTCTTACTGTTACTCAATGACGAACCACCCTCAAGTCTAGTCTAACTATTAATCAGGAGAGTTTGGTCGAATATCAGATAGAGTGTATATCAGATAAAACACGGTCTGATAGCAGAAATCAAATAGAGTGAAGCCAATAGTCCCTTATATCCCAATTAGCCTACAAATAGATTTTGTCTAGAAACCAAATAGAAACTTTATCACGGGAACAATTACACAGTGGCGTTAAAGTTAAAGTTATAAATAATTGACTCGTAACTTTTATTGGGTGTAGTGAAAATAACTGAATTATACATATTGAGAACCAGAATATAAGGCGATTCTTTTGATATTTATATTGAAAAAAATAATTTGTTTTTAATTTTTTTGTTTTGTTGAAAAAACCTCTGAGGTAGCACCTCCAGTCGAACTTGAAAAAAAAATTTCGACAGAAATTGAAAATAATAATAGGAAAGGCAGTGGGATTTTACATTAAGTGCGCGCTACATGTATAAGCTGGCTGTAATCTTATTATAAATAGTAGAAGATAACAAATGAACAGTTACCCAATAAGGACGGTAAACATAAATAGGATCCGTAGATAAAAATCGTCACAATTTAAAAAGTATAGCACAGTAAAAAACCAAAGTTTTTTCGAGTATAAATAATTTCACATATTAAATTAAGTCACAAGCAAACCACAGTATTTCAAGGCTATAATTTTAACTCTAGTGATGTATTGGATCTGAGAAAACGAACTGGCACTGGAGATCCCTAATTTAAACAAATGGCTGTCACCTATGCCAACCCAAACACTCAAATCCCAATCCGTTGACACCCTAACGCAAACTAAACACATTCATTTATTTTTAAATTAAACAGAATATTATACGACGGAAAAGCACACAGTAACGAACATTAATTCATTCATATAATTTTCCCAGATTAAGCTTATCAATAAACCACTGATAGCGAACACTGCATCCAAATTTATTCACCCTTGTCAAGGGATTATTTTCTCTCTTTCTTTGGCAAACAAAATAGTAATTAAAGCAAGGATAAAATGGGCAACCAGCATATTGTAAAAATTACAATTTTTTGGACAATTGGGCTAGAAAATGCGGTGCAAAACTTAACTAAAAGTGCGCTAAAAATCAACTGAAAAATACAGTACTTCTAGAACACAAACACTTTTGGACGGAGAAATTTAAGTAATTTCAACGAAATACAGGTTGCGACAATAAATAACCCCACCCCCTAAAAACAAGGAGACAATGAAATTGACTGTGGAATGGCAGTCGGCGTAAAAACTTGTAAAAGTTATTGAATAAAACAGGAAACATATAAATATAGGCTTAGAAAAGACCTATTGTACTGAAAAAGACTTGAAAAAACCCTTATGCTTCATTGAAGTAAATAATCAAAAAAAGGAAAAAAGGTTCAAGTTGAAAATATAGCCAGACAAAATTGAAGGAAAAGAAATTGAATGGAGTCGGTTAGACTCTGATATACGTGCATATTGAGCTGACTGAACGAGATTAGTACAAGATATTTGTACTAAAAAAGTACAAAATAAATAGAATATTATACTAGGGAGCCACCGTGACAGTGGTGCAACTCTGGCCGAGATTAAATTGAAATACAGGGCATATGTTCCAGGTAGAGAGAGAGAAAATTATACTATTTCATGTGGAAGTTGTTTTCGGAAAAATGATTAGCATATTAAAAACAATTAAAAGAAGGCACATTAATAGCCTAATGGACTTCAGTTGATCACTTGTGTGTCTTAAAAATAAATTAACATATGCCACAATGGCAAGGTATATTTCCTGCAGAAGGGCCACTTTGTTTGATAATGCAATAGTCCAAGAGGAAAACTGTGGCCACAAATCAAAAAGTGTGGCTATGACTAATTAATTGCTGTGTGCAGGTAATAACAGTTCTTTCAGCATTAGTAATCAGACAAGATAACCTGAATATGTTCTATGGCGCTACCGAAAAAAAAACCTGTGGTAAGCAAACCTTCAGAATGCATGCACAAGTACGCTGAAAAGGTCATAACAGGTAGAAAGGTGAATAGCTAAATTTGGGCTTATCAAATCTAAGCTGTAAGTGGATGAAATCTAAGCTAATCTGTAAGAATTTCAATTACCTGAAAATCGAAAAGAATTAAAAAGCTCATAAGTTTGAATAACAAACAGACATAAAGTAAGCTAAAAATAGTTACTGACACGAGTTGGTTCAAAATAAAACCAAAGAAAAGTTGTAAAACAAAGATTTAAAAAAGTGAAAAATAAATGTATATTGTCGTATATGGAAAATGTATATGGTGGTAACAAATGCTATTGAGAAAAAATCTAGTTACAAAGGTATTCTGAAAACCTTTAATAAATATGGAATTGTTATCGTATAAAATTGCAAATATATAAATTTTAATAGCAAAGTCATGTTATATGAACTATTGCCAAGCCCTTATATAGAGCCTAATCACAGTTCTCAGTTATAGTATATAAATCTATTTGTTAGAGTTGAATTTTTTTGTAAATATTTTAATTGCTGTTTAAGACTTATCAAAAGGTCTTGATGGACTTATTAAAAAGTTTTACAAAAAAAAAAAAAAATATTGCAGTGACTAAATACATTGTAGGGGTGCATAATTATTGTTTGTGTTTAAATAATTATGTTATGTAAAAACATAACTTAAGTTATTTTAAATTATAATATATATATATATATATATATATATATATATATATATATATATATATATATATATATATATATATATATATATATATATATATATATATATATATATATATATATATATATATATATATATATATATATATATAATATATATATATATATATATATATATATATATATAGATATATATATATATATATATATATATATATATATATATATATATATATATATATATATATATATATATATATATATATATATATATATATATATATATATATATATATATATATATATATATATATATTGAATTAATATGTTGATTAATTAAAATGTCATTAATACTTTATAAGCAATTAACAGAAAACTAATTGGAATTAATTCCAATGCTAGTCTATACTATTTTTTTCGTAAAAGCTTTAAGTTTTAACTAGTGGTTTAATGTCATATCTAAGCTTAGTGACTTCTAGTCAACGTATAGATAGTTTTTATTGTGTAGTAATCCGTTAAGTAATTAATAATTCTATATTAAATTTGAAAAGGATGAGTTAACAAATTACCAGCAAGAAACATAATGTTTCTATTTAAGCGGTTTATCATGTTTAAAGTAAAAAGAGAGAAAAGAAATTAAAAGTAATTAACCTCTCGCTTAAAACAAAGAATGCAGTGATAGATACAAAATTGAGTGTCTCTTTTTACTATATTTGTTACACTTTATGCTTCATCTGTATTCTAATGTGAATATTAGACAGGAAGGGTTTGCGAAAGCATAGGTTGGCTGGCCCCCAGCCCCCCATTGCACTTCCTGGCTGAAGGGCCACGAAACGGAGATCAGCACCGCCGGTTTGGACCTTAAGGGTCTAGTGCCGCATCCTTTACCTTTTACCTTTAATGTGAATATTTATTTTAGATACAGCCTTAGCTTTTTTTTTAAACCAAATTTTTCTTAACATCTTTTCGGGGCCATTTCTCAATAAATTTTTTGACGCATTTTTGGAAAGTAACAAATTTCAAAGCAAGTTCAATTTTATCTTGATACCAACAGCTCACACCATCAGAAACCAAACCATAACTGGTCAACTAATATTTTGGAAACTGTATGCAGTATTAAAGAACTTTGCTACCAGTTCATCATAAAATAAGATACAATCAGAACTTAAATTAGGCCTAGAAATATCAACAAAGGTGCTATGTAGCCTAAATGGCCTTATATTATTAAAAATATGTGAAAATGCTTTGTGTTGGAAAAATACGTGAAAGTTTAAAAACCAAAATTGTTATGTATAATTTATCCAAGGCATTTCTAATCCCAGAAGATAAATGGTAAATCAACCACATAAACCAGATAAATTAAATTATTAATGGGAATTAAATTTGAACTCAACTAATCAAATTGTTTTCTAATATAACTTTAAATCTAATTTAAGCAAAAAGACTAATATAATGCTTAAGCCACTGTGTCAAACTAAAACTGAAGATGCATATAAGAATAAGGGTGAAAAGAGAACTGTATATGTCTTAAAGAGAAAAAGAAAAAGAGAGAAAAGAGAATTACAAGGATAAATTCCAAAAAAAAATAATATCCTTGGAAGAAAGGACATGGTATATATTTGGCAATAAACATGACCCTAAATAAACCCATTGAGGGTATATGCACAGAATGACCCCAAAAATGGCAGTAAACCATGTACAAAATTAAGTTGTTTTAAAAATAAAATATTGAGACTTGGGGAAACTCTTCTCAAAATAGGGAGTATTGTGGTGACGCTTTCTAATTAAGTCAAATTTGGAATTTAGTAAAAATATTAAGATGCAAATGCAAAAGTTTAAAAATACCACTTTTTATTAAGATAAGGAACACATCCTGGCATGTGTATGCTTAATAGGAAATTGAGAAACCACCACTTCCTAGCTATGTTCGTAAGTGGGCCCCGATAAGGTTTGGTTGACGAAATGTATAAAAAAGATACATTTCATGGGAACGGGGTGTGATAAACTAATTTTGTGCCGGACTGACCTCTGGTCCGTTGACTTAGAAATACCTTGGAATATTGTTGAATTAATGTAAGTGTTCAAGTATCTTATTGTATTGTATAGTATTGTAGATTTCTGATGCTTGTTGTCTCCCTGGGACCACCAGTCCCAGCGGAATATATATATTACAAAACCCTGTACTAGTGTATGTTAGCTGAATAAAAGTATTGTGTTACAGCCAAATCTCTACAATCTAAATTTAGTCGCTCAAATATTCCCAGCTTGTACGCCTCATTAGTCAGGTCATAGCCTAAGGCACGCTAACAAAGTTTCTTTACCTTAGGGCCATAGTTTATCTCCCCTATAATGGGAGAAATAAAGTCATCAACTACAACTTCACCTAATACCCTGTGGTAACCACTTTACCACAGATGGGTTTGGAAAAAGAAGGCGTGGGGGGGGCTAGTTGCCCTCGGATCTCTTTTGACTATTAAAAATGGGCTCGAACTTACAATTTCTAATCAAATGAGCCCTCTTTGAAGTTTATACGAGCATGCCTTTTATAAAAACCATATATGCCCAAGAGCATAATTTATAACGCCTGCCCCCGTGCCCTGGGGGGTTGTGTCGACACCTGAGTTTTTATTATCCGACTTTTGAACATTTTTAACTTAATGGCTATCTCAAAATTTTATCGGATGCATATGGGGGAAAGGGGGCGTGGGGGGTGGGCTAGTTGCCCTTCAATCTCTTTTGACTCTAAAAAAAAAACTGAACTAGTACTTTCTATTTTCAATCAAACCAGCCCTCTCTGAAGTTTTTACGAACATCCCTTCCATAAGAACCATATATTCCCCCAGGGCATAACTTACAACGCCTGCCCTCGGGCCCTGGGTGGCTGTTTTTCGACCCCGGAGTTTTCGTTGTATGATCTTTTAACTATTAAAAAAACGCTATTTTAAAGTTCTTTTTACATGGGTTTGAGGAAAAAAGGGCGTGAAGGGGGGGAGTAGGTGTCTTCCGATCTCTTTTGACTCTTAAAAAGTGAACTAGAACTTTCAATTTCCAATCAAATGAGCCCCCTTTGAATTTTACACGAGCATCCCTTCCATAAGAACCATTTATGACCCAAGGGCATAACTTGAAACAAGTTCCCCTGGGCCCTGGGGGGCTGTGTCTACACCGAAGTTTTTGTTATGTGATCTTGGAACTGTTTTTAATACCATAGCTATCTCAAAATTTTTATCGGATGCATTTTGGAAAAAGGGCGTGGGAGGCTGGTTACCCTCCGACATCTTTTGACGATTAAAAAGTGAACTAGAACTTTCAATTTCTAATAAAATCAGACATATCTGAAGTTTATACGAGCATTCCTTCCATAAGAACCATATATGCCCCCAGGTCGTAACTTATAACCCTTTCCCTGAAGACTGTGGGGGGGAGTCTCCTGCTCAAAGATATAATTTGCAGAACTTTCAACTACGTTGAACAAAAGGGCTATCTCTAAATTTTGAATTCTATCTGTTTGGGAAAATGGTGGTCGTGGAAGGAGGGGTGTTATTTGCCTTCCAATCACTTTTGACTATTAAAAAGGGCACTAGCCATTTAAACTTCCAATCGAATGAGCACTTTTTGAAGTTTCTACGACAACACTTTCTATAAAAACCTTATATGTCCCCAGGGAATAACTTACAACCCTTGCCCTGAGGGCTGTGGGGGACTGTCATCCTCAAAGATATAATGTCCAGAATTTTCAACTAGGTTGAAAAAAAATGGCTATCTAAAAATTTTGCATCTGATATATATATATATATATATATATATATATATATATATATATATATATATATATATATATATATATATATATATATATATATATATATATATATATATATATATATATATCTATATATATATATATATATATATATATATATATATATATATATATATATATATATATATATATATATATATATATATATATATATATATAGATATATATATATATATATATATATATATATATAATATAATATATACTTGAATTAAGTTATCAAGTATTTTGCAATAGGTTGCATAAATTGCATCAAGACATGGCTAATTGTAGACAGAGAAAAAGCCAAGACAGATAGTCCAAGTAATTGAGAAGCAAATGTTTAAATGGCTGGGGCACGGGTAAATGGCAGGAGTATGCCTGACTCTCTTACTTACTTGTAAGAGACACATACTTGCCAGGTTAGTTTTTGGAAAGGCATGCCTGCCTAGAGTCTTAGGCATGCTGATCAAGAATTCAAAAATTGACATAAGACCGTTAGATTGCCTTAATGAGAGGCAAACAAGGCACGCCCGCCTAGGGTCTTAAATATATATATATATATATATATATATATATATATATATATATATATATATATATATATATATATATATATATATATATATATATATATATATATATATATATATATATATATATATATATATATATATATATATATATATATATATATATATATATATATATATATATATATATATATATATATATATATATATATATATATATATATATATATATTGCTGATGCTATTAAGGCTCACCTTGTGAAAATTGCCACTGAGTGGGGGATCAAAGAAAAGGTTGTTGATGTAGTAACTGATAATGGAGCATATGTAGTTCGGGTCGTAAAGGATGCTGCATCCCAACTAGGTACAGTATGGACACATGTTTCGTGCTTCGCAAATACCCTAAACTGGATTGTGGGGGGGGAGGTATTAATGATACTGCTGAATTGTTGCCTCTCGCCCAAAAGCTTAGGAATATTGTCAATTTGTCCAGACGTAGTGTTGTAGCTATCGACAAGTTGCCCCAGGCTCAAATCTCTATTGACAATGTTTCCGCCCAAAAATTAAAACCTGATGTGACCACTAGATGGATTTCGCTTCTTACTATGTTGCGGAGTCTACAAGATTTGAGAGAGTCGGTAACAAGTTCGCTAGTGCTTCTCGGTAAAGTGGACCTCATACTCACTGAGAGTGAGTGGGGTATTATTCCAAACGTGATTGCGGTGCTTACACCCTTCGAAGAGCAAGTATTGAGCTCTTTTCTGAAAGCTTTCCCTCCAACTTCAAAGTCCTGCCTTTGTCTAATATTTTGAGATCCCACCTTGTTCAGGTAGATTTTGGTGTATTCTCAGATGTGGCTGATGAGCTTCGAAAGGCTTTGCTGAATAAAATGCATTGTTGTTTTCTAAGCCTTGGTACAAGTTACGCCCATCACCCGCGTTTCAAGAAAATGTATATTTCACCTGAAGATCTTTTACAAGTTGAGAGCAAAATTGCAAACAAGATAGATTTTGCCATGCTGGCCGCTGAAGCTTCATTAGAAGATACAAGTACCATCACAATCCCAGCGATGCAGTCATATCAGAATAAAGCCATTTTGTGGGGTTCACACGATGAAGTCCTAATAGTCAATGCAGGACATGCTTCGACAGCAGCCGAATATATCATGGCTCTGCAAACTTTCATTAGGGAGCTAAAAGTTTCAAGAGAAATTTGCCCAATCAAGTGGTGGAAGTCTTGTGCTATGGGGTCCCAAAAATACCTGTATGAATTACAATGAAATTAATGCCTGTGTCCGATATTAATGTCCTTTCTGAAAGAGTGTTTTCCAAGGCTGGTCAGATAATCGCTGAACGGCGGAACCGACTCTTAGGGAAAAACAATGACATGCTGCTGTTTTTGGAATAGCCAGTAGTTTATTTTTCTCTTTTCCTAAGCCCGAATAATTTCAAATCTGGGTTTTTATTATATTCATTTATGAAATCGAAGTTTATTTTTCTTGTTTGATTTTATATTATTTGAGTTTTGAAAAAAAGGTTAGGTAGTTGTTAGAAATCCAGTAGTCATGCAATAAGTGAAGTTTCGTTAATGCTAATGAAATAAAACAAAATAGGATGAAAATATAATAGCTTAGAAACAAACTTGGGCTATATATTTTCACATTAGGGTGGATGGGGGCAAAGTATAGCATAAATAATAAATACGTAACCTAACCTAACCTAGGTACCTTTTATCCCCCCTAAGCCCCACAAAACTAAAATTTAAAAATAGTTCCCGGAGTGAGAAACCCTTTGTTTATATAGCGTCTCATATAAGTATTAGGTAATGCCTATCTGTTCTCGCAATACGATTCTCACGTGACTACTGGATTCTTAAAAAGTACCAAAAGTTAAATAAAACACCCTTTATTTACCATTTGCGTTACTAAACTTCGGCAAATCCATGAGATAGCAAAAAAGTGATCTGAAATATCGATATCAATATATCGAATATCAAAAGCAAAAATATCGATATAGCCGATATATCGATTAATCAAAATATCGCCCAACACTAGCTGCTGGTTTGCAGTTACAGTCTACACAACCTAGTTTTTCAGTTTTCCAGAAAACGCCGAATGTAGACGCAGCCTCGACCAGAAAAATAACAACACCAGTTAAATTGTAAGGACTAGGAAGAAGAAATAGAAGACTCAGAAAAAGAATTGATAATTATTTAACATTCAAAATCAAAAGCATGGCTGACAGTGAAGTTAAACCACCTCCTTATTCTGCTGTTCCTCCTAGTGGACACTGTTAGTTACTTTTGGTTTTAAGTTGAATGAAGGGATGATTTGTTGAAAATTAAGCTACTAAGTAGGCCTAGGCTAAAAGTCAAATGGAGAAGAAAACTTTCCTAGACTTACATTATGCTGATTATTCAGCATCCTAGATGACAGTATGAGCAAAATGAAAGAATTTTTAGAGGTTTTGCAAATTTAGGGTGCTAGAATAGCCTAGGTTTGAAAATTAATGCTAAGAAGACTAGCCTAAGTTGCTAAGGCCAGGAGTAATAGAAGATGAAAAGGTGACCAAAAAAGGATGGTAACTTTACAGGTGGCAATATTTTATCTATGATAAAAGTAAATACATCATTTGATGCCCTTTTTATGTTCTTTCATAATTCAATAATTGCATCTGTTGCAAGATGCATCTTGAGCCCTTAAAATACCCAGAGGTATTTTATATGAATTATGAAAGAACATAAAAAGCGTCAAATGATGTTTTCACTTTCATCCTATCTAAATTAGCCTACATGGTCCACTGCAAAGTTACCATGAAATTTACCCACCCCCACCCCCCTAATGTGCAAATATATAGGCCTACCCTGAATTGTTGACAGACAAAGTTTTGAATGGCAAAATTCAGTGCTATTTTTGTTGACAGCATTTGAAAACTTGAAATGTTAGGAAAATGTTTATATTTGTGTTGCCCAATAAATGAGGTTTGAATTGTTATAAATAGGCTAAGTATTTTTGGAATATATTACTCTTGAACAACTTATTTATAAACTAGTAATATGTTTTTAACAACATTTCAGTTACTTAACTCCTGTTGATAACTTCTTTGTGTGGTTACAAAAATATACCTTTGGGGCCCCTTTAAGGGCTCAAGATGCAATAGAAGCAATTATTGAAATATGAAAGAGCATAAAAAAGGCATCAAATGATGTTTTCACTTTCATCCTAGCTAAATTATTGTGCCACCTGCAAATTCACCAAAGAGAGACCAGGAGTATGGTAGATGAAAAGGGTAATAGAAAGATTGATAAAGTAGATAACTTCACTTATCTTAGTAGTATTATTAGTAAAGACAGTGGGTGCAGTGAAGATCTTAAAAATAGAATAGCCAAGGGTCAGGGTGTTTTTTCATAGTTGAAAAAGGGTAAAATTCTATTTTAGCTACTTTTGGCTATCTTGGAAAGGGGCTAGGTTAGGAAAATGAATCCTTCAGGGACAGGACTGCAAGCTAAAGTATGTCCTAGGAAGGTATTTTGTAGTAACTATCTCCACTCCTTATCCCTCCAGAGGGTCCTGACCTTTGGTGACCTTTAAAAAATCTGTGGGTTATAAAAGTAAAACCTAGCAAAATAGATCTTCTGCTTAAATAAAGTGCAATAACATTGTTTTCAGCTTCTGAACTTTGCTCAATCCCCACTTATGAGGTTTTAAAGATATGCAAATACATTTCCTAAATTTAGAAAAAAAAACATTGATATTGCTTAAAATTTTACTCTAATAACAGGCATTGCATTTTCAGAACTAAAGCCAGAGAAAAAAAAACCTGATAACTGAAAAGTAAGGAAAAATGTTGTTTTGTTAAAATTTCAATAGGGATAGACCTGTCATGTAGACACATTTCAGGACCCTCTAGAGGGAGAAGGAGTGGAGGTAGGTACTTCAAAATACCTTCCCAGGAAATATTTTAGCCCGTAGATCCATCCCTGAAAGTTTCATTTTCCTAACCTAGCCCCTTTCCAAGATAGCCAAAAGTAGCTTAAGTAGAATTTTACAGGGTGCCGGATTTCCCAGTATTATTGGTATAAAAACAATCAGAGATTAAATAAAAAAACAGCTTTTTGAACTGAAAGTAAGGAGCAACATCAAAACTTAAAACAAACAAAAAAAGTGATTATGTATATGATTGGGTTAGCCCCCTAGTCAATACCTTGCTCTTTATGCTAAGTTTTCTTAGTACTTTGATAAAAGCTATTTATTCTGATTAACAGCCTTTGTGATTAAGGGTCCTTCTTAAAGAGATGGAAAAATAATTTGAACTTTAGTGTAAAGAGCAAGGTATTAATTAGGGTGCAAACCCCCTAATATACATAATACAAATATATGAATATAGAAGTTCATTATGTAAGCTAATTTGTCAGTTATGTATATTTGTTTCTAATAAAAATGTTTCTAGATAAAATTAAACAACTTTCAAGAAAGCCATTTAACCAAAAAAAGTAAAACTACTATGCAAATTTTGTTTTAATTATTCATGTATGGTGAGCCAAAATCAAAACCTGCATTAATTCAAAAACATTCAGAAATTACATAAAAAAAAGTTTTCTTTAACTGAAAGTAAGGAATGACATTAAAACTGAAAACAAACAGAAATTATTCTGTATATGAAAGGGGCTCACCTCTCCTCAATGCCTTGCCTTGCTAAAGTTTGACTCTTTCTCACAACTTTTTTTTTTTTAAAACAATAAAAAACTTTAGCATAAAGAGCAAGGTGTTGAGGAGGGGACAGCCCCTTTCATACATGGAATAATTTCTGTTTGTTTTAAATTTCAATGATGCTCCTTACTTTTCAGTTAAAACAAGCTTGTTTTTTTTTAATTAGTGTTAGTAGTAACATGTGTATATTACCTTTTTGTCAGTTATCTTCCTCTTTAAGTATTCTCAGAAAGGTTCAACTTAATACCCAAATCAATTCTTGAGATATGTCCTTCTGACAGCCTGCATGCACTTAGTGTGTTTTTGATTTAGTTCAAATTCCCCCTGAATATTCTGTCAACTTTTCACCTTCATACATGTATCCTTAGTTCAACTAGTATCATAGTAGTAAGAACAGTAGTAGCAGTAATAGTGTATAATTGTTAGTAATAACAGTAGTAGCAGGTACATTTTGCCTTTTGGTCAACTGAAAATGCCACTCATGATGCCCTTGAAGTTTCCTTTTGATATATGATAAGCTGCTCCTAAAATATTGCTGATGCACCCATATCAGCAATCTGTATACACATTGTATGTTTTGAGTTAGTTCAACTTTCCCCTCAATGTTTTCCTCAGATATATGTTTCAATATCCTCAGCCTTAGTAGCACAGGCTAGAGAAGTAGTAGCTGTAGTGACAGTAGCAGTAATAATACTTGTGGTAGCAGAAGAAGCAGCAGTAGTTGTAGTAGTAGTAGTAACATGCAAATATTGTCTTTTTGGTCAATTGATCATCTCTCTTATCATTTCATGAAAATTCCAAATTAATATACTCAGTCATTCCTGAGTTACACCCTTTGGACAACCCATGTACACATAACATGTTATGATTTAGTTCAACACTCCCCTAAATATTCCCTAAAAGGCTCATTTAATGCCTTTCATATTTTGGGAAAGTAGAAGTCAAACATGCATACCCTAGTCAAACATGTATACATGCATTCCATAAAAGCCTTATATGGCCCCAGGGCATAACTTAAAGCCCTTGCCCCAGGGCTCTGAGGGTTGTGTCAACCCTGGATGCATTGTTACACATTCTTTGGACTATTTTAAACAAAATTGCTATTACATAATTTCAATCAGATGTGCTTGGTGAAAAGAGGGGTAGTTAGGGGGGGGGGGGGCTAGTTGACCTCCATTGCTATTGACTCTTAATAGGGATGTAGAACTTCCATTTTCAACCAAATGAGCCAGTCGCCTTTAAGGTTTATACAACCATCCCTGCCATAAGAACCTTTGCCAACAAGGCCAACAGGCCTTGTTATATGATATTTGGACTATTTTTTAATAAAAGGACTGTCTCAGAATTTCTATTCAACTTCTGATTACCAATCCAATGAGTCCCCTCCAAAGCATATACAACCACCCTTTCTATAAGAACCTTATGTGCCCCCAGGACATAACCTACAACTCTTCCCCTGAGAGGAGAGCTGTAGGGGTGTGTGTCTTCCTCACACACATAATTTCCAGACCCTTCAACTACAATGAACAAAATTGTTATCTTCAAATTTTGATAGGAGATGTTAAGGGAAATGATGAGCGTGGAAGGGAGGGGGGCTGGTTGCTCTCAAATCACTGACTCTTAAAAAGGGAACTATAAATTCCAAGTTCAAATCAAATGGACTCCATCTGCAGTTTATACAACCACCCATTCCATAAAAACCTTATATGCCCCCAGGGCATGACTTACAACCCTATACCCAGGGCACTAGGGGGTTGTGTTGACTCTAGAGCCATTGTTATATGTTCTTTGGACTATTTTGAGCAAAATCGTTGTCTCACAATTTAATCAGATCCATTTGATGAAGAGGGATAGTCAGGAGGGGGGAGCTAGCTGCCCTCCATCACTTTTGAGTCTTAAAAGGGAATTAGAATTTCCAATTTTCAATCAAATGAGCCTCCTCTAAAGTTTATACAACCATCCCTTCCATAAAAACCTTCAATGCCCTTGGGGCATAATTTATAACTCTTGCCCCCAGGGTCTGGAGGTTTGTTTCAATCCCAAAAGCCTTTTTATATGATATATGGACTATTTTGAATAAAATATCTGTCTCAAAATTTCTATTAGATGCATTTTGGGACAATACAACGTGTGTGTGTGTGGGAGGGAGGTAACTGTCTTCTAAGTACTTTGACTCTTAAAAAGGGCACTAGAGCTTCTGATTACCAGTCCAATGAACCCCCTCCAAAGTTTATACAACCACGCTTTCTATAAAAAAACTCATATGCCCACAGGGCATAACTTACAGCCCTTGCCCTGAGGGCTGGGGGGGGGGGGGGTTGTCATCCTCAAAAACATAATTTTTGGAACCTTTCTATTATGTTGAACAAAATGGCTATGTCAAAATTCTGATTGGAAGTGTTTGGGAAATTATGGTCATGGGGGGGGGATTGGCCCTCTGGTCACTTTTGATTATTAAAAATGGCACTAGCCTTCTCAATTTCCAATCAAATGAGCCCTTTTTGAAGTTGCTATGAGAGCACTTTTGAAAAAAAAAACAACATTATATGCCCCCAGGGCATAACTTACAACCCTTGCCCTGAGGGCTGTAGGGGGGAAGGGGTTGTCATCCTTAAGACATTATTTCCAGTCCTTTCAACTACATTGAACAAAGTGGGTATGTCAAAATTTAGATTGGAAGTGTTTGGGGACATGATGGTCATGGGGGGGCATTGGCCTTCTGATCACTTTTGACTATAAAAAGGGCACTAGCCTTCTCAATTTCCTATCAAATGGACCCTTTTTGAAGTTTCTATGATAGTGCCTTCTATAAAAAAGCCTTATATGCCCCCTGGGCATAACTTACAACCTTTGCCCTGAGGGCTGTGGGGGGGGGGTCTTCCTCAAAGACATAATTTTTGGACGTTTCAACTACTTTGAATGAAATGGCTGTCTCAAAATTTTGATGGGATGTGTTTGGGGAAATGGTGGGCATGGGAGGGAGTTTAGTTTTCTCCAATCCCTTTTGACTTAAAAAAGGCACTAGGCCTTTCAATTTACAATTGAATGAACCTTTTTCAAAGTTTCTATGACAACTTCTTTGATTTAAAGTGCCCTGGTCTAAACCAAAAAAATAAAAAATAATACATTGTGCCAACATTGTACTTTACTTAAGCAGCGCAATAGGTCCAGTGTAGAGAGAGACGTGAATCTTTGCCTCCATTCCAAACAGTCCTGTACAAGTGCAACTGCATCTTGGAAATCAGTACCAATCATGGAGAGGTACTGGGTAAGGGCTATCCCCCCCACCCCATCTTAACTGGGGTTTTTTCCATTGAGGCACTTCCAGCTATGTTCAGGGGGATCAAAATTGAAAGGTGTGCCAGCAGGTGCTTCTGCTGGCATGCAAACTAAGTGGCCAAACCACTATAGGGTCTTATGGCAAGCTGAAGAGAGTTGGGGGTCTGATCTGTTAGTGTGAGCAGTCGGGTGTTTGAGATGAAGTTGTGCCACTTGATCCCTTCATTTGTCTTAGGAAGTTTGTTTGGGCCACATCTATGGCATCACAAACAGAAGTAGCAGCCTGCCAAGTTTCAGCACCATAGAAAAGGACTTGCATTACAGTCGTGTAGTAGATCTGCTTTTTGTTTTATGGCTGAACAGAAGAGAATAACCAAGTCATAATAGACGTGGCTTTAGTGATCTGTGACTGGATTTCCATTTCAATTGAGCTGCTGTCTGAGACCGCAGATCCAAGGCAATTCAAAGACTTGGCAATTTCAACATCCAAAAAAATTCAAAAAACGCAATAGAATCACCAGACTCAGAATCTAGTTAACTGTGACTCTGAAAATGTTCCAAACCAATAAATTGAATTTCCTTGAATATATTGAAGTAACCCTTTTGGTGCAATAGTGTTTAGCTGAGAATAGAGCATTAAATCTAATGTTGCCTTTCAAGTAATTACCTCCTTCAGAGAATTTCTTTCAGGGAAAGGATTCTTCTGGCCCCTTTCAGAGAATCTGAATTGTCATGAAATTTGAAACAGTTTTATACTTGGTGAATGAAACCTTCAGACATAGGTCTGTTGCTCAAATATTGGTCTGAATTCCTAAAACTGTCTTTCATTTCAAAAGAACTGTTTTTTTAGGCTTAAAATCTTATTCAGGTCCTTTGAACTATGTTTCTGAAACTGTAGAGAAAGAAAAGCTGACTCAAATCAAAATTAAGAACAACCCTTTTTTGTAAATTTCTTGATTATATAGGGTTTTTACTGTCCATTGAATTGAGGCAATAAAGCTGTCGGGAATGGGTCCAGAGCCTGATTAGTGTCCCAAGAAAACCCTTTGATTTATCCTTCTCTTTCAGTTCTCCCTCTAAAAGGCACTGATCTTTGATAAACCTGGACAAACCTTGAGTTGTAAAGGTGAAATTTGTAAATAGATGTGTGCTACAAAAAAACATGGGGGAAAGGGTTTAGAACCTTATCACTTTCTTAAGCCCTGTTTGATAAGGTTTTAAGACTTATAAAAAAAAAAAAGAAAAAAAAAAAGGCAATTCTAAAATAACTTAAAATCTTACCTAATTTCTTAGAATTGGGTTTTTGATACACAGAGTCATAGAAAAGTAGAGTCAAACCAAGAATATTGTTGCCAAAATTAAGACAAATTCCCTAAACAATTTTCTAACCCTTTAGCAAGAGGGCTCTGGATCCATTCCTGAGAGCTCTAATCACCTAACCAAACTACTTTCCTTGAAAGCAAAAAAACTATCATGTAGAACTTTAATCAATGAAAAATTGATAAGCCAATGAAAGCATATGATCTTATGATCAACAAATGTACCAGGATCTTTCCCATTTAAACTGCAGATAATGAGACTTGAGAGAATAAGTACCTACCAAACAAAATAATGAGGTATTTTAGTAGGGGACTTTAATGCCCAGGTAGGATAGATATCCCAGCTTAGGCAAACTTGTTGTATGGAATAAAAATTACAATGTTTATAGATTGCTATAGATCTGTAGGTGCTAATGCATCATCAGTCCATACAATGGCCCATAAGTTAACATTGTAAACACATGATGGTAAGACAGTGAATCTCATTGATTATATTCTTGTAAATCGAAGACTGACAGGATTGACACAGGACATTAAAGATGAGGTAGTTTTTTTAATATGAGAAACACAAACTTTTTATCTTTTTGAAAATACAAAGCTACATTTCCTTGCAGCAATTACTGTGCCACCACAAGCAGTTCCGGTCTCTCTCCTGCCATGACCTCGCCTCCTATGAGAACATATAGAACTTCTAGAGGTCCCATTTTATATGACTCATCCATCATATGGTGCAACATCAGTAATCACTGTGCAACCAATCCCAGCTGCTCAAGTTATTGTTGTTGGAGGATGCCCTGCATGCCGAGTATGTACTCCTTCATATTTGTCTAGTACTTCTCAGACTGTATTTTTTACATACACTTTTAATTCAACCACATAATTGCTGACAAAATAGCTTGCATTAAAAAAATGCAATGGTAAGCTCTCATTGATTATGTTACATTTCAAGTAGTAAAAGTCATATCCTATTTCTATGTGTTAAGCTAAGCATAATAATTTTTAATAATTTTTTTTGCCACAGAGAGCTGAAACCCTCTCAAGTGAATAATATCTTTGTGACGATTTACTTATTTACAATAGAATTGGAAAGCTGTGATTTACTGATACAGTGAGCATTGAATTGCAAATATTATCCAGACAGCAAACAATTTCTTTACACATTTTGCTGATTTTTGATGCACAAACACATCATACACATACATGAAACATTTGTGTAAGTCAGCTACAGTTAATAAACTATTGTGCTAATATTTTTTTCTACTACATAGTCCTGATTATTTTGTTTCTTTTTTCCTTGTTTTATTAAATTTATCCCTTCATATAGTTAAATGGAATGAAAATTGTTGCATACTGCTTCTTCAAAGCCTAAATGTATTTCTGGCATCACAAAAAAGGAAGTAATATCCTAACATAAACAATTTCTGTTCTAATCTTGTCAAGGAGTGTGACATAGCTAAGACATTGAAAGTATTTTGAAAGTTACAGTATTTACATCAACAGCAATTAGGTCCAGGCCTAAGATCCATATCTCAAGCTATCTACTGAATATATAAAATTAAGTAAAGACATCTTGTAGGAGAATGCTTTAAAGCAAAATACCCTAATCGAAATTTTAAACGTTGAATTTTTTTGTGAAACTTAATCAATCAAACAGTTTGTGATAACAAACTGTAAGTAAGGAGCAACATGGCTCAATAGTAACCAAAACTCTAAAAAATGGAATTTTGATACCAATAGATACTTCAAAAGAATCAGATTTTAATGCTGATTTCAAATATATAAGTTTCATCAAGTTTAGACCTACCCATCAAAAGTTACGCGCCTTTGAGTAAATTTGCCTGATTTTCGAAAAAGGGGGAAACACTCCCTAAAAGTTATAGCACCTTAATGAAAGTCACACCATCAGATTCAGCGCACCAGGGAACCCTACTGTAGAGGTTTCAAGCTCCTATCTGCAAAAATGCAGAATTTTGCTTTTTTTGCCAGAAGAAAGATCACAGATGCATGTTAATTTGTTTTTTTTTTTGTTTCCCAGGGGCGATCGTATTGACCCAGTGGTCCTAGAAGATCGTTGGGGGACTCATTTGAACAGAAATTAGTTCTAGTGCCATTTTTAAGCGACCGAAAAAATGGAGGACAACTAGGCCCCCTCCCATGCTCATTTTTTTTCCTAAAGTCACCCAATGAAAATTTTGAGATAGCCATTTTGTTCAGCATGGTCGAAAATATAATAAGTATGTCTTTTAGCATAACTTAACCCCCAAGTCCCTGGGGGAGAGCTGAAAGTTATGAACTTTACCCAATGTTTACATATAGTATTGGTTATTGGGAAGTATACAGACATTTTCAGGGGGGATTCGTCCTGGTAGTGGGGGGGCTGGTTCTGGGGTTATGTGGGAGGAAGTTTTAATGGGTGAAGGGACATTGCTAGGAAGAGGGCACCGGATTTCCCAGCATTATTTAAAAAATGATCAGAAATTAAATAAAAAAAAAGTTTTTCAACTGAAAGTAAGGAGCAACATCAAAACCTAAAACGAACAGAAATTATTACGTGTATGATTGGGTTCACCCCCTAGTCAATACCTCCCTCTTTAAGCCAAAAGATTTTTTTTTAGTACTTTCATAAGAGCTATTTATTCTAATTAAAAGGCCTTTGAGATTAGGGGGTCATTTTTAAAGAATTGCAACAAAATTCGAACTTTAGCATAAAGAGAAAGGTATTGAATAGGGGCAAACCCCCTAATAAACGTATTAAAAATATATGAATATAGAAGTTCTTTACATATTTTAATTCGTAAGTTACATGTATTTATTACTAATAAAAAAACGTTCGTAAATAAATTAAACAGCTTTCGAGAAAGCCGTTTAACCAAATAAAAGTAAAATTAATATGCAAATTTTGTTTTAATTATTGATCTACGGTGAGCCAAAATCAAAACCTGCATTAATTCAAAAACGTTCAAAAATTAAATAAAAAAAAAACAAGTTTTTTTAAACTGAAAGTAGGGAGCAACATTAAAACTTAACAAACAGAAATTATTCCATATATGAAAGGGGCTGTCCCCTCCTCGACGTCTCGCTCTTTACGCTATAGTTTGACTCTTTCTCACAACTCTATTTTTTTTTTACAATAAAAAACTTTAGCGTAAATAGCGAGGCGTTGAGGAGGGGACAGCCCTTTTCATGTACCAAATAATTTCTGTTCGTTTTAAGTTTTAGTGCCACTCCTTACTTTCAGTTAAAGAAACTTGTTGTTTTTTTTTTTAATAATCTAACAAGTCCAAGCAATGGTACAGAGAAATTAAAGAGATATGCGGTAATAAACCTTCTGTAGTTAATTTTCATCTCCGTGAGCCCCCTTATAAGATAGCCAACGATTTGAACTTATATCTTACTTCTATTGTACAAAGTCTCTCCCCTTTAACTGGTTCATGTCCAACTCTTCCCCTAAATAACTCCTTCCCCACAATTTCTTCCTCTGATGTTATAAATAAGACCCAAAAGCTTAGAAAATCTAGCACTTGCCCCCTTAGAAATCCCAGTTGAGTTAATTAAAGCCTTTTCAGACACAATTTCTGAACCACTAACTAATATTTCCAACCAAATCTCCAAATTTGGTAAATTCCCATGTTGCTGGACACTAGGTTTTGTAACACCCGTCAAAAAATAAATCTACTAATCTGGCTTTCACCAACATACGTCCTATTTCACTCCCTCCATTTTTTTCAAAACTTTATGAAGGGTTCATTTGTGACTGGCTTAAAGTTAGAATTATTCCACACATTGACATCCAACAGTTTGGTAACTTAAGGAAAACCTCCACCACCCATTACCCTTGTGCATTTGGTACATACCATACTAAGTAACCGAGAGAAACCATTTTGGCTAAACCTGGTTTTAGTCGATTTCCAAAAAGCGTTTGATTGTTTGACGGCAACATGCTAATTCGTTTATGACGATACACTTTTGAACTTGACCGTCTTTTAGTAAATATTGTTCTATCGTTCTTTTCAAATAGGTCACAAGTTGTAAAATACAAAAATATTTTCTCTACCCCCCCCCCTCCCCTATTTACTGCGGAATTCCACAAGGAACCTTATTGGGACCACTCTTAGTTCTTGTCATGATTAATGAAATTCAAAGGAATTCCCCCAAAGATGGAAATATGCGGATGACTTGTTGATTCTTGACGTATGTCATATTAATATTAAAGTGACCATATTGAAATCCTAACCCATGTTTTGGATGAAGCTAAGAATGTAAATTCCACTAAATCAAATATAATGACGATATACTTTTTGAAATCTACTTCCGTTTTCCTTGATCCTATCCCACCTGAAATGCTAGTGAAGCATGTTAAACTCCTTGATGTCATAATTTTTAATAATCAAATGGGGGATACATTTTTCAAATATTGTTAAACAAGCAAATGTTTCACTATCAGTGTCATTATAACTGTTAAACAAATTTAATTGCCCTAAGATGCATTCCCTCCGTATTTAGGTCTGGTCCGTGTCTGGTCTGGCATTCGCAAATTTCAAGTAAACTTAGTGATAAAATTGAGTTGGTTCAAAAGCGTTCACTCATGATCATTAGCAAAGAGGGCAAAATCCCATACTCCTTTCTCCTTGAAGCCGCACGCATTACCACCTTAAAACAAAGGAGGGAGAAATTTTGCTTGCGTTTCAGTAAACCTGCCATTTCTAACCATTTTTTCCTATTTTGAAGGACATTTTCCCCGAATTTCACAACCCCATTAGATCCCGACTAGCCTCCTAAGCAATCCCAACCTGCTCTCCGATCCATGCTGTTATAGAGGTTCCAAAAAGTTTTATACCCTATATTCTGGAGTACCTTAATAATAATATGTGATTGTGTCCAAACAAAAAATGTACCATTTTCACTTTGCTGGCTTGTGATGTTTAGGTTAATCTAGTCTTTTGCATAATTCTATCTTTAATTATCAAGATTTCTGGTTGGATTTGGATTTTTATCTTAATGTTATGTCATATTTCACTAATAAGTGTAAAATTTTTAATCTTGGACATTTAAAGTGAATTTGGACTTGTGAGTCTTGTGATAGTCTTTTGAACAATAAATATTATCATATCTCTTATCTAACTGGAGCTAACACTATTTTTCCTGAAATAAATTTTTAAACATTTTACAATTTGTCAAATGCTCCCCTGTCAAACGTTGCCCTCGAAGCACCGTAGCTTCGAAGGTGAAAATTTTCATTTTTTTTTGGGGGGGGGGGAGGTCATTTTTTTCGATGCCTCTTAAAATAATATTATGGAAAGAACAGAAGATGGCAAGATTTTTCTTATGAACCTAATTGCTTTGTCAGCTTAAAAATAATTTCTAATGTTGTCAAGGCGTATTAAATTTGTTTGACTTCCTTCTTTTTTTCTAGATACGGTAGAATTTTTCTCGAATGGGGATTGAAAAGTTTTCATTTGCTAAAAACTGGAGCTTATTAGTTTGGAGCTCCAGTTATAAAAACTGGAGCATTAGTTTTGGAGAAACATAATTTCTTCTTTGACTTTATATTTTGAAGTTTTAATTTTGCGTACCCCCTACATTTTGTTTAGGTAAAGTGCCCTAGCTTGGAAGATAAACTATTTAGAAGTCAAATAACTTCAAATACTCATAGAACTTCATATTACTCCTTCGACAACCTAATCAAAATTTCTATATTTTATAAATTTTTAGGATTTGTCTTCTACAAATTGCTTCGTGCACTTACAAATAATTTCCAAATTTGTCATGGCACAACAAATTCTTCACAGATTTTCATTAACCGTAGTAAATAGTACACAGTCTTGATACAGGAAAAGAAAAAAAAATACAATGCGGATACAGAGTTTGACGATTACTTCGTACACGCACAACTTATTTCACAAACGCAAACTTATTTCAGAAAATCTGTAATTACTCGTTGACCTTACAATAATAATTTAATAATCATAACGTATTTGCAAACTTGATAGGGGAGCAATAAAATTTATTACCCATGAAATATAGTTGGATGTGATGCTCTGCAACTTTGAATTATGAGTCACGGTCGCTGCAACACTCCATGGGGCCTGAGCACCCGAGGTCTAGTTTACTATTTCAATCTTTTAGATTTATTTTATTTTTTTAGATTGGAATTCTTGAAGATGACTTTACCCTTCTTGGACTTCTGTGTGCCATTCTGTTTTTTCCCATTGGTATTTTATGTTGCTTAGCACTTCGGCAGAAAAGATGCACCAATTGCGGAGCCATTTTTCACTAGCCCCAAGATTTGTATTAACGGTTGGATTTGTATATTAACGTCCCAAGATTTGTATATCTATGGTTGGAGTTGGATAATTTTGGTACCATTCACAATATTAAAGCCTTTCACCTGTTCACCTGTATTTGGTGATGTTTTGAATGTGCAAAAAAAGTCATTGGTTTTGAGAAATATATTGTATATTTTTTTTTCTTGAAAATTGTAATTTCTTTTTTGTGGAGGAAGAAATTTTTTAGGCGCATTTTTTTATTTTTTTATTTGTGTACACGGTGCTTTATTTACTGCGGAGCAGCGCTTTTGCTTTTTTAAGGGGGGGGGGGTCAGTTTTATGGAGCTTGGTAACGTATAGCAGTAAGATATATAAATTCGAGAAAAAGTCTCTGGTATTGCAGCCGGTAAAATATTCAGAAAAAAGTTATAACATATGACATTTCCAGTATTTTCCACAAAAAGTTAGGAATTGTTTTCTTGAAAATCATTCTCAAAAAGTTAATTTGGTCGTTTTTTCTATTAAGTGTTCAATTTTGGCCATAATTTCTTAAATTTTATTGACATTTGAAGCCTGGAAATAGGCTGAAACAAAACTGACTGTGATCCCAGTCGTAGATTATATTCTATTTGTTTCTAAAGGTTGGGTGTTCACAAATTTTTGGTAGGGTGGTCATCAGGAACTTTAGTTCTTTGGTTTGTCAGGTTTCGACTGAACTTGGCGGGAATTAAGTACTAGTTCATCAAAGCTCATTAAAAGTTGATCTTTCTTTCTTTCTTTTTTTTGTGCATTCAAAAGTTGTATATCGTGATATTGCTCCTCTGGATTACCACTTTAAGTTTTTGTTTTTGCCAATGGGTTGATTGGTAGGTTTATAAAGCAGACTCGTTTTGTTCTCGAGAATTATGATCTTAAAACTTTGAATGACAAAAAATAAGCTTTGTAGAAACAAGGCACATTCACGGCCAACAGAGTATCTTCTTAAAGGAACTTCCCTTTCCCTAAAAATTTGTCATTTTTCTGCTTAATAGGTCTGCATTATAGCCGCAATAATAGTTTTTCCATTATAGAAGGACTCATAAAACTGAGCCTAAGCTCAGGCCACAAAGCCCCATTGCCTCCAACAGTTTTCCTAAATAGTCGAACTTTTGTTTTACTCCATAGACCTTTCTTGAAGATAGAAGAGCCTTGGTATATTTTCTCTTGAAGAGTCCGAACTTAAAGAGATGGCAAGTGGGCCTGGTTTATTTGAAATTAAGTAATTTCTTCAATTAATAAGGTTATTTGCATCAGAGCCTGTCATGACAGGCATAAAAATGAAAATAACGCAGCGTTTGCTCTTCCTTCAGGGCTGGAGAAATTATTAATAGGACAGATAGAATAGAGTTAAAACCATCACTTTCAAAAGAGGGCAGATACACGGGAATTTCAGATTTCCTTTGGTTATTGTTCATATCCACCTCGTTTTATTTAAAGAACAGCAAATTGAATTATCTTCCTATCCTTCTCCAAACTAGGACTCAATAGTAATGCGAAGCTTTGTTTGCTAATTCATTACATTTTTTATATCAGCAAGTTAGTTTTATGAAAATTGTCTATTTTTAGTATGTAACTCACATGCTAGTCGTTCTTAAGAGTACCGTTAATTAGTTGTGGTGGTAAGAATTAATTATCTTTAACATTCCTTGTGTGAACATGTCTTTGACTTTGGAGTTGTGTGATTATCGCTTTTTTGTAACGAAACTGCTTTCTATATATATTATATTTATTATTCACAGTACTTGACTTACTTAAATTTTGTCATAGGCATAAGTAAGTACCACATAGATTGAATAAATAGATTTTAATGTTAAGGACTTACCAAAAACTTAGCCTTTTTAAGCTAAGAGTGTACATGCGCCTTTATTATGTGATATCATCTGACTTAGAAATTTTATCTTGATTAGCGTTTGTTTCGTGCGTTTTATTAGCTGACGTTTTAGTGTTGATTACTTCATCAAGGTAAAAACTTCATCATATTGAACATGAAATGATAAATGTTGAATTACTAACCCAGTGGGTCAACCTGAGGATAGTTTTTTATGTGTTGTTAGGCAGTCTTTCTTGTCACCCTCGACTTTGTTTTCAAACTAACGGATGAGCCAGACTATAGTCAATTTTGTGGGTAAAACAGTGTTGCATTTGACTGCCCTGAAAAATATGTAATCGGAATTCAATTATTGCGTATTAAACTCTTTCAAATTTTATGGAACTTTGAATGGTTGAAGAACCAAAGTCTAGAGTGAGGGCAGGATTTTTGAAACTAGAAAACAAAAATTAAGAGTCGAGTAATATTTGACTTTCAGCTTGGGCAACAATAATCGATATTGTCTTATAAGTTCCCTACCAATGGTATCTCCCCACATTGATGTTTTCAGCATCAGCAGAGAATACATACCATTTTTTGATCTAAATATAGAAAACATTAGTTGTACAATAACATATTTAGAGTGAAATGCGAAAATTATCGTACAGTACACCGAAAGCTAATCTTGCGAAGGTTTGGGACTAAAAAAGGGCAATGAAAAGAACTGAGGATAATTTGAGTATGATGGATGAAATAAAATGAATCTTCCTAGGGGCTAAAACCAGTTACTGTGGTAAACTTGTATGCGAGCAAAACAAGTGCATAACATTACATTTTATAACCATTTAACCAAGACTGGTATTGTCTTATTCTATTATGGCTTGATTAAGTTTAATGCAAAGATTAGACTCTCTATTTACTCTATTTATATCCTTGAAACCAGGCGAAGAGATGTAATTTATGTTTGGTCTATTTATTATCCAAGGGGATATCCTGAGCCATAGTGTCAAACAACCCAAAACATACGGGTTTATCAGAGAAAAAAAACAATAATATACGATATGTGGGGGAAAATGTTGTTTTTAAATTTGCAGACAATCCATAATTTTCTCAAAAATTACTAAGAGCCTAAACATCTTATTCAAAGTATAATTACATCGATGTTAAATCTGCGATACTTAAGATCTCGTTCGATTGATAATTTTTTCTCAGTTGGTACCTCTATAACCCTAGGATAATGGCTTGTAAGGTAACACTGGGACAGTTGTTGAACTTACGTAAAATGCCTCCATCTCTCTGATTCTACACTTCCCACTTGGATGAAAAAATTTGTGCTGTTCTAGATGACCATAAATTCTAGCATCTATGCACTTCTCTTGGATACGAAATATGACGAGCAAACCCGAAATAGGTCAATGATTCCCAAGATGGTTCTTATCGTGATCGTTAACAAATAAAATTATCCTAGTGGCTTCTAAACGATTCAGGTATCTACCCTGTTTAAAAAGATGTGTTTATTAAATATGGTAGTTGTGAAGTTTGAAAAAAATTGCTTAAAATTTTGAACATGATTTTTGAAAAAGGGGAAGTACCTAGAGATTTTAGGAAAACTTTAATTAAACCCTCCTATAAAAAAGTGATAAGAGTAAGTGTAGTAATTATGGAAGCATTAGCTTGGTTTCTGTTGGGAGCAAATTACTAGGTATGATTATACTTTTTAGACTTAGAGACGCTTTGGATAAGAACAGTGTGGTTCTAGGAAGGGGGGAGGATGCATCGACTGAATTTTCACTCTTAGATTAATAATTGAGAAGTTGCTTAGTCAGTTTTCTAGATTATGAGCTAAAGTTTGATTCGGCCGACATAAGTGATTAGTGCTATGTACGAGAATAACATTGCTGCGGTTAAGGTAAGAAATGAGGTTAGTAGCTGGTTTCGTATTAAATCGCGATTTAAGCAGGGTAGCATCATGTCCTTATTTATATGGATTATTTTGGTGGACTCTGTCCTAAGTAGCACGCCAAAGACTATGGATGCGCACGGAATCGAATGGGGAAATAAAACTCTCCTAGATATAGATTATGCTGATGACTTGAACGTCCTAGGTGAACATTTTAGTAAAATAAATGAATTTTTAGGGGTTTTGAGGGATCAGAGTGCAAAAATAGGTTTAAAATTATGTTAAGAAGACCAAATGGCTAAGACTGGGTATAAGTGAAGGTGAAGAGGTGAGGTTGGGTAACGAGAAGATTGATCAAGTAGACGTCTTCACTTTTCTAGGTAGTATTATAAGTAAAGATGGTGGATGCAGTCAAGATGTTAAAAGTAGAATAGCCGAGGCCCAGGGTGTTTTTCACAGTTAAAAAAGTTTGGTAGAATAGGAAAATAATGTGAACCAAGATTAGAACTTTTGAAGCTACAATGATGACAGTGCTCAAGTATAGTTCTGAAACGTGGGTGCTCCAAAAGAGGATTTGTTGGATATTTTACTGAGAAATTGTCTAGGGATTGTTTTGGGTACCCGTCTTACTGACCGTATTTCAAACAGTAAGCTGTGCAAAAAATGAGGCTTTATTCCGCTTTCTAGGGCTATAAGGAGAGAAAGGTTGATATGGCTAGGACACGTTCTGCGGCTGAAGGATGACAGATTGCTAAAGATTGCCCATGTCGGTCAAACGGAAAGCAGGTCGTCTCCAAATGGCATGTAAGGAAATATTTAAGGGAAATGAACATCTTGGGAGGGTATAACGAGGGAAGTTTTGAATAGACTGGGATGAAAGAGTTGCGTGCGTAGCTCTGTTGGCTTCAGGTAGCCTGGTGCTGCAGTGAGTTTTTAGTATTGGTAGTAATCTTTAGTAAAAGAAGTAAAACATCTGGAATTTAAGCAGACGCTGATTTCAACACAAGAATTTTAGCTGAATTGCTGCTGAGCAATGGACTTTTCATCCAAAAAAAAAAAAAAAAAATTATACTTGGTGATCTACAGTGTTAAATTCTTTAATCAGGTTCAAAAACTAACTAGCTTCTGTAAGATTTTTATCAAGAGCTTCCTTCAATATCTAAGTTTTATATGTAAGGTTTCGCCATCTCTGTGGTTCTACCCTATTGTTATGCGTAAGGTTTCGCCATTTCTGTGTTTCTACCCTTCCTTAAACCAAGTTTATTTGAATGTAGCAATTGATGTTGTTCCTAGTGATCACAAATTCTAGCATTATCTTCTAAAATATCTGATACGGGGAAACTGAAATAGAACGCTTTTTAGTCCTATACCTGGAGCAAAAAGCAGCAGGTCGTCCTCGAAAGGGGTGGGGACAGGTCATAAAAAAGATCGAAATGAAACTGGAACTTCATGGGATGGAGTGAGGATTTGAACAGACAAGGGTGGAAGAGGAGTACGTTCCGTTAAGTTCGTTTCATCTGGCTTGGTGCTGCAATGAGTTGTTAGTAGTTAATGGTAATAGTAGATGTGGTCGTACACCTACTTTCATTTGTTGGAAAAGAGAAGGCATAATGGGGCGAGTATCCAAATATCTGTTTAAAAGAAGACGAAGAACTGCCGCTACCTGTCGACAAGCTTCGTAGCGTAAAAAAAAATTGATTTACATCACCATCATTGACCTGTTTTAAATCCATCTCCAATATTACTTAGAATCATAATAAAAGACCTACAAGGAGGAGCATTATCAGTGGCTATTGAACGCAATAATAGATTTATACTAAGGTAGCAAAGTATCGGGAAAGAATACCACACACCTTTTGTGGGTTGCTTGGCGTTGAACGACTGTAATCTGTTAATTCATCTAAAATGATTAACAGGATCTCCTGTTGAAATTGCACTTTTAGTTAGCGTTTATGTTTCTGTAAGGTTTGAACCGCAAATGTTTCTGTGGGCCCACTGGGTCCTTCTTTAAGTTTATTTTCAATTCTTTTTCCTCGTGTTCATCAAAATTTTATTAAAGGGATTCCTACAGTTATTACAATATGCTGAAAAAATTATATATAAGCTTAAATAGTTTTTATAAGATTAATTCTTCATATTTTTAAACACATTTTGCAAGCCTTTTCTTTCCTACCCTGTCAGCTAACACTGTCAAAGGTAAAGAGCTAATTGATGATTTCTCCTTGAGAATCTGCTATCATCGAGTGCTTTTACGATTTCCTATTTAAGTGGGTTGATTTTTATGTAAGGAATTGGCATAAGGCAGATTAGATTTGCATGTGAAATTGCCTTCTATCTCGGCAAAATGGTGACAAAGTAATTATAAACAACAAACTTTTTCAAAAGAAAACAAGTAGAAAAATTTCTTCTTCCTTTTGATCTAAAGGAGATCTCATGAAAAATTAGAAAATATGATCGGTTTTTTTTTTTTCGGAGGCTTTATGTCGCCGCACCGACTTAGAAGGATCATCATGCATCCCTCTTGGCATTTAGCACAGTACATTGTACATAGACTTAAAAATTTGAAAGGAATCTACTTCGTTAAATAAAAATTTGAGCTAGCTATCTATTATAGTCTTTCGTTTACTATTTGCGCCGTATTTGTTTAAGGACGTCTGCACAACCACACAATAATATGTCCTTAGAGACGGGGGTATTTCAGTTATAGCTTATTCAAAGTTCGAAATTAATTGGCTGTCTCAAAGTTTTCGCAAATTTGCGCTTGGCCCTTTCTGGTCTAACATTGCTGCTTCTAACACAGAACGGCAGAAAACGGCACTAGGAAGAGAAGTGAACGGGCCACTCACATTCAAATCAGAGATGTCGCTGAATAGAAAAGATCCAAAGCAAGTCTAACCAACCTCTATACCCATCCATTCCTGAGTTGGCACCCAACACCAGGTTCTAACCCCGTGTGGAGAATCATCACATAGTTCATTGCAAATATAGTGCAAGCCATTTTAAAACCATAGAGGAAAATGGTAATAGAAATGAAAAGAAATTCACTAAAAGCTTTTCCGAAAATGGATAAGGAAGCAAAAAAAAAGAGCTTTCAATTTCTTTTTTTTTGTATTTTACCCTTAATAAGAGAGGCTTGGAGAGGCGTGTCTTTTCAACCTAACCAAATGAATCGGCCGGAAAGGCCCAAGCTTCTGACATTAGATATCAGAGACGGGTAGCAAGAAGCAAACGAAGCTGCATTTTTTGGGCTAGCCAAGGGTCTTTGCCAAGAGGTGAATAGATGGAACTTTAAAGACTTAAAGTTCAATTTATTTTTAAACAACTTATGCTCATCAACATGCATTCCATATGCACTCGACATGAATACTATCGAAGTAGTTGAAATTAGATATTTATATTGTCCCAAGGGAAATGGTGTTCGTTTGCAGCCAAACAATCATTGACACCATCTTCATTCATTATCACTTTCCATAGCTTTGATTTCCCTGAAAGCTGCATTTTTGGCTAGCCTTTGAAGTGCTACTACTGTGAAGCGCTACTGAAGGGGTCTTTGAAGTGCTACTACTAGTAATTCATGCTAGTACCAAGCCACCTGATTCGTATGTAGATGCGCCCTCTTTTCCTCCACTCCAACACGTTAAAAGTTTCTTTCTTTACTACTTGTCATGACGATAAATTTCCTTTAAATCCATTTTCATGACCTTTTCTCTGTCATTCGAAGACGTTTTGCTTTTTTTTTTTCAACTTCAAAGGGATGGCAGAAAAAGACAATGTCTAGCACATTTCATCCAAAAATAATAACGTAGCCATTTAAAAGTTCCTTCCAATATAACCTTGGAAAATAAAGTTCGTCTAAACAACTTCAGCGTATCCTCGTCAATTCTTTAATGCTCTCATCCTTAAGAGCAATAATTGACTGCTGTCATTATCGCAGCTTCCAGTGTCTTTATCGTAGTCCGAGGACTAATTAATGTATTCTCCTAAACTTTTTTCAGCTGCCGCTTTCTCCAACTAAATCATCCTACTTTTTATATTTTCACTACTTCCGCCGTCTTTACAAGTAATTAATAAAAAAAAGTTTTTTCCTATTGAGAGTAAGCAGCAACTTCAAAACTTAAAACAAACTGCAATTATTCCGTATATGAGAAGGGCTGCCGGATGACCGTTTACCATTGCCGGATGACCGTTTTCCAAATTTAGATTATGAGTAGACCCCGAAGTCGTGCTGGCGTTGCCCATATTTTTTTGGCGGCGCGCGCCACCGGAAAAATGATCGTTGGCGCGCTGTCAATTGATCGGCGTTTCTTCTATTCTTGGAGTTTTTTTGGCTACTTTTAAAAAGTTTTGGAAACTTAATCCGTATCAGTTTTTATCGGAGTACGGTCCACAACTTCTTTTCAACTTCATTACCATGACCAAACCTCGGACAAAATAAGGACGACATATCAATCTTAACTTCTCAAAAACAGTCTTTAAATCCAAATGATCGACAGCGAGAACTTAAACTGCCTTATAACTGAATGAATTCGACAATATAGGAAATTTAAATTAAGCTCTAAAACTTGAATTAAACAAATTTACTTGCACCATAAATCCATGGCTAATTTGTGAAACATCAATGGAATCTGATGTGTATATCTTGCCTTATATTCGAATTTCGTGGTCTTGCAACTTGCATCCCACTTCATTGACCACCCCTCAGCCCTTCACTTTCTACGCTACAGAAGCTGTTATTTCTCATTCCTTCAAGGTTGAATCCTTTCAAGTGATAAAATAAAAGTTTAAAATTAAACATTTTAACCAACTCGTTTGAGAATGAAAGAGCTTATTTTTTGTCCTTCCCATCTCAGCAATTAAGATACTGTGGTCGTGGAGGTACTTAAACATGGCATGTAAGCATATAAAACGATCAAAGTTATACTTTAGCGTATAGGATTTAATATTTGTTTTTTTCTTTGCTTTTACTTAGCCAGTTTTCAGAAAGTGAGCATGTCATTTTTTAAGAACAGTTCGTTCCCAGGTTTAAGAAGAAAAGAAGCAACGTTTTGTGAAGAAAGGTTTTCATAAAAAAAAAAAGAGGCAACATGCTATAAAGAAAATCATTCTTTTTGATTATATTATTGAATATATTATTAAATTTTTAATTCTGGCTTTAAATTTCAGAATTTAATTTGAATTAAATTTTTAATTCCTTATTTTGTCAATTCTCAGGCAGTTTAAGGAGCCAGAATTAAAAATTCAAAACAATTAGCTAGAAACTAAACTCTAGCACTTTCCTTTAAAGCTTTGACGAGCTTGCATTTGTCATGTACAAAAATAAGCTTGTTAACACGGTGTGGAGCCTCCTGTACGACTGAAAACTCTTTCTGCTAAGGCACTTGTTGCCGGCAACGATATAGCTTTTCTTGCCAAAGCTGCAATCCGTGACAACTGAATAGAATATATTTTTCAGAAGGCAATGGTTTCATTGATTGCATCAACTAGGACAGGATCATCTCCTGGAATGGGCTGACAAGGCCAGATATAAATTGACTCGACGACAAATCACATCATAATTTTCATCCTGTTCTGCATCATCGTTCTCACACATCATCGCTCTCACGCTGATTTATTTGATCAAGCAGCCTCCTTTTTTTATGCATGATCATGAGGAGATTTAGAGTTTCTGATCCTCTGAGCTTAGCCATATTCTCACAATTGACGGGGGTAGCTAATCCACCGAGAGCACCAGAGATTACAGCTTACCTTCAAGCTTTTCGAGGGTCATCTCCTCTTTGTACAAAAGAATTTCTACTGCACTAAAATGCTCACCACAAGTTGAACTGGAGGAGCCTGGACTGTTGATTGGACAAACTAAGTTCACATGAGATGTGATAAAGTACCCTGTGTCAGTCTCTAGCACTAGAGTCTTTACCATTTTAAAACAAGAATTCCATTCTTGTCAGTGAACCATCAAAAGGGTTCAGATGGTTATCAGTTTCATTTATCTTGAATGTTTATAAGTCCAAAAGTGCAGCTGACATCATGAGATGGGAAGCGAAGTCAAACTTGTAAGCGAAGTCAAACTGAGCTAGTTCAGTATTGAACTAGCTCTCAAAGGGAATACACCTGTTTGAACTTGATTCTTTAACCTTGAGTTAATTCAGTGATAAGTTGTGCAATCGGATACTTGAATTTTTTACACAATCAGAATTTCACACAAGTACTGAAAGAACTTGAAAAATAGTACCTGTATTTTGAAGATTTCTTATAATTTGAATTGATTGGATACTTGTGTATTTAAAAAAAAAGATCATTATCTGAATTAATAATCATAAATGGAATAAGGTGTGTTTGGTCGATAGCAGTGAATGAGTGAACATTTTAACTCAAAATGTAATAATGGATTATGATTTACGGACTATTACAGACTAGTTTTTGAATTGCCAAGTTGGTTAGTTTGGCACAAATTGACAATTGTTCGGTCTAAAAAAAAAAAAAAAAAAAAAAACGAAGCCGGGGGACCTGTATTTCGCTCGGTTACCTGGATTTCCATGGTGGCCAATAAGGATACTTAGTCACGGAAAGAAATTTTTAGTGTTCAAGTACGGGGATCGTAAAACAGCAACTGTTACGATTGAAAATATGATGAACTTTAGAACTAATAAACAGGCATGCGGTGCTAGTAAACATGCATCCATCAAAACAGCAATGGCTGACCTGAATAAAAATCCAAATTCTTACATGGAAACTGCTGCTAGCCTTGGAATTGAGAAGGAAGTACGGCTTGAGATTTCTGAACTAAGAGCGGAGATTTCGCAGGCTAATGACTCAATTAGTGATATTGTTAAGAAAAATATAGCAAAGGAGCTTGGTAAGGTCAAACTCTATCAAGATGACCTAGCGAAATATAACACAAACTGTTTATTCATCCGTTATAATGGAACTTAAAAGTAGCCACGAAAAATTAGAGGACCGAATTGGAGCGTTGGAGTCTAAAGTTGATTTCTTAGCAGAAGCATTGTCAAACCTGCAGTATGACTTCGATGAAATGCAACATGCTAGTAAGTCTTCCTACGTAGTTATTTACCATCTACTTGGTTTGAATGAAACAACAAGGCATCCCATAAATAATGTGCTAGACTTAATAACAAACAAACTACGTCTAAGATCGGTGCCCGAGTCTGACATTGTGGATGTTAATATTTTGAGAAAGCCCAGTAGTAGCAGAACCTCCCCAGTTGAAGTCAGATTTTAAAGCCCAACAGTCGCAAGAGAAGTGTTGAAAAATCGGAGCAAGGTGAAAAGATCGAAATGTTTTGTAAGTGAAAGCCTTATTCGTCGTATACAGGAAGTTCTAAATGCTGCTAGGGATGTAGTGGGTATGAGAAATGCTTGGTCAGTGCAAGGCCGTAACATTGCAAAGTCTGGCGATCTAGTAGTTAGAATTAAGGACCTATCAGAAGTTGTCTTACTGAGCTGTCTTCAAAAAGCCAGGGTTCTGGCTAACAGACAAGAGAGTTATTCTCTTTTTTTTATTCTTTATTTTTTTTATTTCTTTTCTTTTTTTTTTTTTTTTCTTCTCTTTTTCTTACTTTTTTGACTAAACTGCTTTGGTGACAGTAAGGTGAACTTTTGTTTCAAAATGTCTCTGCTGACTAATAGACTATCTGATCTTGCAGGAAATTACTTTAATTTAGCTAATGTATGTGGACGAGGCCTTTGTGAACGTGATGGTGGGAATGAAAAAGTGAGTTTAGACCTGAATATTCCGGTTTCTAATTATATTGATCCCTGGGATCTGAGGCAAATAAATCATCGAGTGATTTTATCATAGCCACGTATAATTGTCAGGGGCTTGAAACTGCGTTTGATACACTACTTACCACAGTTAATGAAAGTGATCTTTGTTTTGATGTAATATCCCTAACTGAGTCTTTCTGGAGTGAAATTTCGCCTTCAAGTTTGTATTCGCTAGGAGGTTATTCTTTTTATTATAAAAATAGAACGCAGATGCGGAAAGGTGGATTAGGAATTTACGTGCGGGATGATATTTCTGTAACTGTAGAAGATACTTTAGGTGTCTGGGTTGAAGGTCGGTTTGAGTCTTTGGTTGTTACTGTAAAAAAGTATGATGTTGAAATTTTGATTGCTATTATTTACAGGACACCTAGTTCTAACCCCACGGAAACGTCTCAGCATTTTGAGGATTTTTGTTAGAATTTAGGGTCGTGTAAAAAGCCGTGTGGCTAGTGGGAGATTTCAACCATAATTTACTGGAGCTAGGAAATAATATGAATGCGGAATTTTTAACAACTATGCTATCTTTTAATTTTTTCCCGTCGATTAACATCCCCACACACGAATTACAGAACGCACTTCCACGCTTATTGATAACATATTAATTAGTCAAGATATTTGTGACCGGATAAAATCATCAAATGTACTAGTTGCGCCAGGTTCGGATCATCTTGCCTTTGTAACAGTTTCGTTTAGCGATTTATCATCATATCCAAATGACCAGCATAAAATTGAAGAGAAAATATTGGTTTTCAATTAACCAAATTTAAATAACATAAAAGATCATTTATGAAAACTAGAATGGAGTGATGTTTTGAGTCAGAATGACCCTGAAGTAGGTTATGTTTTGTTTTCTGATAAGAATCGTGAAGCAATGCACATGTGTTGTAAGATAGAAGGACCACATGAGAATAAATCGAGAAAGAAAAATAATTTTAAACCTCCGTGGTTAACAAAGGAATTACAAAACATGATAAAATTAAGAAACAAGCTTTATAGTAGAATGTTGAAGAAACCGTCGAATGAAAATCGATATATTTATGTTAGTTATCGAAATGTTGTCAATAAGAAAAAACGAGATGCTAAGAAGAATTATTTTTTTATTGCCTTTTAACTTGCGAAGAATGATGTGTCTTCAACGTGGAAAATTATTAATCGAATTTTGAGGCCAAACAAACATAAAGATAATGAGATCCCTAAGGAGATATTTAACCCGAATGGGAAAAGAATAGGAAATTATCAATCTATAGCTGACAGTTTTTGTAAATTTTTTACTGAAATTCGTCAAAATATTTCATCACTATTTGATAATGATATTGACATAGAAGGTGGAAGTCAAAGTTCTTCAAATTTTGATAATAATGGCAGCATTCATGTTTTTGAACCGGTTTTCACAAATGATTTGGAGAAAATAGTGAATTCTTTGGGACCATCAGAAGCTCCTGGAATTGATCACATGCCGAAACAGGTTCTAAAACATGTTTTGCCGGTGATATCTCATATTTTGATTTTTTTTTTTTTTAATCACTTTGTCTTTTCAAAATGGAATTGTTCCAAGAAGTCTAAAGAAAAGCCGTATTATACCTTTATATAAGTATGGAAATAAGGAAGAGATCAATAATTACCGCCCTATTTCAATTTTACCAGTTATTTTGAAGATTTTTGAAAAAAATAATGCATGATAAGACAAATAAATTTGCGGAAGAAAATGAAATAATACCACCTAGCCAATATGGATTTCAGAAAGGGCATTCGACGGATCACGCGATTACCTATTTTATTTGTAAATTGAAAGATTTTCTACATACGGGCTTTTATACCTCAGCTTTATTTATTGACCTGTCGAAAGCATTTGACACAGTAAACCATAATTTTGTATTTAGAAACTTAAAGAATTATAAATTTCCACCTGTTAGTTGGATTGTTAGTTGGATTGAGTCATATCTATCAGATAGGTCACAGGTCGTTATAGTTGGACCAAAAAGATCACGAGAGCACCTAATAACTAGCGGAATTCCACAGGGGTCAATTTTAAGGCCACTCCTTTACCTCATTTATACTGCGGATATAGGAAATTAGTAGAAAGGGGGGTACCAGCGCGATCCCTCACCCATACTGCCATCTACAATTTAGTTTAATGCTGACCCTACACCATATATGGGCATAGAGTCCCTAGGGAGAACACGTGGTTAATGGGGTCAATGACCTCTTTTTCCAAGGTCGATTTATTTGTTGTTTTGGCCAAGTGCACGCTCGAGGCGAATGTCAAGGTGTCCAGAAATAGGAAACAGTATTTGCTGATGTTGTTGTTTTGGCCAAGTGCATGCGAGTCCCTAGGGAGAACACGAGGTTAATCAAAGTGGGTCAATGACCTAAATTTCCAAAGGTCGATTATTGTTTCCAGGCAAAGTTTTAATGTCTGACAGATGATGTCATGGTTGATTGATTTGTCAAGAAAAGGGGAATTAATTTGTTGTTTCTAAGGGGAATTATTGATTCACGAAAGGTTTTCTTAGTAATTTGAAATGTGACAGCGCAGGGATGCCAAAAACAAAAGGAACACGCAGAAATTACGTTTAGGGTTATTTGGGCGAAACCGTTTTAGACATTTTAGGGAATTATTTCGGCGAAACAGTTAGAGACATTTTAAAAGATGATTTTAGAAAAGGTTTTAGAAGAGAATTTGAGGGTGAAACTCTGTGGTCGTTATAATACACAAGTTCCATTTGAACAGTGTCGTGAGGTCCTCTACCCCAACCCCAAAAGGGCCCTCATACCCCACCCCAACCCCGAAGGAAGCCCCCGGTCCTCAAAGGTCCCCCGGTTTCCTAGTAATTTCAAATGTGAGGTTAGGTTATGTTGTTATGTTATGTTATGTTATGTTATGCTATGTTATGTTATTCAGAGCAAGTTCCTTTCTTAGTGACCGTCCTAAACCCATTTTACAAATAGAAGTACCATCCTTTTAGCTTAGAGTTTTAGTTTGGTTTAGTTTTTAGCTTAGAGTCTTAGCTTAGAGTTTTTGTTAGAGTTCTAGTTTAGTTTAGTTTTATTTAAGAGTTTAGAGTTTTTAGCTTAGAGTCTTAGCTTAGAGTTTTATTTAGAGTTCTAGTTTAGTTTAGTTTTAGTTAAGAGTTTATAATTTTAGCTTAGAGTCTTAGCATAGAGTTTTTGTTAGAGTTCTAGTTTATTTTAGTTTTAGTTAAGAGTTTAGAGTTTTTAGCTTAGAGTCTTAGCTTAGAGTTTTTGTTGAAGTTCTAGTTTAGTTTAGTTTTAGCTAATAGTTTAGAGTTTTAGCTTAGAGACTTAGCTTAGAGTTATAGTTTTAGTTTAGTTTTAGTTAAGAGTTTAGAGTTTTTTAGCTTAGAGTCATAGCTTAGAGTTTTAGTTTGAGTTCTAGTTTAGTTTAGTTTTAGTTAAGAGTTTAGAATTTTAGCTTAGAGTCTTAGCTTAGAGTTTTTGTTAGAGTTCTAGTTTATTTTAGTTTTAGTTAAGAGTTTAGAGTTTTTAGCTTAGAGTCTTAGCTTAGAGTTTTTGTTGAAGTTCTAGTTTATTTTAGTTTTAGTTAAAAGTTTAGAGTTTTTAGCTTAGAGTCTTAGCTTAGAGTTTTTGTTAGAGTTCTAGTTTAGTTTAGTCTTAACTTAGAGTTTTTTGATAGAGTTCTAGTTTAGTTTAATTTTAGTTAAGAGTTTGATGTTTTACCTTTGAGTTTCAGTTAGAGTTCTAGTTTAGTTTAGTTTTAGTTAAGAGTTTGGTGTTTTACCTTAGAGTCTTAGCTTAGAGTTTTAGTTAGAGTTCTAGTTTAGTTTAGTTTTACTTAAGAGTTTAGAATTTTAGCTTAGAGTCTTAGCTTAGAGTTTTTGTTAGAGTTCTAGTTTATTTTAGTTTTAGTTAAGAGTTTAGAGTTTTTAGCTTAGAGTCTTAGCTTAGAGTTTTTGTTGAAGTTTCTAGTTTAGTTTAGTTTTAGTTAATAGTTTAGAGTTTTAGCTTAGAGTCTTAGCTTAGAGTTTTTGTTAGACTTGAAGTTTAGTTTAGTAATAGTTAAGAGTTTAGAGTTTTAGCTTAGAGTCATAGCTTAGAGATTTACTTAAAGCTGTAGTTTAGTTAAGTTTTAGTTAAGAGTTTCGAGTTTTAGCTTAGAGACTTAGCTTAGAGTTATAGTTTAGTTTAGTTTTAGTTAAGAGTTTGGTGTTTTACCTTAGAGTCATGGCTTAGAGTTTTAGTTAGAGTTCTAGTTTAGTTTTAGTTAAGAGTTTAGAATTTTAGCTTAGAGTCTTAGCTTAGAGTTTTTGTTAGAGTTCTAGTTTATTTTAGTTTTAGTTAAGAGTTTAGAGTTTTTAGCTTAGAGTCTTAGTTTAGAGTTTTTGTTGAAGTTCTAGTTTAGTTTAGTTTTAGTTAAAAGTTTAGAGTTTTTTTAGCTTAGAGTCTTAGCTTAGAGTTTTTGTTAGAGTTCTAGCTTAGTTTAGTCTTAACTTAGAGTTTTTTTTTATAGAGTTCTAGTTTAGTTTAATTTTAGTTAAGAGTTTGATGTTTTACCTTTGAGTTTCAGTTAGAGTTCTAGTTTAGTTTAGTTTTAGTTAAGAGTTTGGTGTTTTACCTTAGATTCTTAGCTTAGAATTTTTGTTAGACTTGAAGTTTAGTTTAGTAATAGTTAAGAGTTTAGAGTTTTAGCTTAGAGTCATAGCTTAGAGATTTACTTAAAGTTGTAGTTTAGTTAGTTAAGTTTTAGTTAAGAGTTTCGAGTTTTAGCTTAGAGACTTAGCTTAGAGTTATAGTTTAGTTCAGTTTTTAGTTAAGAGTTTGGTGTTTTACCTTAGAGTCATGGCTTAGAGTTTTAGTTAGAGTTCTAGTTTTGTTTTAGTTAAGAGTTTAGAATTTTTAGCTTAGAGTCTTAGCTTAGAGTTTTTGTTAGAGTTCTAGTTTATTTTAGTTTTAGTTAAGAGTTTAGAGTTTTTAGCTTAGAGTCTTAGTTTAGAGTTTTTGTTGAAGTTCTAGTTTAGTTTAGTTTTAGTTAAAAGTTTAGAGTTTTTAGCTTAGAGTCTTAGCTTAGAGTTTTTGTTAGAGTTCTAGTTTAGTTTAGTCTTAACTTAGAGTTTTTTTTTTATAGAGTTCTAGTTTAGTTTAGTTTTAGTTAGAGTTTAGAATTTTAGCTTAGAGTCTTAGCTTAGAGTTTTTGTTAGAGTTCTAGTTTATTTTAGTTTTAGTTAAGAATTAGAGTTTTTAGCTTAGAGTCTTAGCTTAGAGTTTTTGTTGAAGTTCTAGTTTAGTTTAGTTTTAGTTAATAGTTTAGAGTCTTAGCTTAGAGTTTTGTTTGTTAGAGTTCTAGTTTAGTTTAGTTTTAGTTAAGAGTTTAGAGTTTTTTGCTTAGAGTCTTAGCTTAGAGTTTTAGTTAGAGTTCTAGTTTAGTTTAGTTTTAGTTAAGAGTTTAGAGTTTTACCATAGAGTCTTAGCTTAGAGTTCTAGTTAGAGTTGAAGTTTAGTTTAGTTACAGTTAAGAATTTAGTGCTTTAGCTTAGAGTCATAGCTTAGAGTTTTACTTAAAGTTGTAGTTTAGTTAAGTTTTAGTTAAGAGTTTGGTGTTTTACCTTAGAGTCTTAGCTTAGAGTTTTAGTTAGAGTTCTAGTTTTAGTTTAGTTTTAGTTAAGAGTTTAGAATTTTAGCTTAGAGTCTTAGCTTAGAGTTTTTGTTAGAGTTCTAGTTTATTTTAGTTTTAGTTAAGAGTTTAGAGTTTTTAGTTTAGAGTCTTAGCTTAGAGTTTTTGTTGAAGTTCTAGTTTAGTTTAGTTTTAGTTAATAGTTTAGAGTTTTAGCTTAGAGTTTTAGCTTAGAGTTTTTGTTAGACTTGAAGTTTAGTTTAGTAATAGTTAAGAGTTTAGAGTTTTAGCTTAGAGTCATAGCTTAGAGTTTTACTTGAAGTTGTAGTTTAGTTAAGTTTTAGTTAAGAGTTTCGAGTTTTAGCTTAGAGACTTAGCTTAGAGTTATAGTTTAGTTTAGTTTTAGTTAAGAGTTTGGTGTTTTACCTTAGAGACATAGCTTAGAGTTTTAGTTAGAGTTCTAGTTTAGTTTAGTTTTAGTTAAGAGTTTAGAATTTTAGCTTAGAGTCTTAGCTTAGAGTTTTTGTTAGAGTTCTAGTTTAGTTTAGTTTTAGTTAAAAGTTTAGAGTTTTTAGCTTAGAGTCTTAGCTTAGAGTTTTTGCTAGAGTTCTAGTTTAGTTTAGTCTTAACTTAGAGTTTTTTTTTATAGAGTTCTAGTTTAGTTTAATTTTAGTTAAGAGTTTGATGTTTGACCTTTGAGTTTCAGTTAGAGTTCTAGTTTAGTTTAGTTTTAGTTAAGAGTTTGGTGTTTTACCTTAGAGTCTTAGCTTAGAGTTTTAGTTCAGAGTTCTAGTTTAGTTGTTTAGCTTAGATTCTTAGCTTAGAGTTTTTGTTAGAGTTCTAGTTTATTTTAGTTTTAGTTAAGAGTTTAGAGTTTTTAGCTTAGAGTCTTAGCTTAGAGTTTTTGTTGAAGTTCTAGTTTAGTTTAGTTTTAGTTAATAGTTTAGAGTTTTAGCTTAGAGTCTTAGCTTAGAGTTTTTGTTAGACTTGAAGTTTAGTTTAGTAATAGTTAAGAGTTTAGAGTTTTAGCTTAGAGTCATATCTTAGAATTTTTTACTTAAAGTTGTAGTTTAGTTAAGTTTTAGTTAAGAGTTTCTAGTTTTAGCTTAGAGACTTAGCTTAGAGTTATAGTTTAGTTTAGTTTTAGTTAAGAGTTCAGAGTTTTTTAGCTTAGAGTCTTAGCTTAGAGGTTTTGTTAGAGTTCTAGTTTAGTTTAGTTATAGTTAAGAATTTAGAGTTTTAGCTTAGAGTCATAGCTTAGAGTTTTAGTTAAAGTTATAGTTTAGTAAAGTTAAAGTTAAGAGTTTAGAGTTTTACCTTAGAGTCATAGCTTAGAGTTTTTGTTAGAGTTCTAGTTCAGTTTAGTTTTAGTTAAGAGTTTAGAGTTTTAGCTTAGAGTCTTAGCTTATAGTTTGTGTTAGAGTTCTAGTTTAGTTTAGTTTTAGTTAATAGTTTAGAGTTTTAGCTTAGAGTCTTACCTTAGAGTTTTTGTTAAAGTTGAAGTTTAGTTTAGTAATAGTTAAGAGTTTAGAGTTTTAGCTTAGAGTCTTAGCTTAGAGTTTTTGTTAGAGTTCTAGTTAAGTTTAGTTTTAGTTAAGAGTTTAGAGTTTTTAGCTTAGAGTCTTAGCATAGAGTTTTTGTTGAAGTTCTAGTTTAGTTTAGTAATAGTTAAGAGTTTAGAGTTTTAGCTTAGAGTCTTAGCTTAGAGTTTTGTTAAAGTTGAAGTTTAGTTTAGTAATAGTTAAGAGTTTAGAGTTTTAGCTTAGAGTCTTAGCTTAGAGTTTTTGTTAAAGTTGAAGTTTAGTTTAGTAATAGTTAAGAGTTTCGAGTTTTAGCTTAGATTCTTAGCTTAGAGTTTTAGTTTAGTTTACTTTTAGTTAAGAGTTTAGAGTTTTTTAGCTTAGAGTCTTAGCTTAGAGTTTTTGTTAGAGTTCTAGTTTAGTTTAGTTTTAGTTAAGAGTTTAGAGTTTTTTGCTTAGAGTCTTAGCTTAGAGTTTTAGTTAGAGTTCTAGTTTAGTTTAGTTTTAGTTAAGAGTTTAGAGTTTTACCATAGAGTCTTAGCTTAGAGTTCTAGTTAGAGTTGAAGTTTAGTTTAGTTACAGTTAAGAATTTAGTGTTTTAGCTTAGAGTCATAGCTTAGAGTTTTACTTAAAGTTGTAGTTTAGTTAAGAGTTTCGAGTTTTAGCTTAGAGTCTTACCTTAGAGTTCTAGTTAGAGTTGAAGTTTAGTTTAGTTACAGTTAAGAATTTAGTGTTTTAGCTTAGAGTCATAGCTTAGAGTTTTACTTAAAGTTCTAGTTTAGTTTAGTTTTAGTTAAGAGTTTAGAGTTTTACCTTAGAGTCTTAGCTTAGAGTTTTAGTTAGAGTTCTAGTTTAGTTTAGTTATAGTTAAGAATTTAGAGTTTTAGCTTAGAGTTATAGCTTAGAGTTTTAGTTAAAGTTATAGTTTAGTAAAGTTATAGTTAAGAGTTTAGAGTTTTACCTTAGAGTCATAGCTTAGAGTTTTAGTTAGAGTTCTAGTTCAGTTTAGTTTTAGTTATGAGTTTAGAGTTTTAGCTTAGAGTCTTAGCTTGTAGTTTGTGTTAGAGTTCTAGTTTAGTTTAGTTATAGTTAAGAGTCTCGAGTTTTTAGCTTAGAGTCTTAGCTTAGAGTTTCTGTTAGAGTTCTAGTTTAGTTTACTTCTAGTTAAGAGTTTAGAGTTTTAGCTTAGAGTCTTAGCTTATAGTTTGTGTTAGAGTTCTAGTTTAGTTTAGTAATAGTTAAGAGTTAAACATCTCTCCATGTTTAAGTTAGGTTAGGTTAGGTTAGGTTAGGCTAGATTAAGTTATGTTAGGTTAGGTTAGGTTAGCCTACGTGCGTGCGCGTACGTAGGCTAACCTAACCTAACATAACTTAATCTAGCCTAACCTAACCTAACCTAACTTAAACATGGAAAAGATGTTTAACTCTTAACTATTACTAAACTAAACTAGAACTCTAACACAAACTATAAGCTAAGACTCTAAGCTAAAACTCAAAACTCTTAACTAAAACTTAACTAAACTACAACTTTAAGTAAAACTCTAAGCTATGACTCTAAGCTAAAACACTAAATTCTTAACTGTAACTAAACTAAACTTCAACTCTAACTAGAACTCTAAGCTAAGACTCTATGGTAAAACTCTAAACTCTTAACTAAAACTAAACTAAACTAGAACTCTAACTAAAACTCTAAGCTAAGACTCTAAGCAAAAACTCTAAACTCTTAACTAAAACTAAACTAAACTAGAACTCTAACAAAACTCTAAGCTAAGACTCTAAGCTAAAAAACTCTAAACTATTAACTAAAAGTAAACTAAACTAAAACTCTAAGCTAAGAATCTAAGCTAAAACTCTAAACTCTTAACTATTACTAAACTAAACTTCAACTTTAACAAAAACTCTAAGCTAAGACTCTAAGCTAAGACTCTAAGCTAAAACTCTAAACTCTTAACTATTACTAAACTAAACTTCAAGTTTAACAAAAACTCTAAGCTAAAACTCTAAACTCTTAGTTATTACTAAACTAAACTAGAACTTCAACAAAAACTCTATGCTAAGACTCTAAGCTAAAAACTAAACTCTTAACTAAAACTAAACTAAACTAGAACTCTAACAAAAACTCTAAGCTAAGACTCTAAGCTAAAACTCTAAACTCTTAACTATTACTAAACTAAACTTCAACTTTAACAAAAACTCTAAGGTAAGACTCTAAGCTAAAACTCTAAACTCTTAACTAAAACTAAACTGAACTAGAACTCTAACAAAAAACTCTAAGCTATGACTCTAAGGTAAAACTCTAAACTCTTAACTATAACTTTACTAAACTATAACTTTAACTAAAACTCTAAGCTATGACTCTAAGCTGAAACTCTAAATTCTTAACTATAACTAAACTAAACTAGAACTCTAACAAAAACTCTAAGCTAAGACTCTAAGCTAAAAACTCTAAACTCTTAACTAAAACACAAACTAAACTATAACTCTAAGCTAAGTCTCTAAGCTAAAACTCGAAACTCTTAACTAAAACTTAACTAAACTACAACTTTAAGTAAAACTCTAAGCTCTGACTCTAAGCTAAAACTCTAAACTCTTAACTATTACTAAACTAAACTTCAAGTCTAACAAAAACTCTAAGCTAAGACTCTAAGCTAAAACTCTAAACTATTAACTAAAACTAAACTAAACTAGAACTTCAACAAAAACTCTAAGCTAAGACTCTAAGCTAAAAACTCTAAACTCTTAACTAAAACTAAAATAAACTAGAACTCTAACAGAAACTCTAAGCTAAGACTCTAAGCTAAAATTCTAAACTCTTAACTAAAACTAAACTAAACTAGAACTCTAACTAAAACTCTAAGCTAAGACTCTAAGGTAAAACACCAAACTCTTAACTAAAACTAAACTAAACTAGAACTCTAACTGAAACTCAAAGGTAAAACATCAAACTCTTAACTAAAATTAAACTAAACTAGAACTCTAACAAAAACTCTAAGCTAAGACTCTAAGCTAAAAACTCTAAACTTTTAACTAAAACTAAACTAAACTAGAACTTCAACAAAAACTCTAAACTAAGACTCTAAGCTAAAAACTCTAAACTCTTAACTAAAACTAAAATAAACTAGAACTCTAACAAAAAACTATAAGCTATGACTCTAAGCTAAAACTCTAAACTCTTAACTATTACTAAACTAAACTTTAAGTCTAACAAAAACTCTAAGCTAAGACTCTAAGCTAAAACTCTAAATTTTTAACTAAAACTAAACTAAACTAGAACTCTAACTAAAACTCTAAGCTAAGACTCTAAGGTAAAACACCAAACTCTTAACTAAAACTAAACTAAACTAGAACTCTAACTGAAACTCAAAGGTAAAACATCAAACTCTTAACTAAAATTAAACTAAACTAAAACTCTATAAAAAAAAACTCTAAGTTAAGACTAAACTAAACTAGAACTCTAACAAAAACTCTAAGCTAAGACTCTAAGGTAAAACTCTAAACTTTTAACTAAAACTAAACTAAACTAGAACTTCAACAAAAACTCTAAACTAAGACTCTAAGCTAAAAACTCTAAACTCTTAACTAAAACTAAAATAAACTAGAACTCTAACAAAAACTCTAAGCTAAGACTCTAAGCTAAAATTCTAAACTCTTAACTAAAACTAAACTAAACTAGAACTCTAACTAAAACTCTAAGCTATGACTCTAAGGTAAAACACCAAAATCTTAACTAAAACTAAACTAAACTATAACTCTAAGCTAAGTCTCTTAGCTAAAACTCGAAACTCTTAACTAAAACTTAACTAAACTACAACTTTAAGTAAAACTCTAAGCTATGACTCTAAGCTAAAACTCTAAACTCTTAACTATTACTAAACTAAACTTCAAGTCTAACAAAAACTCTAAGCTAAGACTCTAAGGTAAAACTCTAAACTATTAACCAAAACTAAACTAAACTAGAACTTCAACAAAAACTCTAAGCTAAGACTCTAAGCTAAAAACTCTAAACTCTTAACTAAAACTAAAATAAACTAGAACTCTAACAAAAACTCTAAGCTAAGGTTCTAAGCTAAAATTCTAAACTCTTAACTAAAACTAAACTAAACTAGAACTCTAACTAAAACTCTAAGCTATGACTCTAAGCTAAAACACTAAATTCTTAACTGTAACTAAACTAAACTTCAACTCTAACTAGAACTCTAAGCTAAGACTCTATGGTACAACTCTAAACTCTTAACTAAAACTAAACTAAACTAGAACTCTAAATAAAACTCTAAGCTAAGACTCTAAGCAAAAAACTCTAAACTCTTAACTAAAACTAAACTAGAACTCTAACAAAAACTCTTAGCTAAGACTCTAAGCTAAAAAACTCTAAACTCTTAACTAAAAGTAAACTAAACTAAAACTCTAAGCTAAGAATCTAAGCTAAAACTCTAAACTCTTAACTATTACTAAACTAAACTTCAACTTTAACAAAAACTCTAAGCTAAGACTCTAAGCTAAAACTCTAAACTCTTAACTATTACTAAACTAAACTTCAACTTTAACAAAAACTCTAAGCTAAGACTCTAAGCTAAAACTCTAAACTCTTAACTATTACTAAACTAAACTAGAACTTCAACAAAAACTCTATGCTAAGACTCTAAGCTAAAAACTCTAAACTCTTAACTAAAACTAAACTAAACTAGAACTCTAACAAAAACTGTAAGCTAAGACTCTAAGCTAAAACTCTAAACTCTTAACTATTACTAAACTAAACTTCAACTTTAACAAAAAACTCTAAGGTAAGACTCTAAGCTAAAAACTCTAAACTATTACCTAAAACTAAACTAAACTAGAACTCTAACACAAACTATAAGCTAAGACTCTAAGCTAAAACTCTAAACTCTTAACTAAAACTAAACTGAACTAGAACTCTAACAAAAACTCTAAGCTATGACTCTAAGGTAAAACTCTAAACTCTTAACTATAACTTTACTAAACTATAACTTTAACTAAAACTCTAAGCTATGACTCTAAGCTAAAACTCTAAATTCTTAACTATAACTAAACTAAACTAGAACTCTAAAAAAAAACTCTAAGCTAAGACTCTAAGCTAAAAAACTCTAAACTCTTAACTAAAACTAAACTAAAAACTATAACTCTAAGCTAAGTCTCTAAGCTAAAACTCGAAACTCTTAACTAAAACTTAACTAAACTACAACTTTAAGTAAAACTCTAAGCTATGACTCTAAGCTAAAACTCTAAACTCTTAACTATTACTAAACTAAACTTCAAGTCTAACAAAAACTCTAAGCTAAGACTCTAAGCTAAAACTCTAAACTATTAACTAAAACTAAACTAATCTAGAACTTCAACAAAAACTCTAAGCTAAGACTCTAAGCTAAAAACTCTAAACTCTTAACTAAAACTAAAATAAACTAGAACTCTAACAAAAACTCTAAGCTAAGACTCTAAGCTAAAATTCTAAACTCTTAACTAAAACTAAACTAAACTAGAACTCTAACTAGAACTCTAAGCTAAGACTCTAAGGTAAAACACTAAACTCTTAACTAAAACTAAACTAAACTAGAACTCTAACTGAAACTCAAAGGTAAAACATCAAACTCAACTAAAATTAAACTAAACTAGAACTCTATAAAAAAAACTCTAAGTTAAGACTAAAACTAAACTAGAACTCTAACAAAAAAACTCTAAGCTAAGACTCTAAGCTAAAAACTCTAAACTTTTAACTAAAACTAAACTAAACTAGAACTTCAACAAAAACTCTAAACTAAGACTCTAAGCTAAAGACTCTGAACTCTTAACTAAAACTAAAATAAACTAGAACTCTAACAAAAACTCTAAGCTAAGACTCTAAGCTAAAATTCTAAACTCTTAACTAAAACTAAACTAAACTAGAACTCTAACTAAAACTCTAAGCTATGACTCTAAGGTAAAACACCAAAACTCCTAACTAAAACTAAACTAAACTATAACTCTAAGCTAAGTCTCTAAGCTACAACTCGAAATTCTTAACTAAAACTTAACTAAACTACAACTTTAAGTACAACTCTAAGCTATGACTCTAAGCTAAAACTCTAAACTCTTAACTATTACTAAACTAAACTTCAAGTCTAACAAAAACTCTAAGCTAAGACTCTAAGGTAAAACTCTAAACTACTAACTAAAACTAAACTAAACTAGAACTTCAACAAAAACTCTAAGCTAAGACTCTAAGCTAAAAACTCTAAACTCTTAACTAAAACTAAAATAAACTAGAACTCTAACAAAAACTCTAAGCTAAGCCTCTAAGCTAAAATTCTAAACTCTTAACTAAAACTAAACTAAACTAGAACCCTAACTAAAACTCTAAGCTAAGACTCTAAGGTAAAACACCAAACTCTTAACTAAAACTTAACTAAACTACAACTTTAAGTAAAACTCTAAGCTATGACTCTAAGCTAAAACACTAAATTCTTAACTGTAACTAAACTAAACTTCAACTCTAACTAGAACTCTAAGCTAAGACTCTATGGTACAACTCTAAACTCTTAACTAAAACGAAACTAAACTAGAACTCTAACTAAAGCTCTAAGCTAAGACTCTAAGCAAAAAACTCTAAACTCTTAACTAAAACTAAACTAAACTAGAACTCTAACAAAAACTCTAAGCTAAGACTCTAAGCTAAAAAACTCTAAACTCTTAACTAAAATCAAACTAAACTAAAACTCTAAGCTAAGAATCTAAGCTAAAACTCTAAACCCTTAACTATTACTAAACTAAACTTCAACTTTAACAAAAACTCTAAGCTAAGACTCTAAGCTAAAACTCTAAACTCTTAACTATTACTAAACTAAATTTCAACTTTAACAAAAACTCTAAGCTAAGACTCTAAGCTAAAACTGTAAACTCTTAACTATTACTAAACAAATCTAGAACTTCAACAAAAACTCTATGCTAAGACTCTAAGCTAAAAACTCTAAACTCTTAACTAAAACTAAACTAAACTAGAACTCTAACAAAAACTGTAAGCTAAGACTCTAAGCTAAAACTCTAAACTCTTAACTATTACTAAACTAAACTTCAACTTTAACAAAAACTCTAAGGTAAGACTCTAAGCTAAAACTCTAAACTCTTAACTATTACTAAACTAAACCAGAACTTCAACAAAAACTCTATGCTAAGACTCTAAGCTAAAAACTCTAAACTCTTAACTAAAACTAACTAAACTAGAACTCTAACAAAAACTGTAAGCTAAGACTCTAAGCTAAAACTCTAAAACTCTTAACTATTACTAAACTAAACTTCAACTTTAAAAAAACTCTAAGGTAAGACTCTAAGCTAAAACTCTAAACTATTACCTAAAACTAAACTAAACTAGAACTCTAACACAAACTATAAGCTAAGACTCTAAGCTAAAACTCTAAACTCTTAACTAAAACTAAACTGAACTAGAACTCTAACAAAAACTCTAAGCTATGACTCTAAGGTAAAACTCTAAACTCTTAACTATAACTTTACTAAACTATAACTTTAACTAAAACTCTAAGCTATGACTCTAAGCTAAAACTCTAAATTCTTAACTATAACTAAACTAAACTAGAACTCTAAAAAAAAACTCTAAGCTAAGACTCTAAGCTAAAAAACTCTAAACTCTTAACTAAAACTAAACTAAACTATAACTCTAAGCTAAGTCTCTAAGCTAAAACTCGAAACTCTTAACTAAAACTTAACTAAACTACAACTTTAAGTAAAACTCTAAGCTATGACTCTAAGCTAAAACTCTAAACTCTTAACTATTACTAAACTAAACTTCAAGTCTAACAAAAACTCTAAGCTAAGACTCTAAGCTAAAACTCTAAACTATTAACTAAAACTAAACTAATCTAGAACTTCAACAAAAACTCTAAGCTAAGACTCTAAGCTAAAAACTCTAAACTCTTAACTAAAACTAAAATAAACTAGAACTCTAACAAAAACTCTAAGCTAAGACTCTAAGCTAAAATTCTAAACTCTTAACTAAAACTAAACTAAACTAGAACTCTAACTAAAACTCTAAGCTAAGACTCTAAGGTAAAACACTAAACTCTTAACTAAAACTAAACTAAACTAGAACTCTAACTGAAACTCAAAGGTAAAACATCAAACTCAACTAAAATTAAACTAAACTAGAACTCTATAAAAAAAACTCTAAGTTAAGACTAAACTAAACTAGAACTCTAACAAAAAACTCTAAGCTAAGACTCTAAGCTAAAAACTCTAAACTTTTAACTAAAACTAAACTAAACTAGAACTTCAACAAAAAACTCTAAACTAAGACTCTAAGCTAAAGACTCTGAATTCTTAACTAAAACTAAAATAAACTAGAACTCTAACAAAAACTCTAAGCTAAGACTCTAAGCTAAAATTCTAAACTCTTAACTAAAACTAAACTAAACTAGAACTGTAACTAAAACTCTAAGCTATGACTCTAAGGTAAAACACCAAACTCTTAACTAAAACTAAACTATAACTCTAAGCTAAGTCTCTAAGCTACAACTCGAAACTCTTAACTAAAACTTAACTAAACTACAACTTTAAGTAAAACTCTAAGCTATGACTCTAAGCTAAAACTCTAATCTCTTAACTATTACTAAACTAAACTTCAAGTCTAACAAAAACTCTAAGCTAAGACTCTAAGGTAAAACTCTAAACTATTAACTAAAACTAAACTAAACTAGAACTTCAACAAAAACTCTAAGCTATGACTCTAAGCTAAAAACTCTAAACTCTTAACTAAAACTAAAATAAACTAGAACTCTAACAAAAACTCTAAGCTAAGCCTCTAAGCTAAAATTCTAAACTCTTAACTAAAACTAAACTAAACTAGAACTCTAACTAAAACTCTAAGCTAAGACTCTAAGGTAAAACACAAAACTCTTAACTAAAACTTAACTAAACTACAACTTTAAGTAAAACTCTAAGCTATGACTCTAAGCTAAAACACTAAATTCTTAACTGTAACTAAACTAAACTTCAACTCTAACTAGAACTCTAAGCTAAGACTCTATGGTACAACTCTAAACTCTTAACTAAAACGAAACTAAACTAGAACTCTAACTAAAACTCTAAGCTAAGACTCTAAGCAAAAAACTCTAAACTCTTAACTAAAACTAAACAAAACTAGAACTCTAACAAAAACTCTAAGCTAAGACTCTAAGCTAAAAAACTCTAAACTCTTAACTAAAAGCAAACTAAACTAAAACTCTAAGCTAAGAATCTAAGCTAAAACTCTAAACCCTTAACTATTACTAAACTAAACTTCAACTTTAACAAAAACTCTAAGCTAAGACTCTAAGCTAAAACTCTAAACTCTTAACTATTACTAAACTAAATTTCAACTTTAACAAAAACTCTAAGCTAAGACTCTAAGCTAAAACTCTAAACTCTTAACTATTAATAAACTAATCTAGAACTTCAACAAAAACTCTATGCTAAGCCTCTAAGCTAAAAACTCTAAACTCTTAACTAAAACTAAACTAAACTAGAACTCTAACAAAAACTGTAAGCTAAGACTCTAAGCTAAAACTCTAAACTCTTAACTATTACTAAACTAAACTTCAACTTTAACAAAAACTCTAAGGTAAGACTCTAAGCTAAAACTCTAAACTATTACCTAAAACTAAACTAAACTAGAACTCTAACACAAACTATAAGCTAAGACTCTAAGCTAAAACTCTAAAGTCTTAACTAAAACTAAACTGAACTAGAACTCTAACAAAAACTCTAAGCTATGACTCTAAGGTAAAACTCTAACTCTTAACTATAACTTTACTAAACTATAACTTTAACTAAAACTCTAAGCTATGACTCTAAGCTAAAACTCTAAATTCTTAACTATAACTAAACTAAACTAGAACTCTAACAAAAACTCTAAGCTAAGACTCTAAGCTAAAAAACTCTAAACTCTTAACTAAAACTAAACTAAACTATATCTCTAAGCTAAGTCTCTAAGCTAAAACTCGAAACTCTTAACTAAAACTTAACTAAACTACAACTATAAGTAAAACTCTAAGCTATGACTCTAAGCTAAAACTCTAAACTCTTAACTATTACTAAACTAAACTTCAAGTCTAACAAAAACTCTAAGCTAAGACTGTAAGCTAAAACTCTAAACTATTAACTAAAACTAAACTAAACTAGAACTTCAACAAAAACTCTAAGCTAAGACTCTAAGCTAAAAACTCTAAACTCTTAAGTAAAACTAAAATAAACTAGAAATCTAACAAAAACTCTAAGCTAAGACTCTAAGCTAAAATTCTAAACTCTTAACTAAAACTAAACTAAACTAGAACTCTAACTAAAACTCTTAGCTAAGACTCTAAGGTAAAACACTAAACTCTTAACTAAAACTAAACTAAACTAGAACTCTAACTGAAACTCAAAGGTAAAACATCAAACTCTTAACTAAAATTAAACTAAACTAGAACTCTATAAAAAAAAACTCTAAGTTAAGACTAAACTAAACTAGAACTCTAACAAAAACTCTAAGCTAAGACTCTAAGCTAAAAACTCTAAACTTTTAACTAAAACTAAACAAAACTAGAACTTCAACAAAAACTCTAAACTAAGACTCTAAGCTAAAAACTCTGAACTCTTAACTAAAACTAAAATAAACTAGAACTCTAACAAAAACTCTAAGCTAAGACTCTAAGCTAAAATTCTAAACTATTAACTAAAACTAAACTAAACTAGAACTCTAACTAAAACTCTAAGCTATGACTCTAAGGTAAAACACCAAACTCTTAACTAAAACTAAACTAAACTATAACTCTAAGCTAAGTCTCTAAGCTACAACTCGAAACTCTTAACTAAAACTTAACTAAACTACAACTTTAAGTAAAACTCTAAGCTATGACTCTAAGCTAAAACTCTAATCTCTTAACTATTACTAAACTAAACTTCAAGTCTAACAAAAACTCTAAGCTAAGACTCTAAGGTAAAACTCTAAACTATTAACTAAAACTAAACTAAACTAGAACTTCAACAAAAACTCTAAGCTAAGACTCTAAGCTAAAAACTCTAAACTCTTAACTAAAACTAAAATAAACTAGAACTCTAACAAAAACTCTAAGCTAAGACTCTAAGCTAAAATTCTAAACTCTTAACTAAAACTAAACTAAACTAGAACTCTAACTAAAACTCTAAGCTAAGACTCTAAGGTAAAACACCAAACTCTTAACTAAAACTTAACTAAACTACAACTTTAAGTAAAACTCTAAGCTATGACTCTAAGCTAAAACACTAAATTCTTAACTGTAACTAAACTAAACTTCAACTCTAACTAGAACTCTAAGCTAAGACTCTATGGTACAACTCTAAACTCTTAACTAAAAACTAAATTAAACTAGAACTCTAACTAAAACTCTAAGCTAAGACTCTAAGCAAAAAACTCTAAACTCTTAACTAAAACTAAACTAAACTAGAACTCTAACAAAAACTCTAAGCTAAGACTCTAAGCTAAAAAACTCTAAACTCTTAACTAAAAGTAAACTAAACTAAAACTCTAAGCTAAGAATCTAAGCTAAAACTCTAAACTCTTAACTATTACTAAACTAAACTTCAACTTTAACAAAACTCTAAGCTAAGACTCTAAGCTAAAACTCTAAACTCTTAACTATTACTAAACTAAACTTCAACTTTAACAAAAACTCTAAGCTAAGACTCTAAGCTAAAACTCTAAACTCTTAACTATTACTAAACTAAACTAGAACTTCAACAAAAACTCTATGCTAAGACTCTTAGCTAAAAACTCTAAACTCTTAACTAAAACTAAACTAAACTAGAACTCTAACAAAAACTGTAAGCTAAGACTCTAAGCTAAAACTCTAAACTCTTAACTATTACTAAACTAAACTTCAACTTTAACAAAAACTCTAAGGTAAGACTCTAAGCTAAAACTCTAAACTATTACCTAAAACTAAACTAAACTAGAACTCTAACACAAACTATAAGCTAAGACTCTAAGCTAAAACTCTAAACTCTTAACTAAAACTAAACTGAACTAGAACTCTAACAAAAACTCTAAGCTATGACTCTAAGGTAAAACTCTAAACTCTTAACTATAACTTTTACTAAACTATAACTTTAACTAAAACTCTAAGCTATGACTCTAAGCTAAAACTCTAAATTCTTAACTATAACTAAACTAAACTAGAACTAACAAAAACTCTAAGCTAAGACTCTAAGCTAAAAAACTCTAAATTCTTAACTAAAACTAAACTAAACTATAACTCTAAGCTAAGTCTCTAAGCTAAAACTCGAAACTCTTAACTAAAACTTAACTAAAATACAACTTTAAGTAAACTCTAAGCTATGACTCTAAGCTAAAACTCTAAACTCTTAACTATTACTAAACTAAACTTCAAGTCTAAAAAAAAACTCTAAGCTAAGACTCTAAGCTGAAACTCTAAACTATTAACTAAAACTAAACTAAACTAGAACTTCAACAAAAACTCTAAGCTAAGACTCTAAGCTAAAAACTCTAAACTCTTAACTAAAACTAAAATAAACTAGAACTCTAACAAAAACTCTAAGCTAGAACTCTAAGCTAAAATTCTAAACTCTTAACTAAAACTAAACTAAACCAGAACTCTAACTAAAACTCTAAGCTAAGACTCTAAGGTAAAACACTAAACTCTTAACTAAAACTAAACTAAACTAGAACTCTAACTGAAACTCAAAGGTAAAACATCAAAATCTTAACTAAAATTAAACTAAACTAGAACTCTATAAAAAAAACTCTAAGTTAAGACTAAACTAAACTAGAACTCTAACAAAAACTCTAAGCTAAGACTCTAAGCTAAAAACTCTGAACTTTTAACTAAAACTAAACTAAACTAGAACTTCAACAAAAACTCTAAACTAAGACTCTAAGCTAAAAACTCTAAAACTCTTAACTAAAACTAAAATAAACTAGAACTCTAACAAAAACTCTAAGCTAAGACTCTAAGCTAAAATTCTAAACTCTTAACTAAAACTAAACTAAACTAGAACTCTAACTAAAAACTCTAAGCTATGACTCTAAGGTAAAACACCAAACTCTTAACTAAAACTAAACTAAACTATAACTCTAAGCTAAGTCTCTAAGCTAAAACTTGAAACTCTTAACTAAAACTTAACTAAACTACAACTTTAAGTAAAACTCTAAGCTATGACTCTAAGCTAAAACTCTAAACTGTTAACTATTACTAAACTCAACTTCAAGTCTAACAAAAACTCTAAGCTAAGACTCTAAGCTAAAACTCTAAACTATTAACTAAAACTAAACTAAACTAGAACTCTAACTAAAACTCTAAGCTAAGACTCTAAGGTAAAACACCAAACTCTTAACTAAAACTAAACTAAACTAGAACTCTAACTGAAACTCAAAGGTAAAACATCAAACTCTTAACTAAAATTAAACTAAACTAGAACTCTATAAAAAAAACTCTAAGTTAAGACTAAACTAAACTAGAACTCTAACAAAAACTCTAAGCTAAGACTCTAAGGTAAAAACTCTAAACTTTTAACTAAAACTAAACTAAACTAGAACTTCAACAAAAACTCTAAACTAAGACTCTAAGCTAAAAACTCTAAACTCTTAACTAAAACTAAAATAAACTAGAACTCTAACAAAAACTCTAAGCTAAGACTCTAAGCTAAAATTCTAAACTCTTAACTAAAACTAAACTAAACTAGAACTCTAACTAAAACTCTAAGCTATGACTCTAAGGTAAAACACCAAACTCTTAACTAAAACTAAACTAACTATAACTCTAAGCTAAGTCTCTTAGCTAAAACTCGAAACTCTTAACTAAAACTTAACTAAACTACAACTTTAAGTAAAACTCTAAGCTATGACTCTAAGCTAAAACTCTAAACTCTTAACTATTACTAAACTAAACTTCAAGTCTAACAAAAACTCTAAGCTAAGACTCTAAGGTAAAACTCTAAACTATTAACTAAAACTAAACTAACTAGAACTTCAACAAAAACTCTAAGCTAAGACTCTAAGCTAAAAACTCTAAACTCTTAACTAAAACTAAAATAAACTAGAACTCTAACAAAAACTCTAAGCTAAGACTCTAAGCTAAAATTCTAAACTCTTAACTAAAACTAAACTAGAACTCTAACTAAAACTCTAAGCTAAGACTCTAAGGTAAAACACCAAACTCTTAACTAAAACTAAACTAAACTAGAACTCTAACTGAAACTCAAAGGTAAAACATCAAACTCTTAACTAAAATTAAACTAAACTAGAACTCTATCAAAACTCTAAGCTAAGACTCTAAGCTAAAAAACTCTAATAACTAAAACTAAACTAAAACTATAACTCTAAGCTAAGTCTCTAAGCTAAAACTCTAAACTATTAACTAAAACTAAACTAAACTAGAACTTCAACAAAAAAACTCTAAGCTAAGACTCTAAGCTAAAAACTCTAAACTCTTAACTAAAACTAAAATAAACTAGAACTCTAACAAAAACTCTATGCTAAGACTCTAAGCTAAAATTCTAAACTCTTAACTAAAACTAAACTAAACTAGAACTCTAACTAAAACTCTAAGCTAAGACTCTAAGGTAAAACACCAAACTCTTAGCTAAAACTACTAAAACTACTTAACTAAAACTACTCTTAACTAAAATTAAACTAAACTAGAACTCTAACAAAAAAAGTCTAAGTTAAGACTATAAGCTAAAACTCGAAACTCTTAACTAAAACTTAGCCAAACTAAAACTTTAAGTAAAAACTCTAAGGTATGACTCTAAGCTAAAACTCGAAACTCTTAACTGTAACTAAACTAAACTTCAACTCTAACTAATACTCTAAGCTAAGACTCTAAGGTAAAACTCTAAACTCTTAACTAAAACTAAACTAAACTAGAACTCTAACAAAAACTCTAAGCTAAGACTCTAAGCTAAAACTCGAAACTCTTAACTAAAACTTAACCAAACTATAACTTTAAGTAAAATTCTAAGCTAAGACTCTAAGCTAAAACTCTAAATTCTTAACTGTAACTAAACTAAACTAAACTAGAACTCTAAATAAAACTCTAAGCTAAGACTCTAAGCTAAAAACTCTAAACTCTTAATTAAAACTAAACTAAACTAGAACTCTAACAAAAACTGTAAGCTAGGACTCTAAGCTAAAAACTCTAAACTTTTAACTAAACTTAAACCAAACTAAAACTCTAAGCTAAAAGGATGGGTACTTCAATTTGTAAAATGGGTTTAGGACGGTCACTAAGAAAGGAACTTGCTCTGAAATGCCCTTTGAAAAGAACATAATAACATAACATAACATAACATAACATAACATAACATAACACAACATAACATAGCATAACATAACATAACATAACATAACATAACATAACATAAAATAACATAACATAACATAAACATAACATAACATAACATAACATAACATAAACATAACATAACATAACATAACATAGCATAACATAACATAACATAACATAACATAACATAACATAACATAACATAGCATAACATAGCATAACATAACATAACATAACATAACATAACATAACCTAACCTCACATTTGAAATTACTAGGAAACCGGGGGACCTTTTAAGACCGGGGGCTTCCTTCGGGGTTGGGGTGGGGTATGAGGGCCCTTTTGGGGTTGGGGTAGAGGACCTCACGACACTGTTCAAATAGAACTTGTGTATTATAACGACCACAGAGATTTGCCCTCAAATTCTCTTCTAAAACCTTTTCTAAAATCATCTTTTAAAATGTCTCTAACTGTTTCGCCGAAATAATTCCCTAAAATGTCTAAAACGGTTTCGCCCAAATAACCCTAAACGTAATTTCTGCGTGTTCCTTTTGTTTTTGGCATCCCTGCGCTGTCACATTTCAAATTACTAAGAAACCCTTTCGTGAATCAATAATTCCCCTTAGAAACAACAAATTAATTCCCCTTTTCTTGACAAATCAATCAACCATGACATCATCTGTCAGACATTAAAACTTTGCCTGGAAACAATAATCGACCTTTGGAAATTTAGGTCATTGACCCACTTTGATTAACCTCGTGTTCTCCCTAGGGACTCGCATGCACTTGGCCAAAACAACAACATCAGCAAATACTGTTTCCTATTTCTGGACACCTTGACATTCGCCTCGAGCGTGCACTTGGCCAAAACAACAAATAAATCGACCTTGGAAAAGAGGTCATTGACCCCATTAACCACGTGTTCTCCCTAGGGACACTATGCCCATATATGGTGTAGGGTCAGCATTAAACTAAATTTTAGATGGCAGCAGGGGTGAGGGATCGCGCTGGTACCCCCCTTTCTACTGAAATTTGATGAAAGTTTGTTTGAAAATATCATTCGCAGATCATACAGTTTTATTATTCCGAGCTTTAAGTGTTGAAACCCTTTTTAAGACCATGGAGAGCGCGTTGAATGATCTAATAAAATATACGAGGAGTAACCGTTTATTGATAAATATTAAAAAAAAATTTACATGATTTTTTTTACTATTAAAAAGGTAAACACTGAACTATCTTTAACAGCTGATGGATATTTAATATATAGGGTTTCAAAATTTAAATATTTAGGTGTAATCATTGATGAATTATTGTCATGGAAAGAACAATTAAATTGTCTATAAAAATTGCATCTATAAAAATTGCAAGAGGAGCTGGAATTTTGTATAGACTTAAAAATTTCCTTCCGCAAAAAGTTTTGCGAACCCTTTATATTACTCTTGTTTATCCCTATATGCATTATAGTTGTTACGTTTGGGCTAATTCTTTCTGTTATAATTTAAAGAGAATTCAAATCTTACAAAATAGAGCTGTAAAGTCAATTTATTTTAATAAACTTAATACTAAAGAAGTTTTTCTTAAATCTCACTTGCTAACAATAAGACAAATTTGTCAGCTCCAAACTGCTGTTTTCATGTATAAATACTTGAATAGTCTAGCACCCCCCAGGACTAATACAACTTGTCCTTTTTCATTTATCGTCATATTATTATGCTTATCCAACGTCGTCATCAAGACATTTTTCTCTTTTTTTCGAATATTGGTCACACGCAAAGAGCAGCTTTTTCTATCAAATTAATTAAAAGACTTTTTCCAAAAATAAAGTTTTTCAAAGACCAGTAAAGAGCTCCCTTTGCCTTCCCAAGGCCAGAACAAAATCTGCACTTTACTGAAAAATATAAAAACGTTTTTACTTTTATAACTTTAATAAATCAAATAATATAAACATTTTGATTACTAAATATCAGTAGATGCATATTAAACTGACAATGCAAATTCATTTGTATTTTTTTTCAGTAAAGTGCAAATTTTGTTCTGCCCTTGGGAAGGCATAGGGGTTTTTGAGCCCAACTTATGTTAATTCCTGCTCGTTTTGAGTTTGACTCGGTTATTTATTATAATTTCTGTTTGTTTTGGGTTCCATTTATTTACTGATGCTGCTTGTGGTTGTTTCACGCTTGGTAGATTATTTGATTTTATTTTTGCTCATTTTTTGGTTAATGGAGTTCTTTACTTTTCTTTGAAAAACTTATTTTGTGGAAAAAAATTTTATAATTAATTTCTGTTCGTTTTATATTGACATAGCATTTTCAGGGAAAAAGAAAATAAGGCTTTAAATTTTTTTTAAGACTTTATAGCTTGGCCTGCTATTTGTATGCTGGAAAAAATTTCAGCAATTTTTAATAACATACACCCTTTTAAAAATGTGGACACAAATAGTAGTGTTTAATTTTGTTTCATACCTCCTCTAGTTGACCTGAAATGGAAAACCTGATACCATTCGCAAAAAAATCTGTTTACTTTCTTTGATAGCTTGGATACACTTACGCTATTTTGAATTGGTTAAATTTTAAGAGCAGAAATAGCCCCGAAAGTCTGAATATAATACCCTCAGTCGTTCTTGGGATACTGCTGAGATGCTTTATTGGGAATTAGCATTAACACAGTGCATTTTGATTTAATCTTAAAGCAACATTTAGTTTCTAAACATAATGGGCAAATGGGAGGGTGGGCGTGGGAGGGGGATTAGTTTCCTTCCAATCACTTTGGACTATTAAAAAGGGCATCAGCCCTTTCTATTTTCAATTGAATGAGCCCTTTTTCAAAGTTCCCACGACAACTCCCTCGATACGAAGTGCCCTGGTCTAAACAACAACCACAAAAAAATAATACATTATATCCACATCGACCTTTACTATAAAAATGTCAAGCCTCCCAATCACTTTTGACTATTAAAAAGGGCACTAGGCCTTTCGATTTCCAGTCGAATGAGCCCTTTTTGAAACGACAACGCTTTCTATAAACACCCCCAGGGCATATATTACAACCCTTACCCTAAGGACTGTTAGGGTGGTTGTCATCCTCTAAGGCCTAATTTTCAGAACTTTCAACTACGTTAAACAAAATGGCTATCTCAAAATTTCGATTGGATGTGTTTGGGGAAATGGTGGGCATGAGTGGGGCGGTAGTCGCTCTGCAATCACTTTCAACTATTAAAAATGGCACTAGCCCTTTCAATTTCCAATAAACGAGCCCTTTTGAAGTTTTTACGACGACACTTTCAATAAAAATCTTATATGCCCCCAGGGCATAACTTACAACCCTTGCTTGGAGGGCTACGGGGGGGGTCTTTCTCAAAGACCTAATTTCCAGAACTTTCTACTACGTTGAACAAAATGGCTATCTGAAAATTTTGATTGGATGTTTTTGGAGGAATGGTGGGCGTGAGAGGGGGGTTAGTTACCCTCAAATCACTTTAAAAAGGAAACTAGCCCTCTCAATTTCCAATTGAGCGGCTAATTTCCAATTAGCCCCTTTTGAAGTTTTACGACATCTCTATCGATGAAAACCTTATATATTACCCCCAGGGCTTAAATACAACCTTTGCCGTTGGGGTTCTGGGGGGTTTGTCATCCTTAAATACACAATTTCCAGAACTTTCAACTACGTTGAAAAAAATGGCTATCTCTAAACTTTGATGGAATGTTTTTGGGGAAATGGTGGGCGTGAGAGGGGTTAATTACTCTCCACTCACTTTCGACTGTTAAAAAGGGCAATTTCAATTTCCAATCAAATGAGCCTTGTTTTTAAATTTCTACAACTTTCTATATAAACTTTACATGCCCAGTAGAGAGGACCCTATAACTCCGATCCCTCACCCCTGCTGCCATCTACAATTCAGTTTTAATGCTGACGGGACATAATTTATTCAAGGATTATCGATCGAGTCTAATGAGGGGGGGTGTGTCAAGTTCAATCGATCTGTTGTTGTTTGGCCACGTGCGAATGACATGAGGGGTGATTTACATAATGCTGACGGCACATAATTTATTCAAGGATTATCGATCGAGTCTAATGAGGGGGGGGTGTGTGTCAAGGTCAATCGATCTGTTGTTGTTTGGCCACGTGCGAATAACATGAGGGGTGATTTACATAATCGATGGGGGAATTATTGATTCACGAGCGTGGGGAATTATGAAACAATATGGTCATAGAGTCCCTAGGGAGAAAGATTACGTATGGGCTCAATGACCTCTTCCTTCAAGATCGATTTATTTGTTGTTTCTATGTGTAATAACCTAACCGGGGACGAAGTTGCACATGCGCATTGAATTCTAACGGGAACAATGTTATTGATCTAGGACTCGAGGGGGAAGTGAATTTCCGAGAACTTGATTGCGTAATCGATTGGGAATTTTATTGATCCGATAACGGGAAACAGTTAGATCACGTGTTTCCTTCTCAGCCAATCAGAGGTCTGCTTACATATTAGCGGTAGTGGGAATGTAAGGAAGGGATTTTTGCTAGAGTTCTATTAGTCTGTGAATAGAAATTCAAAGGAGTGAGAAGAAGAAGAACAGTTTTGACTTTACTCATTTGGATATATATTTGTGTTGATGGCGATGAGTGGAATGTTTACCCTATTAGAAGTTGATAGTGGAGTTGATGATAATAGTACAAGAGCACCAAACATTGCGGTGGAAATCACGAAAGGATCACGGCTTTGTCTGGAATGGGATGCAGTATATGCAAGATATGTGATATCCTTGAGCAAATTTAAAATGGAGGATCAATTATGTTTCGCCGCTAAAGTTGATATAGCACATGTGAATAGACTTCAATGTGCTTTAAGTGCATTGGTGAAACATATTGAAGACAATAAACAGTATCGCTGATTGTACATGCTCTGTATTATTGATGTTGTTGTAATTATTCAATAAAAATTGTTTCGAAATCGAAAATGTTCCCTTTCTTTTCTGACTATAGGGCTAACGAATCAGGGTCAGTCTAGAGTCAGCAGTCGGAGTGAAAGGATTGAAAAATGAATAAATTTGAGAAAGAGAGAATTAGATCAAATCTAGTGCTTATGGAAAAACATTTGATTTTGGATGATGATTTTCTCGAGTTATCTCTTAAACGCAGGATATTCTCTTGTCCGGGAACACTTGACATATAGAATGAGGAGTGATTCCCCCCCCATTGGACTATTGTATGAAACTTTTAAAATGTGATTCAAATGCTTATAGTCAATTTATTGATATATTAATTGGAACAAAGCAGAATCATATTGTGGATATACTTTTTGAAAATATTGCCAGTGGATTCAATGTAGATGGCTCCCCCATCATTCGAAAGAGGTAACGTCACAGAGATACTCCTCTCTCCCACCATTTCCCTCCACCTTGAATTTATCGAACGAAGAGGATCAGTTTCGTTTTAGCTGTGAGTGAGTTGACATCGGAAACCGAAAAATGTTCTATATATGTCCATTGTGCATGTACACTCTTGGCAGTTGGAATCAATGTGAGAATTGTACAATTATTGATGACTATAGTGAAAAGTGTAAATTATGTAATCCTTGTAAATTACATAGAGGCTATGCAGTACAAATTAAATGATGTAATTCATGTCTTGAGGAGGTGTGTGACTCTCATCCTAGAGGACACCTGTGCTCCAATTGTCACTATGATAATGTGATCAGTGGGAGAATACTTACCCCGCTATGATTGGAAAGAATCCCAAACGTGATTTTAGTTTATTTCTACGAGATTGGTATCGTCGTGGATTTAAATTATTCTGGGCAAGAGGAATCTGGTCTACGATTCAACTGCTGGGGCAACAAGACAATCTGGTTTCTACGTCATCGTTGTGATGACACCACCTACTATGACTATAAACCAAGTTATTTTTATTTGGCTGTGACGGAATGGGATTCACCATTTGAAAACATTGTATGTGATATTGCTTCAAATAGACAGATTGAAACTCGTGAATTTCATAATAATGAATGCAAATAGTATCATTGACTATACAAAGAGATATGACAAAAGAGTGAAGTTACATTGTACTGTAGAAAATGTGACCCTGACTTTGCAGTCAATCAAGATCAATATACAGTGAATCCAAATGATTTACCAGCATTAGTGGTTCACGACAGTTGCCCTATACAACGAAGATGAAGAAATCTAAAGTGAAGATTTAAAGACATTGTTGTATATATATGCATTTTATTAATAAACAAATTCACAAACATTTTTTAAGCACTTTACCTCTTAGGGCACTGAAATCAATGCTATATATAGGTCTGAGAGGATATTTTCCACTAGAAAGTCGTTCAGACGTGGATTGTCAACATAAATGTGGAGAAACTGCTTGTAAGTATAGCCGCGACATCGGAACACAAAATATAGTAGTGCATGGAAGCCACAGCTTTTAGTCGTTAGATCCTGTACCCTCTTCCGATTTTGAATAATAGTTTTCCCCCACTGCTCTCAATATAGTTGCTGATGTGGGGGCGTGTAAAATGTATAGGGTAGACCAAGAGGATCAAAAAATTCAATCGTCTTCATTGTTTTGAAAGATGCACAGCCAATGACCCGTCAGCACAGTCGACGGACTGCTATTAACAATAATCAAGGTATTGTTGACACTTCGAATTTTTTCCAAGATAGTCTGAAGGGGTTAATACAGACGAGAATAGGATTTGTACTGGGACATGTAGGGGTCCATATTAAATACATTGATTATTTGACTGGTGTTCATGGCGCCAAGTCTAGTAGAACACTGCCTTCGGGAGTGATTTCCCAATAGGTTTCATATTGATTTAGTGAGATTAGGGCAATACTCTCAGCCAATGGGTCGGCAAATGTACACTCTAAACGCACACTCCCGTACGTACTATACTCATATCCTGTGTACCCGACAAATCCAGTACAATGATACCATGTGTTTTAGCAAACATATCTTCGGTTATACCATTTTCAAATAGTTGCGAATCGTGATCTAGGGTTTGCATGGTCAACTCGTACAATGTTCTATAGGATTTATCAAAAGATAGATTGTAGAGTGGGATGCCGTTTACTTTGCACACAAGAGATGAAAGTCCAAACATCTCGAATTTATGTGGACATTCAGACCATGATCCTATTGCACTGGCGCTTTTTACAAAGGCCAAAGCCAATTTCGAGGGGATTTCACCATTGATAAAGGATGAATCGGTGAAGGTGCGTGAGCCCATTGCAATATGACGTTGATTGTGATTGTATGAGGAACAAGTAGTTTAATATTGTTGCCGGCGCTTTTTACAAAGGCCAAAGCCAATTTCGAGGGGATTTCACCATTGATAAAGGATGAATCGGTGAAGGTGCGTGAGCCCATTGCAATATGACGTTGATTGGTGATTGTATGAGGAACAAGTAGTTTTAAATATTGTTGCCATTGGCTCTCAGTTTTTTTCCACGGCCAAAGCAACAGAACTCATAACCTGTTGTTTGCGTACATGAAGTATTGCCGAGGTGAGGGAGAGACTTACATCAGGATTGGCAGCAAGTTCTTTTCTCAATATGAAATTGGAGGGTGCAAGCGTCAATTTTATATCCACTTTAACATTGGGCGGTAGCCATTGGGGTATATTAAATATTTCATGATATATTTTTCCAACTAGATGTAATTCACTAGTTGTAGCATTTTTAAGTGCATCTGTACTATCAGTATTAGTAATATATTCATATCCATTGGAGGCGCCTCTCAATTCCTTGTATGACTTGGGTGTCATCAGCATGAATTGCATATAGCTTGTATAGTTGGAGAGATTGTTGCTTGTGCTCACCAGCGTGCCATTGATGTAGACACTAATTTGACGAAATAAATTATGTAGTATACAATTTTCATAGGATATCCCATCGGCCCGAATTGGCATTGTATTATCGATTTCCGAACTTTCATTTGCAAATCTATAAATGTTGAAGACATGTCCATAAAGTAGTCTTCATTGGAATAAATTTGAAAGTGGATATTATCGGAGAGGGGTTGTTGTGGATAAAATTGTTCATAGTATCCATGCTTGAACACTCACATCAACATTTTCGGCATTGAATAGATTCAATGAGGCGGTGATTGAAGGTTGAGAATCCTTATGCGGTAGGTAGGGTAAAGGACATTTTAGGAGAAGAAATCTAGTTTCGATCTGACAATTCTATTCTTCCTGTGACTTCTTCTTACAGCATCGTGTCGGCTTTTTCCTTCTTTTCTTTGACAAGAGGGATGATGTCTTTCGTTTCCGACCTGAGTGGAGACTGATGAGGGATGCATTGTTTTCTTGACCTTTTTAAGCCTTTAACGCCATTCTGTTTTTAATCTCTCGCCAAGGTTCGCGCACTGGACCTAAGATTTTCCGAAGCACTTTTTTTAAAATCCTTGCCAGAGCCCCAATCGTATAGTGTAGAGGATGCAAAATCTGTCGCAGCCGGTACAAGATATTTTCTGGCCAGTGGTAGTGAAGAGCGAAACAGCTTAGCAAACCAACTGCCAAGACCGTAGCCCAGACATTGACGAGCGACCTTTGTAGTAGTCCATTCCATTGCCCTGTTGTCTTGGGCCAAGAGTATTAACATAGCAGTCAATATCAGGACAAGTGAATACCACTTTTTTATTAGACATCTTGTTGTTGAACGATGGGTCGAAAATGGCATGTAATCACAGCCAAACCTTTTGAAATTGCTATTGGATCACCCAATTCAGTTCTTAGTGTTAACTGACAGAGTTCCAAATAGGAAGTGTTTACGGGGATATACTGAAGATGCTTTATATTGTAGTGGTGAATATTATCTGTTCTTGATTGGTTTTTCGTTCAAGAACTCGTAGGTTTCTTACTTTTATATTTTCGTTTTTTATTACTTTTTTTTTTTTATTATTTGAACGATGAATTATTTTTTGTATTAACTTCTTTCGTTTGTCGTTTTGAGGGGAACTTAGGTGGAACATTTGAATTACCAACTCGAGATGTTTCCACAAATGAAGCGTAGAGAAATATACAGGTGTCTGTGGAGAAGGCAGGCGGATAGTCAGCAAAAATGAAATTAGTGTTTCCGGCACTTTTACCATTGATTATATTGAGCTTAAAGCCAAGAACATCCTTTAGATTATCGTTTGAGAATAACCTTTTCACTGGTAATAGGTGAACTAAGTAGATATCTTGCCCTCCTCCTTTGAATAGTTGAAATGAAAAGCTCCCTTTTTACGAGCGGAAATTCTTTTATTGATAGTACGACATAAATCATTCATACAGGTGAGTTCCTCGTAGGGTAATTCAATATATGGATATTCCATCCAATTGATTTTTTGAATTTGTTCTTGATCACCTGTTGGTGGCGGCGGCCAATCATAGGGTCTAATTTTATTTCATATTTACGATCCTTTCTCAGGATGTCATAGGTATTTTTGAGAATACAGTCGACAAGAGCCACTTCATACTTTCCGTCGAATTTGATGGTGGGGGAGAGTTTCGTCCAAAAATCACTTGTTCTATTCAAGTCATTGTAAAGAGGATCAGAAACATTGGACATGAAGTCACATAGAAATCATTGGACATTGTCAATATCTTCAGCACTGACCCAAGAATCAAATCTGAGTTGTATCCTAGCCAGCGAACAAGCAACTGTCTCTTGCCAAGGCGTGTACGACTCTTTAATATCTTTTCAATTTGATAAATTTCACTAGTGTTTCTAACTTTTTGGCAGTTCATATTCATAAAAAAACCGCCGAGAATCTCATCATCTTTGGTGTCTCGCAGCCGATAAGTTATGGTATGGTGTCCAGGATTTTGGACACTTTAAAAAGTTCAGTGCTTCATAAATAATTCCCTTTTTCAAAAAATATTGGTGGTTCTATTAATTCGAACAATATCACCAACATTGAATTTCTTCTTTTTTTTCTCTTTTTCACCCTTGGAGTATTGCTTGAGAAAAGCATCAAATGTATTTTCATTGTAGTGAACATCCGTTGGTGTAGAGTTGGACAGAGGTCGATGGGGTCGATGGTTGTATATCTGCATGATTTTATCTAAATCATGAATAAAAGCCGGTGTATTTTTCAATGTGCAATATCTTGAAATTAATAGACGAATCGTTCTTATTAATCGTTCAGCCATGCAGCCTTTATCGGACTGTGACTATGATAAAGTGTTGTATTATATTTCAAAGAAACCTTTTGCACATGAGGATTAACAAATTCACTGCCACGATCCGATTGAATTTTTCTATACGAATCCTGTTCTAGAATACTTTCAATGGCCCGTGCAACTTCAACACCTCTCTTTGACCGTAGTGGAATGGCATAGGCATAGCGACTAAAGATACTGATTGCCACCAGAATATATTTGTAGGGTGCATTGTGACGCCGTTGAACTGCGTCTAAAGTTAAAAGATCCATTTGCATTATATGCAGGGGGAAAAAGGGCTTTAGTTTGTCGATATTGTTTACTGCGAAGCCTGTGATTACGATGTAGTGTGTAACTCGCTTCATTTTCTAGATACTCTTTTGCATTTTTCAATGTGGTGGTGTGCCGGAGACAGCTTTGGAAAGCGTTTTGGGAGAACTTAAACTTCCCACCTCGCCAATATTTTCATAGACACCTTTCAAAACTTCATCCATTTTGAGCGTAAACACGTAGTGTAATGTCCACATCCCCTTTTGCACACTGGCGGGCGAATCAATTCGTCTTCGCTTTTGACTAGCAGCCACAGGTGTTGTAAAATCATTGCTGCTGCTGATAGTATCTTCAAATATTGAATCTTCTTCTTTTTTAAATGGTGTTGTTGGTGGACTATATTCTCTTAGTTTCTTTAGAATTTGCTTATTGCCAATAAGACTTTTGGGAAAGTTTATTGCACACAGAAAGGTGTATAGATTATCGTCAAAGATAAGAGACCTTTACGATTCGTCACCATACTCACAAATTAAATCAACTAGATTATAACTTTTTCCCTGAATTATAATTCGTTTCCCTGTGCTCTCGACTTGAACTTGATGTTCACCAGCAGTTTCCAACATGAGATAAGATAATACTCTTTTACTCTGTTCTCGATAGGTCAAAGGCAATAGGTTTCCAATTTTCAATACAATCGAATTCAATTCCTTCTCCTTTGACTGCAGCGCTGCAGAATCTTGAGGAGATGTTTCATGTTTAGACGGATCAGTGGTGACGGTGACGGTGGCAGGTCTCTCACGATAAGGTTTATGTTTGTCCACACGTCGCAATGCATCTTGAAGTAAAAGCAGTTTTTTTCGTCGGCAATATTCTCATCGTTAATGAATTTGCTTAGATTGTCTTCAAAATGTTCGATGGGCGAGAGGACAAGTTCAAATGGTGTCAATTTATATGGTTTTGCCATTCTCTCTCTCTCTCTAGAGAAAACTGTTTACAAGTCCTGCAATTATCGGTAGTAAAAGTGTGAAGAAGCTACCGCCTGCTTGAAGGAGCCGTTTTCTTTTAAATTTTTTTCCCTTGTTTTTACAAGCCAAGGCGCGTACAGTGGAACGATGTTGCTTTGTCTGTTGTCTAACACCTTCTGGCAGTTGAACATTGCCTTCAGTTAAATTTAAACAAGTTCAGATATTAGATTAATGAAATCATTGTCAACACCGTGTTTGAGTATAGCCTTCCTAAGCAATGGTTTTTTGAAGTGCTTAAACAACGGAAAACAGATGCCGTTGTTCGTGTAGTTTCTTCAGTGTCATAATGGTGACTAATAGTCTTTTCTACTGTTCACCGGAAGATATACTGTAATTTCATTGTTGAAAATGTCGGTGACTACACGTAGATCCTCGGCGTGCTCTGATTAAGATCCAGCAAAATGTAACCGTAGGGCTTGCTAGTCGCCTGAGTGTACGCTGACAATAGAAATTTAGGGGCGCCGGGGTATATCTGCTTATTGAGAGTTATGAGCGAGCTAGAATCACGAACGACTCGATAGATAATATAGACGGTGCAATTCAAAGCAAGGGTTCGCATACATTTGCTCTGATGAAACAGATTGTGTAGAACTAGGGTAACGGAAATGTGTTCATGATGGGAGCGAACGGTGAACAGTTGTAGCATTTCCTGTGAGAACTGTTCAATGGATTCAGCCAAATCATCAATAATCAACCACGAGTTCGATTCAATACTATTGAAAACATCAAGTCCCCGTATGAATTGTATTGGTATGGTTGTGGCAATAGCTTTTATTTTATCATAGGACTCCTGCCAATACTATAGCAATAGTAGATTTTTTTCGGCTTTTCCAAAAACATTTTATCGCAATTTTGAATTATTCTAGCTAAAAGCGTTGTTTTCCCCCCACCGACATTGAGGGACCACACAGAAACGATCTTAAGGGTGTTTTAAATTGATACATGCTGCTGACAACAGTCGGACTACAACTAACTGTAAATCATTTGTGCTCAATGAATAAGTAGTAGTAATAATTTTCCCCATGGATCTATCTATTCAAGAACAACAAAAAAAAAAAACAATATTACATGGCAGCATTTATTTGACACTGCATGAAAACAAATATTTGCAGTCAACATGAACTGCACAACGATAAAAATAATAACACTTGTTCAACGTGACAAAATTTCATGGTCAAAATGAAAACTCTATTTGTTCAACATGAACTGCAACGATAACACTTTATAAATAAAACACTTATTGTCTTTAAAAACACTTTTCTGTACAACACTTTATGTACAATAAAAAAAAAAACACTTTTTGTCCATCATCAACTTAAACACTTTTCTGTACAACACTTTTTGTCTTTAACACACTTTTTGTACAACACTTTTCTATACAACACTTTTGCACAACAGAAAATACACACACGAGAAACGCTAGAACTAGTAGCACAGTTGAGCATTATGAATTTAAAGGTGTGTGGTTTTTCCCCCCCCCCCCCCCCCCCCCCCCGGGACCGCGGGGCCGAAGGCCGGCCGGCCGCGGCGGGACCCCCCCCCCACCCCTGGGTTGCCGCGGGAAGGGACCCCCCCCGGGAGCCGCGGGGCGAAAAAGAATAGTTGTCATCACTGCTATGGGTTAGTTGAGGTTGAGTTAGTGCTTGGGTTAGATGAGGTTGAGTTAAGGTAGTGAAAGGTTGGTTAGTGGTTAGTCAGATTAGGTTAATTTATCCAGACCAAGTTGATTGCGATAGTCAATGCATTCAACTCGATCTGAAATACGGTAGCGGCCGTGGGGTAGAACACTCACACCATTCTCGAGCACATAGACCTTGTCAGATATACACGACATTGCATTCTTTTCCACTCTCACAGTATAATTTCTATACTGTAGAGAGCGAATTGCAAGCACTTGTGCTCTCGCACACTAGGCTACTTTCTACACAGTCTCTGTACACGCTCATGTTGAAATTGCTCTTTACAAAATGTGTAGGCACCCCTTTACACGCCTTCTTTTCTTCCCCACTATGAGTTTCAACGCAATAGACTTTGGGGCACGGGAACACCCCCCGGGATATCAACAATCACTCCCCGTCTCTGATTTTAACATTAATAGTTGGTTGGGGGCTTGACGTTTCACCAGCTCGGGGTAGAGTGATGGATTCCAGTTGGTGAAATCCATCCGCGAGCTGATGTGTTCCCCCTTTTGCAAATCACCCAATAAATCCAAATCTTCAGTCCCATTTACCTTTAACAGCAGAGAATCTGTATCACCATAGTAAACTTGAACCTCCCCCTCCCGTGGCCATTGCACCTTGCACACATTGTAAAAGAACGACAACATGAGCTTTTTTGAAATTTCTAGTACTGAACTGCCACCTGCAATATTCTTGTTCAGTACCACATTTCGCTTTCGCCTGTGTAGAAGAACCATGCCGGTCTCTATGCTCGTGAACGATGTAAAATTGGGGTCGGCAATAATTCGTGCACACTCTAGAGGGTCAGTCACGACGTCACAGCGAGATCTGTTCCGTACGCTTTCACACATTTTGCAAAACGCTGAATTTAGAATGAGCTTATACATTTCCTTCTCCACCTTTGAATTTGCCTTAGAGCGTTTATCGACAAAGGTGTCGATAAACGTTTTCAAGTAGGGTCGCTGATTGAACTGCAGGACCCTGTGTATTTTGGTGATCTTGAAGCCGTTGCTCACCATCCAGTGCAAAAGCACATGGTGAACAACGATATTCTCCTTAGGGTCCAAATCAGCAATCAGTTTCTGTTTAGAGGGAGTCCAGTGCATCCCCATATCCTCAACCATGAACGATTGTAGGGGCTCAGAGAGTCCCTGCTCACCGGCCGATTGATACAGGGAAAGACAAAATCTTTGACTGAGTCGTGAAGCGCCAGTGGAATGTGACCATCTACTTCAAAGAACCATCCTTGTGGCCCATTGTCCTAGACGGTGGTAATGTCGGGGGAACTCACAAGGATTCTCAAGCCATTGATAGTTCCCACAAGGCAAAGAGTAGTTGGACATTGCCGAGGGGTACAATGAGTTCATGTCCAAGAACACTGCATTTGACTTTGCACCGGTGCTGTTTTGTCCGCTCGGATCGGTTGATAAGACGCGGTCCCCATGAAAAAAACATACCCTCCCCTCATTGAACGCTCTACAAAAAGGTGCTGATCTATGTCAGTGATTAGGCCTATTTCCTCCCTGCTAATTTTTAAAATTAAATCCATCACTAAATGGGGTGTAGAAAAATAATAACCTATATCTAACCCGAACTCTGAATAGATCTGGTCTGTGTTCTTACAGACTATATCCAACAAAGTTAGAACGTCACTGGCCAAGTACAGTCTACAATAATCCCACCCATTTTTACAATCCCCTTGGACCACACCTTCTTGGCAAACTCATACTCCTCGGCTGTGCATTCACTGTTGGTCAGTGAATTGTAAAAAGCTTCAATTGGAGGTAGTTTCTCCTCACTTAAGCGAGCGCCAGAGCAGTAATAATCGTATGCGTATATACCTTTGCAGGTCAACAGGTCATACATTTCACTGTCTGGAAAGTGCTGTTTAAGCAAGGGAAAGCTATCAAAATTGTCGCTTTTTTGCACTTGAATCAATTGACTCAATGCCTTGGGGAAAAAACTAAAGGAATCTAAAAACCTGATTTTATTCCAACACGTATGCCCATTATCCAATGCCTGCCATTTCAGCTCGAGAAGCAGCAACTTCTCAGCTGATTTGGGAATTATGTTGTATGTAAATGAACTATTTACCCATGGACAATCTACTCCCCCTCCCTCCCTGTGCATACGTGCCAGTGCCGGTAAAATAAATTTAAATCATAATTGGAATTATGAATAAAAACAGGGATAAAAAACTGCTGGCTAACATTTAAATTACACGATTGATGCGCAACTCCTCTAAAATTACTACCCCCCGAGGATATTTCCTGCCACAAATGGTCATGATCTCTGACTTTCCCCCTCCCCCCACGTTTCCCTTTAGTCCCCTTATCCCCCTCCTCTGCAAACTCCCCTTACAAACCCAACATATTTTTTGATTTTTAATCGCGAGACGATCCTCTGCAGACAACACCATTGGATAATGCGTATTTCTCAAACGAGAAATAGCAGCATTAGCCGTGCCAATCAGTTTAGTCAATGCCTTGTCCATGCACTCAGGTCCCTCATCCAATGTTTCAACTATTTGTAACAACCGCATGGTGTTAGAATTGTCTCTCTTTGCGCGTGGGCGTAGGACACTGCAATAGCCTGATGTTCTTTGACTCGGTTTGGATATTGGGGGTCATTCACCTCCACCAACTTAGCTTCACAGTCTAAAGATATTTTGTTGCACTGGAGAAGGGTGTTTTGAAATTTTTGAAGCGTAGAATGGCCCTATCCTCTGAAAAACCGTTTCCACTGTCTGATAGCCGTGGCGGCTACAATGCCTCATGTGATTTTGTAACTTTAGTTCAGTCCAAAATCTAGAGAGGCATGTTGGACAGTAGAAACGTACCCCTCGCCCCTTTTTACCCTCCCCCAGAACTCTACTAATGTCAGTGATAGGGTTAAAATGACCGATTGTGTTCGGTTGACTAGGTGGTGTGTAAAGCAACCAAACCCAGTGTTTAACCAAATCAACTGAGGGACCCCTTACGGGGAAGACCACCCCCTTCTTTTTAGAACGAGTCCCATCTTCAAATTCTGTTTCGTATTGTACCACAGTAACGCCAATATTTAAGTGGGCATTAGCCCTTTCAAACATGTCAATAGATCTTAGCGTTACTGGGTATTTTCCTTCTAGGCAAGAAAAATCTACAACTGGGAAAACGGAGCCTTCCTTCCCATGTATAGCCCATTTGTCTAAATTCGTCTTGGTAGCGTCCCGAGCTAGAGGCTCGAATGCTGAGATGAGGAAAGCATATCGGAAACACTTTTGACCTGTTTCAAAACAAATCCGCTGGACACCTTGACAACCTACTAGATCTGGATTATAATTTAAAACTGTATCCCTTTCATATCCCCGCCTGCCCCCCCTCTTAAAATAAAATCTTTCTTAATTTTACAAATATTTACGCTTAAATTTTCAACAAATAAAACTACTGAGCCACTTCCATTTTCGTTATAGTTCTCGAGATGCGTTTATAATTTGATCGACCCAATCTAAGAAAGCTCCCTCAAAATTTTCTAAATTTGAATAAACCAAACGCATCTCGGAATGTATAAAATGATAATAAACCTCGCTTTTTCCCTCATTCAAATAAAAAACTTTTAGAACAATGGAGACCTTAATTGAATCCCTACCCCCCCACAACTGAATTTGATTCTCCAGAAGTGCACGAATTTTTTCTACATAGTTGTGTACAATTTCTATAGGGTCATAAACAAAATTACCAGACAAAAGCGAATTAAAAGGATCACCAAACACTGCAGTGAAAACAAACTATATTATTTAAAATTCTGTTGGACAGCTGAAAGTCTGGGAGAGTTGTACCCCCATCCCCCTTGTATATTACCCCCTCCCCCAAGCTGTTCAACAATAAACTGGCGAATGCTCCACTTCAGTTGTTCGAAGTGGAGTCGTTATGGTATCGGAGGTTGGAGGGTTCCCTGTTAATTCCCCAGGTGAAATCGTCTAAAATTTGCAATGTGTTTGGACTCAAGTCTACCAGCTCAACTGCGCTATAATCAACATTTAAAAAAATCACCTAAAAGTCGTCAATATTATCTGGAATTTGATGTAAATCATCCCATAGTGAATTGTTGGGGAGTTCCACATGTGCATCTTCTTCTCCTTCTCCAACTGACGAGCAGGGGGGAGATGGGGAGTATGGAACCAGGACAACCTGTAAATGAAAAAAAACAGCTTATTTTCAAAGTGTTCAAATCATCCCTACTGCTTTTAAAATTTGGATTATTATTGCTTAATAGCATTTGGTTAATACACTGAAGATAATCTAAGATATGACACTATAGATGAAAAATAGCTTATTTTCAAAGTGCTCAAATCATTCCCTACTGCCTTTAAAATTTGGATTATTATTGCTTAATAACATTTGGTTAATACAACTGAAAGTTCCAACTTAAGATATGACATAGAAGGCGACAATTTGTTCGTTTATTTTCAAAGTGTTAAAATTTTTTTTTTTTTTTTTTCGGCGCTCCCCCCAGCGCCCCCCCCCCCCCCTAACCTTGTCCCACAGCGCTTCCCGGACCACCCGTGGCGCTTCTCGGGGCCCGCGGCGCATCCTGTGATGCTTCCCTGGCCCGTGGTGCTTTCCTGCGGTGCCTCCCTGGCCCGTGGCACATCCTGTGGCGCTTTGCTGGCCCGTGGCGCATCCCTGTGGCGCTTCTCGGGCTCGCAGCGCTTCCTGCAACGCTTCCCCGCCCCACAGCGCTTCTCGAACCCCAATAATTCCCCCTAGCGATTATGTAAATCAAGTTCTCAGGCATTCGCACGTGGCCAAACAACAACAGACCGATTGACCTTGACACACCCCCCTCATTAGACTCGATCGATAATCCTTGAATAAATTATGTGCCGTCAGCATTATGTAAATCACCCCTCAGTCATTCGCACGTGGCCAAACAACAACAGATCGATTGACCTTGACACACCCCCCTCATTAGACTCGATCGATAATCCTGAATAAATTATGTCCCGTCAGCATTAAACTGAATTGTAGATGACAGCAGGGGTGAGGGATCGGAGTTATAGGGTCCTCTCTACTATGCCCCAGGGCTTAACTTACAACTCTTGCACTGAGTGCTCTGAGGGGGTTATTATTCTAAAAGACATAATTTTAAGAACTTTCAACTACGTTGAACAAAATAGATATCTCAAAATTTAGATTGGATGTGTTTGGGAAAATGGTGGGCGTGAGAGGGGCGTTAGTCGCTCTTCAATCACTTTCAACTATTAAAAAGGCACTAGCCCTTTCAATTTCCAATTGAATGAGCCCTTTTGAAGTTTCTACGACAAAACGCTTTCAATAAAAACCTTATATGCCCCCAGAGCATAAATTACAACCCTTGCCCTGAGGGCTGTGGGGGGAGAGGGGGGAGGGGTTGTCATCCTTAAAGACCTAATTTCCAAAACTTTCAACTACGTTGAACAAAATAGCTATCTAAAAATTTTGATTGGATGTGTTTGGGGAAAAGGTGGGCATGAAAGGGGGGTCAATTACTCTCAACTCACTTTCGACTATTAAAAAGGGCAATTTTAATTTCCAAACAAATGAGCCCTTTTTGAAATTTTACAGCTACTTTCTATATAAACCTTATATGCCCCCATGGCAAAACTTACAACCCTTGCACTGAGGGCTCTGAGGTGGTTATCATCCTAAAAGATCTAATTTCCAGAACTTTCGACTACGTTGAACAAAATGAATGTCTCAAAATTTTGATTGGATGTGTTTGGGGAAATGGTGGGCGTGAGGGGGGGGGGGTTAGTTGCCCTTCAATCACTTTCGACTATTAAAAGGGAGTTAGTTCTTTCAATTTTCAATTTAATGAGCCCTTTCTGATGTTTTTACAACATCGCTTTCTATAAAAACCTTACATGCTCACAAGGCATAACTTACAACCCTGCCCTGAGGGTTGTGGGGGATGGGTTGTCATCCTTAAAGACCTAATTTCCAAAACTTTCAACTACGTTGAACAAAATAGCTATCTAAAAATTTTGATTGGATGTGTTGGGGGAAAAGGTGGGCGTGAAAGGGGGGTCAATTACTCTCAAATCACTTTCGACTATTAAAAAGGGCAATTTTAATTTCCAAACAAATGAGCCCTTTTTGAAATTTTACAGCTACTTTCTATATAAACCTTATATGCCCCCATGGCAAAACTTACAACCCTTGCACTGAGGGCTCTGAGGTGGTTATCATCCTAAAAGATCTAATTTCCAGAACTTTCGACTACGTTGAACAAAAATGAATGTCTCAAAATTTGATTGGATGTGTTTGGAGAAATGGTGGGCGTGAGGGGGGGGGGGGTGGGGTTAGTTGCCCTTCAATCACTTTCGACTATTAAAAGGGAGTTAGTTCTTTCAATTTTCAATTTAATGAGCCCTTTCTGATTTTTTTACAACATCGCTTTCTATAAAAACCTTACATGCTCACAAGGCATAACTTACAACCCTTGCCCTGAGGGTTTGTGGGGGATGGGTTGTCATCCTTAAAGACCTAATTTCCAAAAACTTTCAACTACGTTGAACAAAATGGCTATCGAAAAATTTTGATTGGATATGTTGGGGGAAAAGAGGGGGCTAGTTGTCCTCAAATCACTTTTGACTATTAAAAAGGGCACTAGCCCTTTGAATTTCCATTCGAATGAGCCCTTTTTCAAGGTTCTATGACAAAGATTTCAATAAAAACTTATATACTCCCACGGCATAACTTATAACCCTTGCCCTGAAGACTGTGGGTGGAGTGTCCTGCTCAAAGGTATAATTTCCTGATCTTTAAAATGCGTGGAACTAAATGGCTATCTCCAAATTTTGACTGGATATGCTTGGGGAAATGGTGGGCGTGGAAGGGGGTGTTAGTTGCCTCCAATCACTTTCGACTATTAAAAAGGGCATTAGCCATTTCAGTTTCCAATCGAATGAGCCCTTTTGAAGTTTTCACGACAACGCGTTCAATAAGAACCTTATATGCCCTCAGGGCATAATTTACAACCCTTGCCCTGAGGGCTGTGGGGAAGTGTCCTCCTCAAAAACCTAATTTCTATCTGGAAATCAACAACGCTGAACAAAAATGGCTATCTAAAAATTTTGATTGGATGTGTTTGGGGAAAAGGTGGGCGAGAGAAGGGGGTTAGTTGTCCTCCAATCACTTTCGACTATTAAAAAGGGCACTAGTCCTTGAATTGCCAATCGAATGAGCCTTTTTTGAAGTTTCTACGACAACGCCTTCTATAAAAACCTTGCCCACAGGGCATAACTTACAACCCTTGCCCTGAAGGCTGTGGGGAAGTGTCCTCCTCAAAAACATAATTTCTATCAGAAAATCAACTACGCTGATCAAAATGGCTATCTCAAAATTTTGATTGGATGTGTTTGGGGAAAAAGGTGGGCGTGAGAGGGGGGTTAGTTGCCGTCAAATCACTTTTGACTATTAAAAAGGGCACTAGTCCTTTGAATTTCCAATCGAACGAACCCTTTTTCAAGTTTCTACGACAAAGATTTCAATAAAAACTTATATACCCCCAGGGAATAACTTATAACCCTTGCCCTGAAGACTGTGGGGGAGTGTCCTGCACAAAGGTATAATTTCCTTATCTTTAAACTGCGTGGAAACAATATGGCTATCTAAAAATTTTGATTGGATATGTTTGGGGAAACGGTGGGCGTGGAAGGGTGTTAGTTGCCTTCCAATCACTTTCGACTATTAAAAAGAGTACTAGGCATTTCAATTTCCAATCGAATGAGCCCTTTTTGAAGTTTTTACGACAACGCGTTCTATAAGAACCTTATATGCCCCCAGGGCATAACTTAGAACTCTTTGCCCTGAGGGCTGTGGGGAAGTGTCCTCCTCAAAAAAACTATTGGAGGAGGAAGGTCCTCCTCAAAAACCTAATTTCTATCTGGAAATCAAGAACGCTGAACAAAATGGCTATCTGAAAATTTTGATTGGATGTGTATGGGAAAAGGTTGGCGAGAGAGGAGGGTTAGTTGCCCTCCCATCACTTTCGACTATTAAAGAGGGCACTAGCCCTTTGAATTTCCAATTGAATGAGCCTTTTTTGAAGTTTCTACGACAACGCCTTCTATAAAAACCTTGCCCACAGGGCATAACTTACAACTCTTGCCCTGTAGGCTCTGGGGAAGTGTTCTCCTCAAAAAAATTTCTATGTCCTCAAATCACTTTTGACTATTAAAAAGGGCACTAGCCCTTTGAATTTCCATTCGAATGAGCCCTATTTCAAGGTTCTACGACAAAGATTTCAATAAAAACTTATATACTCCCACGGCATAACTTATAACCCTTGCCCTGAAGACTGTGGGTGGAGTGTCCTGCTCAAAGGTATGATTTCCTGATCTTAAAAATGCGTGGAACTAAATGGCTATCTCCAAATTTTGACTGGATATGCTTGGGGAAATGGTGGGTGTGGAAGGGGTGTTAGTTGCCTTCCAATCACTTTCGACTATTAAAAAGGGCATTAGCCATTTCAGTTTCCAATCGAATGAGCCCTTTTTGAAGTTTTCACGACAACGCGTTCAATAAGAACCTTATATGCCCTCAGGGCATAATTTACAACCCTTGCCCTGAGGGCTGTGGGGAAGTGTCCTCCTTAAAAAACCTAATTTTCTATCTGGAAATCAACAACGCTGAACAAAATGGCTATCTAAAAATTTTGATTGGATGTGTTTGGGGAAAAGGTGGGCGAGAGAGAGGGGGTTAGTTGTCCTCCAATCACTTTCGACTATTAAAAAGGGCACTAGTCCTTTGAATTGCCAATCGAATGAGCCTTTTTTGAAGTTTCTACGACAACGCCTTCTATAAAAACCTTGCCCACAGGGCATAACTTACAACCCTTGCCCTGAAGGCTGTGGGGAAGTGTCCCTCCTCAAAAAACATAATTTCTATCAGAAAATCAACTACGCTGATCAAAATGGCTATCTCAAAATTTTGATTGGATGTGTTTGGGGAAAAGGTGGGCGTGAGAGGGGGGTTAGTTGCCGTCAAATCACTTTTGACTATTAAAAAGGGCACTAGTCCTTTGAATTTCCAATCGAACGAACCCTTTTTCAAGTTTCTACGACAAAGATTTCAATAAAAACTTATATACCCCCAGGGAATAACTTATAACCCTTGCCCTGAAGACTGTGGGGGAGTGTCCTGCACAAAGGTATAATTTCCTTATCTTTAAACTGCGTGGAACAATATGGCTATCTAAAAATTTTGATTGGATATGTTTGGGGAAACGGTGGGCGTGGAAGGGTGTTAGTTGCCTTCCAATCACTTTCGACTATTAAAAAGAGTACTAGGCATTTCAATTTCCAATCGAATGAGCCCTTTTTGAAGTTTTTACGACAACGCGTTCTATAAGAACCTTATATGCCCCCAGGGTATAACTTAGAACTCTTGCCCTGAGGGCTGTGGGGGAAGTGTCCTCCTCAAAAACCTAATTTCTATCTGGAAATCAAGAACGCTGAACAAAATGGCTATCTGAAAATTTTGATTGGATGTGTATGGGGAAAAAGGTTGGCGAGAGAGGAGGGTTAGTTGCCCTCCCATCACTTTCGACTATTAAAAAGGGCAATAGCCCTTTGAATTTCCAATTGAATGAGCCTTTTTTTTGAAGTTTCTACGATAACGCCTTCTATAAAAACCTTGCCCACAGGGCATAACTTACAACTCTTGCCCTGTAGGCTCTGGGGAAGTGTTCTCCTCAAAAAAATTTCTATCTGGAAATCAACTACGCTGACCAAAATGGCTATCTCAAAATTTTGATTGGATGTGTTTGGGGAAACGGTGGGCGTGAGAGGGGGGGGCGGAGAGGGGGTTATTTGCCCTCAAATCACTTTTGACTATTAAAAAGGGCACTAGCCCTTTGAATTTCCAATCGAACGAACCCTTTTTCAAGTTTCTACGTTTTAGAAGTGGGCTTTGCTTCGGTGAATGCAGTCAAATCCACTTGAAATATGGATACAAATATTTTAAAAAGCCCTTAAATAGTGCCGAAAAAAAATTTAAACCCACAGTCAGCACCCCTCCAATTCCTTCTCTCATCAGTTTGGACCTGTCAAAAAACGATTTACATCAAACCTTCCCACCATTACATCAAAGGTCAGTGAGATACTACAAGCAGTTCAGCTCAACGAAAACAAATTCTCCCCCCTCCAACAGTGCCAAGAAAACTCTGTCAAAAAACGAGAGTCATCGAGCCTGTCATGTAACACACCAGTGTCCATTGAAGCACCACCACCAGCTTATTCCGGGGAATTTAAGACCCCCACCGTATTCTATCACCACAAAGAAGACCCTACTTCCATCCATTCGGGTTATGGAAGCATCGAATTACGTGACTCTAGTGTAAACCAGTGTTTTAGTTCTGACTTATGTCCCCCCAAATCCCTACTTAATAATATCCCCATAATTTGTCCGCTGTCTCCTTTTCTCTCAAGCCGGGTCCAGCCCTGCCTTTTAATCCTGCTTCTCAAATGAATTCCAGCCTTCATCCTGAAAAAGATGCCTCTCCCAGATCCACGGTCCTCCCACCCCCCACTGCCTCCTACAATTAACAAACAAAAAACTGCCCTCTTTAGTAACCGTTTTACTTTCCCAAAGTTGCTTGTTACGAACGCCGAAAGCCTGAATTTCGACAAATTGATCGAGCTAGAGGCCCTCTGTCAAGTACACAAAATTGATGTAATTGCCGTAACTGAGGTCCAAGCACAGAACCCTGATTTATTGAAAATTAATAACTACTCCCAATTCATAAAATTTCGTCCCCATGATGACCCCCTAGGTAAAAAGGAAGGTAGAATACTATTATTTTTAAATAATTATCTCTTTCCTAAATTAATTCATACTCCCAACCTTTCAGATTACGATGAAATTATTGGGTAAGTGTAAGACCCAAAGTTTTACCACGGCCCTTTAATTTGATTGTGTTTGCTGCTTCTATTATTCCCCAAATCAAAACGCTGCACAAAGACAGCGATTCTACCAACAACTGTATAGTAGTGCCGACTTTGTCCTATGCAAATTCCCGAACGCCGTTATTTTCTTAGTAGGTGATGCTAATGATCTAAAGTTAAATCCCCTTTGTAGTTCCCTAAACTTAAAACAAATAGTAAAAATACCAACAACAAAAGGAAATTCAACCCTTGGTTTGATTTGCACCAATATGCAGGCTTTCTATACCCCTCCTGTCCCCTTGCCTCCGTTAGGAGGAAGTTACCATTTTTCTTTATTAACGAAGCCTCTCAATAGCTTTAATCATACTTTTTCTGTTACTGAGTTCTCTTATCGCCCAATTTCCAATGATGGCCTTTACACATTTGGATCTTGGATTACCAATGAAAACTGGCTGGCCCTCAAAGGAAAAAATGACATTAATTTTAAAGTCTCCGAATTCCAAAATCTGATTAAAACAAAATACATAAATTCCTTCCCCGTGAAAAAAAGTAAAAACATATGTTCTAATGACAAACCATACATTACTAGCCAATTAAAAAAAACTAATTAGAATTAAATTGAATCTACTAAAGAGTGGTAAAACATCCGAAGCGAACTCACTGCGTAAACATATAAAAAAAGAAATACGTAAATGTGCTTCTTCATATTACAAATGCAAAGTCCAGGATTTATTTTCTTCAAAGCCAAAACAATGGTATAATAGAATAAAGAAAATTTGTGGGAAAACACATAATAATATAGACTTCCATTTCCAAGAAGACCCTTCAGTTACAGCCAATGACCTGAACAGGTTTCTTTCTTCGATAGTTCAGAACCTCCCTCCCTTTCTTTTGACACTCCTTATGATTTGTACTCTCTCAATTTTCCCGTTATTTCGCCCTCGGATGTGGAGGCAAAAATTAAGAACATTAAAAAGTGTAGTACATGTCCATTAGACATTCCGATTATACTAATTAAAGCCTTTGCCGACAATCTCTCTGAGCCTTTGTCCTTACTTTTTAATGAAATTACCTCTACTGGTAAATTTCCAAATTGTTGGAAATTAGGTTTATTACTCCCGTAAAAAAGAAAGGTAATAATCAAGATTTTAATGGTGTCCGTCCTATTACTCTTACTCCAGTTTTTTCGAAGTTATATGAAAGCTTTCTAGCTGAGTGGTTGAAAATAAAAATAATCCCAAATGTTGACCAAAGACAATTCGGAAACCTACGCTCTACATCTACTACCCACTATCTTGTTCACCTTATGGACACAATATGCAAACACACTCGAAAAACCCCCAATACCTGGCTCAATGTTATCGCTGTTGACTTGTAAAAAGCTTTTGATTTAATCAACCACAATATACTATTAGAAAAGCTATCTAATGACTTTCAAGTTGACCCTTATTTAATTAGAATAATTGCGTCTTTCCTCTCTAACAGAACGCAAGTCGTGAAATACCTGAATGTATATTCTGATCCCCTCCCAATTTATAATGGTGTGCCCCAAGGAACCCTCTTAGGTCCAATTTTATTTCTACAATGATAAACAACCTTGGTGTTTATTTCCCGGATAGATGGAAATTCGTTGATGATCTAACTGTCTTAGAGACATGTTCCAAAAATTCCAAAAGCAACCCAATGTACATCTTGGAATCGATATCAGCCGAAGCTCTTACTGATGATATGAAAGTCAACCCTTTAAAGTCAACTGTTCTTACTATTAATTTCCTTAAAAACTCCTCCTTCTTTCTCCTGTCCAATCCCCCTGAAATGTCCGTTACCACTATGAAATTACTGGGCGTTACCATCTCTAGCGACTTAAAATGGGATTGTCATATTAATGACATCTTAAAACGTGCAAATGCCGCATTTTCCCTCCTTAAACTCCTTAAAAAATTTAAATGCCCTAAATCGCACTGTTTAAGGATTTTCCTGTCATTTGTACGCCCAACCCTTGAGTACGCCCGTCCTGTTGGCATCCTGGCATTTCCATTGAATTGTCGGACAGAATAGAAGCAGTAAAAAAAAGGTGCCTAAGAATTATCTTCAATGAGGGTAAAGTACCTTATATTTCCCTTCTTAGGAGAGCTAACCTTGTCACCCTTAAGGAAAGGAGAGTAAAAATTACCTTTCGTTTTGCTAACAATGCCCTTCATAACCCTCGAACAACAACTCCCCTTTCCCCGGTCAATATTTACCCCTTCGACCCCGCCTCCCGCGTTCTGTGTCAACAAAAATCCCCATTCTCGCCCCCAATAAGAGTTTGCACTGAAAGACATAGAAGAACTTTTATCCCTTACATAGTTGACATTTTCAACCACTGAATCTCCGCTGCCTCCCCCCCCCCCACTCACTCTTTATCATAGTTATTAATTTTAATGCCCATTTTGCAAATTTGGAGGTTTTATATTTATGTTTGTTAGTCACCAACTAACTTATGTTTTTGTTTAATTCTACTTCATCCCCTTGTTAATTTTACGAGTTTTTTTTTGTTTTTTTGGGGGGGCATTTTTGTCTGACTTGACATTGGCCTCCTAATTTTATGAGTTTACTTTGTACTTTGTTTTTGTTTTTACGTTTTTACGTATTTGACATTGACCCTTTTATAATTTTCTGTTGTTGTTTGATTGTTTGTTTTTGTTGTTCTTTTTTCGCTGTATTTGACGCTAAAGTGTGAATTCGGCCCTTTTGGGCTTGTGATAGCCATTTTTCAGCAATAAATCTTATCTTATCTCTTAAACTTGTGGAAAGTGTAACTTCTGTCGAGGCACAGTTAGCACAAGTGAATGTTCAGCTAAAATCGAACGCAGAAGCTAACGAGAAACTGAAAAGTGAATTGATACTGGTTCGCCAAAATTTACAGTCAGCCACGCTTAGAGCTGACCGTTTAGAGGATGAGTTGCGGCGCAGCAATGTTATAATCTACAACTTTGAGGCGGTGGATCCGAGAAGGTATACCCTTAGTGAAGAGATTATGAAGGTTTTGAACGACCTAATTCCCAATTTGCGCCTCACCCGCAGTGATTTAAGAGACTCTTTCCGATTGAAGGCGGGTCCTATTGTGCTAAAGCTGAATTCGATGGATGTAAGAAATATGATTTTAAGGGGAAATCCACTTCTACGAGAATATGGACTTTCTGCTGCACCCGATTATAGCCCCGCCCAGCGTCAAGCTAGGAAGCACCTCAGAGTAGAAATGAATAAAGCTCTCTCTGAAGGTCATTCTGCCTATCTCAGGGGTGTCAAACTCTATGTGAACGATGTTATGTTTAAATATGATGAGCTATCGAATAAGGTTATAAAGGAGACTCCGCGCACCACGCAAAAAAAAAAGTACAAAAGGCAAGCGAAGTTGTTATTCGAGGAAATGCGGAAGACAATTCGGGTAGGCGATGCAACAATGTCTGATAGCGATGCGGAAACAGTAGTTGAAGTTGATGTGAATAACCCCGCACCTACTGGCAGTAAAACCTACCATAAAGGCACTATTTTAGCGAGGTCTCCATTAAAGGGTAATGATTAGAAGACGCGAAAATTTTTTGCGGAAGCTATTAGTCCTGAAGAACAGTCAAGGGGAAAGAGTAGGAATGTTTCCAGGCGAGTGTCGCCCACGGGTGGTTGGCCAAACAGAGTTGGTCGGTACGTGTCGAGGGGCCCCCGTGGAGGTACCCCCTATAGAAACAGATATCGTGACTATTACCGCATTACTCGGGAAGATTCAGATTTTGATGCAGCTAATACCGAAGAGCGACAGGTACGCAGGGACTAGGAAAAACCCGGCCATATACATCGAATAAGTTTAGTAACCTGGAACGTACAAGGTGTGAAAAATAAAGTGAAACAGATTAGTGAAGATTTAAAGTCAATCGATATTATAGGGTTAGTTGAAACATGGGCATAGCGCAAGTGACCCTCGACATTCGACGGTTTTAGTGTTGAGCATGTTGCGCGAAAGCCAGCTGGAAACATGCGCTGCTATGGAGGGATAACCGTGTTGCTAAGTAAAGCTCGTTTCCGGAGTTATCATAGAATCGCTAGTAATTCAGAGAACATTCTTTGGGTACGATTGGAGTTAGTGAGAAACAAATGGATGACTTTAGGATCTGTGTATATAATGCCTCAGAATAGTTTCCTATAATAAAGAGGAAACATGGGATGTGTTAGCTGAAGAGTTAAGTAGACTAAGAAGGGATTTTACGGAGGATATTTTTGTTGTTATGGGGATTTTAACGCTTACACGGGTGCTGTATTAGAAATGGAGAGTGTCTCGTTCCGAGAAGTGCCAGACTTGGTTCCATCTGAGTATGGAATGCCTTGAAATAGCAGAGATATGGATAGGAATGTGAATTGTTGGGGGAGAAGGCTCTTGGAGCTCTGCTCGGAGAATGGTCTAATAATTGGGAATGGGAGATTTGGAACTGATGGGGGAGTAGGGAAGTTTAACTGTATGTCGGGAGCTCGTCCGAGTCTGATAGATTATTGTTGGTTGACAGTGGGCTTGCAGCTCAATCAGTTGACGTTGAGGTACTTCAGTCAGTTGGTTCAGACCACTGGCCAGTTAAGTTAGAGTTGGCTATAGAGGTTGAAGGTAAGAGGAGCGGTATTGTAAAGAGGTATGAGGCAGTCGGTCAAGAGAAGGTTAGAGTTCGAAAAGCGTTAAAAAGATATTGGAATAATAAAAAATTGATAATATGAATGAGATAATAGCGAGACCGGAAGTAATGGATAGATTAGAGGAGATTAGAAATCTAGATTGTGGTGCTGAGGAAGTCCTTGCCGAGTCATGTGAATTTGTGCACCAGTGGTCTAGTAAAGCGGTAGAAAGGAAAGTTAAATCAGGAGATAAAGGATATTATGATGAGGAATGTAGAAGGTTAAAGCAGGAGGTAGAAACAGAATTAGAAATTGTTAGGCAGTGCCAGGATGAAGAATTGCGGTTAGAAGCGTTGAATTTTTATGGAGTTAAAATAGGGAATATAAGAAATTGCTGAAGAGGAAAAAGTCGGGAATGGGATAGTTTAGAAAGGAAAAAGATGATGGAGGATTTTACACTAGGGAATGTTAAAGAATTTTGGAGTAGAATGAGAAAGGAAAGAACTAATATTTCAGGTCGAACTCCTTCACCGGAGTCGTGGCCTGGTTATTTGAGAATTTAGAAGGAGATTGTGAAGGGCTAGATGAGGATAGACAGTCGTCATGTTCAGGTGAAAGTATTTTCCCGCTGCAGGAGAATGATTTTGAATTAGTAGGGGAAGTAACAAGAGAGGAGGTAAGAGAAGTAGTTAGTAAGATGAAAGGAGGTTCAGCACCAGGTTTGGATGGGATACCAGCCTGGGTGGTTAAGAAATTTTTGTCGGTGTTTTTGTCGATATTAGTTATAGCATTTAATAGCATTGTATCTACAGGTAAGTGGCAAGAATTATGGAAGACTTCAGGTGTTATACCGCTTTTTAAGAAGAGGGGACCCTAGCTCGAATGTGTAACTATGGGCCCATAGCTCTAGCACCAGTTTTTAGTAAAGTGTTAGAGAAAATTTTAGATAGGAGGCTAGATAGGTGGTTAGATAAAAGTAAGATTATAAATGAAGAGCAAGGAGGATTTAGGAAAGGCTATAGTACAGCAGATAGGGAATTTGTGCTTAGAGCTTTAGTCGATAAGTATGGAACAGGGAATAGCCGTCTATATGCAGCTTTTTTAGACCTAAGAAAAGCTTTTGATAATGTTGAGATGGTGCTTTTGGTAAATATTCTTAGAAGCATAGGATTACCTAGTATTTTTGTGAGGTTAGTTACTAGCATGTATTGCGGAACTAAGGCGGTAGTAAAGGTAATAGATCAAGGTTTTTCCAGAGTATATAGAAACCGTAAAGGGGTAAAACAAGGTAGTGCTCTTTCCCCCCGTTTGTTTTCTATATTTATAAATGATTTAGTTCAGTTTTTGGAAAGAAGGTGGGCTCCGACAGTGGGTCTTGGCTCATTTTATTTTCAGTTTTGCTTTTCGCTGATGATAGCGTACTTGTAGCTAAGTCTGCCCAGGAATTACAGATTTTGTTAGATCTTGTTGCAGATTACTTAGATCTGAAGAAGCTCCAACTTAATGTTAAGAAGACAGAAATAGTTATTTTTGGTTTTAAAAGAAAAGATAAAGAAAGTAATGGTAAGTTTATGTTTAAAGGTGATGAAATAAAGATAGTTGAAAATTCAAAATATTTAGGTTTTGTATTTCAAAATAATGGTAGTTGGTGTGCCCACATTAAAGAGTCAGTAAAAAGGGGGAAAGCGGCTATATCGACGGTTTTGAGGAATGGTACAGTTATAGGTATTAAAGTCTTCATTATGGTGGGGAATTATGGGGGATGGAAGCGGCAGAATAGCTGGAGACCCTTCAGATAAGTTATTACAAAAGGCTTTTCGGCCTCCATAGAACTACGCATACCCAGTTTTTGAAAGGGGAGCTAGGGCTTTTTTCGCTCCGTAAACATAGGCTAGTTCAGGTAGTTAGATTTTGGATGAAGTTAGTGCAGGTACCTCGAGGTAAACTTATTAGAGAGGCCTATGAAGAGCTACTTGCTTCAGGGCGTAAGAGGTCGTGGCCGTTTAAGGTTAAATCCTTGTTAGAAAGATTAGGATTGTCATATATATATGGAATGATGTTAGAGGCCCCGCTAATAGTCAGATTGATATAATAGGAATAGTTAAAAAAAGATTAGAAGATCAGGAGATACAGACATGGGGGAATGAAAACTGAGAGATCCGAGACATTAAGTGTTTATAAGGAAGTAAAAAGGGTGTTTGGCCCGGAGATTTACTTTAAAATTAAATTGCCAAGTAAGTATTTGTTATATTGGTTGCAGCTGCGGGCCAACTGTTTGCCTTTAAGATGGAGGAGTAAAGTATTTGAGAGAGGTAGGGGTTCCCGGCGTCTAGGTACACGTGTCCCATTTGTAATATTGAAAAGGAAAATCTGGACCATTTTCTGTGCCGGTGCCAGGGGCTTACTGATTTGAGGGAGGGTATTTTGCGGAAAAGTAATTTTTCACTTCGGGGCATGTTGTCTCTGACGGTACCTAGCCTCATGTGTAGATTATGTAGATTTGTGGATCAGGCACTAAAGATAAGAAAGGAACTATTGTGAAGATGATTTGTTATGGTTTGGAAAAAGAAGGCTGAAGGGAGTTTTATTTTTGTTTTCCTGTTGTATTTGATGTATAGTGTATATGGCCCTGTATAAAGGCTTTTGAATACACGATTATTATTATTATTATTATTATTATTATTATTATTATTATTATTTATTATGTGTGTGACATTGTGTGTGATTATGTGAGTTAGTTTTATAGTATTATGTGTGCTTTTGTGCTGCAATTGTTATGTTATTTTATTTTTATTTGCTATGGGCTATGTTTAGTTATTGTTATATATGTTATATCATGTGTTTTAACTATATATGCAACTGTGTTTGTTTTTGACATGGCCCAAAGAGGCTTTTGTTTTGCAATAAATATCTATCTATCTATCTATGCCCTCAGGGCATAACTTAAAACCCTTGCTCCGAGGGCTGTGGGGGAGTGTTCTCCTCCAAAACATATTTTCTATCTGGAAATCAACTACGCTAAACAAAATGGCTATCTCAAAATTTTGATTGGATGTGTTTTGGGGAATGATGGGCGTGGGGGGGGGGGGCTAGTTGCCCTCCAATCACTTTCGACTATTAATGTAATGGAATCAATTTCCAAGACCCCAAAATTTTCCAAGTAAAAATAAAATTGCCCAGAATATAAACCCAAAGAATTCAAGTAACGCTTAATTGTCAAATTTAAAAAAGTAGCGAAACATTGTATTACAATTGTAACTATGAAAAGAATCGTTCCCACAAAAAAGGCAACAGCAACAAATACGTATTCCGCTATAATTACAAGGTATAAACCTTAAAAACATTTTCTCGAGATACAAAAGTAAAACTAAATATTCTGCTATAATTACAAGATATAAACCTTAAAAACATTTTCTCGAGATACAAAAGTAAAACTAAATATTCCGCTGTAATTACAAGGTAAAGCTTTAAAAATATTTTCTTGAGATACAATGTAAGACTATGTAGCTTGCTTTAATTATAGGGTAAAAACTTTGTTCAGCGAAGAAAAATTCCAAACTGAAGTTTTAAAGAATAATAAATCGTATCAAAAGTCAATTAAAATCGAATAGCTGATTGGTACAGCACTGTCCAATAGTAATAGAGGACCAATAGGATCAGTATAATACGCTCTTTAGTAACGCCCGAATGTAACTTTCGGCTAAAATCTCAGAGTATAGTATTTTCGAACTGAGCAATTTGAGTTAGTATTATTTTAGTCTTACAGGAGTCTTACACCAGTCTTTTTCCAGTTTTATGTGAATCTTGTTTGAATCTTATGGGAGTCTTACTTGAGACTAGGGCCAGTTTTATTGTAGACTCATTTTCAACCTATATCTTAAGTGAATTTAATAGACAATAGTACTGAACGTTACTTGTATTACCAGTGAGCAATTTTAATCTAGTGTCATTTCCTGCAAGTGTTTTGATATACCGAAGCTCTGTTCCAGTTATAAAACAGCAAATAAGGATGTGGCTAACAAAATTTCATGATAATCTTCGTTGCCCGAACTATAGTCCAAGATATCGTAAAACATGGAATAATCTTCAAACATGAGAATTCGTTACTTGCAAGCCACAATGCCTGGAAGATATTTATGAAATTGGATCCCAAACCGTTTGAAACCCTATTTCAACAAGTAATGAGATTAGAAAAGATACCAATGAATTAAAGGATTCTATATTCCAATTCTTAAAATCGGACAAAAGCTTGCAGACCACGAAAGACATGCACCACAAGGAAAATACAGGAAATCTACCCCCCATTCTTCCTACACTAAAGTCGAAATTCATAATAGACGACTTCGACAAGAAAATGGCAGAAATCGATAAAGCTCTAGGAACTATCAACAGAGAAAACAGAAGGAGAAGAGCATTAAGTAACGCGGACGGATCTATAAGAGAATATACTACGACAAAATACACTACAGGTTCCTTCTTGACAAACTCCCAAGAAAAATAAACTCTATGATGGAAATTACGCAATGCTAGACGAACTACCGAGCCTATGGACTTTTCTCAAGGAATTATGGCAAAATCATGCTGAACAAAATAACACGAAGCAAATATTATCAAAACTCACAAAGGAAAAGACTACAGACAAATTATCAACCTAAAGGAATTAAAATTCTCAAATACACAACAAGATGATAAGAATAAAAATCCTACAGAAAGAAAAAGAAAAGACACCAAGACAACCACGCCTACATATGAAACCCCAGTAAGAGATATACAATCTTCAATGTCGGAAACTACGACGAGCACAGTCCCGGAAATGAGCACACTTAGCAAGGAATCACCTAGAAATTCGACCATACTAACTTATCTAAGACCAACGATACTTACAAAATGGACGTGGTCAACAGGGCCCACATTTTACCGCACCCAGCCGATTGGCGTATTCACTATAGGCCTAAGAGCAAGAATCCCAGTAAGGCATACCGAGATACAAACGATAAAAGTACAAGAGATTCAACCAGAAGAAAAGAAAAATAAAAATAAGAAAGATGAAAAAAACGATTACGTACATAAGAAATGTTGGATAATAGACGGTAAACGTACTTGTGCAAGATTAGCAATGGCCGCCGAGCCGGAAAGGGAAGATATTAAACCATTACCTGAACTAGGTGAGAAAAATGCCCTAAGAGTATCAATTCACCAATCCTTCTTAATATTTTATAGACAAAGACTGCAAGCACTATTTGAGTTATTCAATACAGAAATACAAAAATTAAAGCAAAGTACCACAAGAATCTTCGAAGTATTTTTCGGAAAAGCCAATACCGCAGATCAGCTAGTCTAATACCAATCGTAGGAGAATTAGCCTCACGCTTATTTGGACTATCGACTGAAGAAGACCTAAATATCCTAAAAAAACGTAGGAAAACTAAATAATGCCATGAACGTGACCTTACATGTCCAAAAAATACAAGCCAGTATAGCCAATTACCAGAGAGACAAAATTGAGGCAATTTCAAAGAAAATATCAAAGACCGTAAGCATAATGAATTATTTAAAAAATGAAGTAGATCGTGTGATTTCCGATTCAAGCCTTACTATGGTATCACTAGACATAGTGACAATGTCATTACTTAACCTGGCAACTGACGTCAGCAAATTTGAATTTGCATTATTTGCCCTTACTGGAGGAACCTTGTCATATGACCTCGTGGACCCTTCAAACCTAAAAAAATATCCTAGATGAAATAAAAAGCACATCTAACGTTCGGTCTACATCTACCAACAGAGCCAGAAGTAGCTAACATGTTCCACTATTACACCAAACTAAAGGTTCACATCACGGAAATAAAACGAACAACTATTTGCAGTAGTAACGATTCCATTAATAAATCAACAATCCATATATGACTTGTATAAAATTTCCACGTTTCCAGCCAATATAGGTAGAACTAATTCGTTCATGACTATCACCCCCGAAGCGGAATACTTACTAGTCGATCAAGATAGGAGAAAAAAATGCCTTAGCAAATCCACAGGACCTCAAAGAATGTGTAGCATTCAAAAACCTAGTATGTCAACTAACCCTGCCTATTTATAACGTAAAACCTGGATCCTGCATGCTAGATATATTTTAAAAAGAGACTCAACAAGAAGAAATCCCCAATTCATGCGAAACGCTAGTAGGTAGTACTAAACGAGAAATATTTATTCATCTTAGAAATGACCTATGGCTATTTTCCGTTCCAAAAGAAACAGTTGGGACTATTTCTTGTTATAATAACACAGAAAGAATCGATCCAAGCTACAGAACTGAACTACTATTACAAGACGTGGGAACAATAACAATAAAACAAGGATGCCGACTGGTAAACCAAAGAAGCCACGGTACAAACACCACTGATAACCACAAGCACGAATATAATAAGCCCCAAAGTGGTCAATTTCAAACCAGTCAATTTATCATATACAATTCCTAATATCGAAAACGAAGAATCGAAAACCGCAATATGGTCAAAAATAGAGAATGTTAAGGGAACCTCACCACTAACAAAAATAAAAGAAGCCTTAGACTCTCAAATTCCCCTATTTACTAATGAAGACCAAAGATTGACGTATGTAGAAAGTAGATACGGACTATTTTCAACAAATTTTTGGTGGTATATCCTCCTGACGGTAGGATTCGTATTCATGATCTCGTATTCTATAAGAATCGTATTGAACCTAAATTACGGAAGAATTTTGAGAATGACGCGTAGAAAAAGAGCAAAATCAGATCACATCGAGCCGATTGAGATGCAAAAACCTAAACCCGGAACTACCTGATACCCTTAAGCAAAAAAAGTAAGGGAGGACATGATCGAGCGAATGGGCGTAGAGGTCCTCATTCGTGCCATGTCCAGTCCTAAATCTCTACTTATTGTTTGTGTAAACCCATGCTACTACAAAGATGTATTTCTTAAGCGGCATGGACGCGCATAAACAGTAAAAACTTGAAAATTTGTAGTAAATCAAGACCTCTCATAAAACCATGTAACCTACCTCGCGTGTAGTTATATAATAGAAAAGTTAATGTTAAAGTAGATGAGTGTTGAATAACATTTAAGAATGTATTAAATATTGAACAGATGTCAAATACACATCTATACAAGTATATATATAATCACCAAATCTTGAAAATCTCATTGTGTTATTTTTCGTAGACATAATCATTTTTCTTATGATTACTTAGATTGTCTCGTAGTAACCTAGTATTGCTGCAATATGCATGTAAAAGCATGAGGATTGCTTTTATTCATTTTATCTTTGAGTTTAAATATACACATACTAAATTGATATGATTAATACGACTAAATCACGACTATTATTTAAAACAATAGTCCCCGTAGAATATTGTATTATTGCTGTACGTGTTTTAACTTGTGCGATTATAAAGAGCATATGATTCTGCCCAGATATTTATATTCTAGGAAGCAGAGTAATCAGTGCAGATTAACTATTGGTGTACCAGCAAGCAACACGGATACAACCCAGTAGCATCTACTCTCATCATCGTCAACCACCGATAAGTACTCACCGAGGAAACCTCTGAAGACAATGACCTGATGAAAATCCAAGTCATCCAAACCTAGTGCCAGGTAACACTACCCCAGCCACTATCGGCGAACCAAGAACCCCATATATATATATATATATATATATATATATATATATATATATATATATATATATATATATATATATATATATATATTATATATATATATATATATATATAATATATATATATATATATATATATATATATATATATATATATATATATATATATATATATATATATATATATATATATATATATATATATATATATATATATATATATATATATATATATATATATATATGAATTGATAATTACCTAGAGAACCACCCCGACCGCAACGTCGTAAAATTACATAGAAACCGTCGATAACTATCCTTAGACGGCAAGGTCCCAAGAGAACCAACCAGTTATTATTGTTTCAATCTCCATAATTAAGCCCTCAATGATTGTGTATCATTTAACCGGGAATCAAAGACAATGCGTCGAGCCAAGACCCTAAGATCAAGTTTAATCCTGCCATAGTTGACGTTAAATGTCGTGACACAGCCCATAGTCCAAAAAAAAGAAGAACTAAACGTGAACAATTTACGGGAAACACAGACTGTACGAGTATTAGATTTTCCCGAGGATAAAAGTGTCCAAGAAGAGACACCCAGCCCAGCGATCAAGATACCCATTTCATGCAATCAATTCCCCAAGAGTTATGTACCTAGTAAACAATAAAAGAAGAACTGAACGTGATCAATTTACGGAAAACACAGACTGTACGAGTATTAGATTTTCCGAGGATAAAAGTGTCCAAGAAGAGATACCCAGCCAGCGATCAAGATACCCATTTCATGTAATCAATTCCCCAAGGGTTATGTACCTAATAGACATTTCAACATCCCTGTGACATCAACCCCTCGTATTTGACATGACAAACCACGCACGGACAATTTTGTGCAAGTAGTCATACTTAGGAACAATGTAAACGCTTATCCCAAAGCAACAAGTGCCAAACGATGAAACACCACAAAGGACAAACCATAAACAATTAGCCGACACAATAATTAGTTCAACGGAAGCCCAAAATTGGGTGACAACGTATGTGAGTATTATAGACACTTAGAATGATGAAGTAAGTGTGAATCTTATGTATCTAACTTTAACTTTAGTGAATACTGAGAAACTTTTCATAATCAGATGAAAATAAGTGTAAGCTACATTACCCCAATGTTGCAATCAGACATCAAGTTTAAAAAATTATATTGTGAAACATTTTGTTTTGCAATCATTTATCTTATATATATATATATATATATATATATATATATATATATATATAATATATATATATATATATATATATATATATATATATATATATATATATATATATATATATATATAATATATATATATATATATATATATATATATATATATATATATATATATATATATATATATATAGTATATATATATTAGTGCTTTTGAAGTCAGTTACGTATCGTATCATTATAGTGTCAGGTGGAAGTATAGTCGAATTTAGAGGAAAGCAAATATATATCTTTTAAGTGATAAAATAGTCACAAAGGCAGAACTCAAGTAGTTAGAACCAAGTAGAATCAGTTAGAACCAGTTACGTATTGCATCATTATAGCGTCAGGTGGAAGTATAGTCAAGTAGAGAAAAAGCAAATATGTACCATTTTAAGTGATAAAATAGTCGCAAAAGCAGCACTGAGTTAGTTAGAACCACGTAGAATTATTAGCATATGAGGTGAAGGAATTTTAGTATCAGGTGGAGGGAATAATAATTATTGCATAATCATATAATCAAATGTGTTAATCAGTAGAAACTCTTTGATCCTTTCGTCAAATAGAGTGTATAGGTGGTGGACTTTAAAGTGATGTTATAATACATGTAGTCTTATAAAACAATCGGGAACATGAAAAAAAATATATCTTACCAAAGATAAGTTAATTGAAGTAACAAGTACCAAGTCAAAATAAAAAAAAAGGAGGAAAGCAAAATCAAAATGTGAAAAAGTGGAAAGAGCAGGGTAACACAACGATGAGGACATCGTTAAGAACGGGAAGGATGATATGTAATGGAATCAATTTCCAAGACCGCGAAATTTTCCAAGTAAAAATAAAATTGCCCAGAATATAAACCCAAAGAATTCAAGTAACGCTTAATTGTCAAATTTAAAAAAGTAGCGAAACATTGTATTACAATTGTATTACAATTGTAAAACTATGAAAAGAATCGTTCCACAAAAAAGGCAACAGCAACAAATATGTATTCCGCTATAATTACAAGGTATAAACCTTAAAAACATTTTCTCGAGATACAAAAGTAAAACTAAATATTCCGCTGTAATTACAAGGTAAAGCTTTAAAAACATTTTCTTGAGATACAATGTAAGACTATGTAGCTTGCTTTAATTATAGGGTAAAAACTTTGTTCAGCGAAGAAAAATTCCAAAGTGAAGTCTTAAAGAATAATAAATCGTATCAAAAGTCAATTAAAATCGAATAGCTGATTGGTACAGCACTGTCCAATAGTAATAGAGGACCAATAGGATCAGTATAATACGCTCTTTAGTAACGCCCGAATGTAACCTTCGGCTAAATCTCAGAGTATAGTATTTTCGAACTGAGCAATTTGAGTTAGTATTATTTTAGTCTTACAGGAGTCTTACACCAGTCTTTTTCCAGTTTTATGTGAATCTTGTTTGAATCTTATGGGAGTCTTACTTGAGACTCGGGCCAGTTTTATTGTAGACTCATTTTCAACCTATATCTTAAGTGAATTTAATAGACAATAGCACTGAACGTTACTTGTACTACCAGTGAGCAATTTTAATCTAGTGTCATTTACTGCAAGTGTTTTGATATACCGAAGCTCTGTTCCAGTTATGTGAGTAAATAAATGCATCACTTTCTTATATTATTCTCTTTACGTTAGTATTCTTCAAGATAGCTTGTCCTTGTGGCTCCACTCGCTCTCAAGGGAACCTGAATCCATTCAATCTTATTTCGACTCAATATGGCCGTTGATGCAAAGCTCCCCATTTATACTGCTAATTTAAGCTCCCTATACACGAAGTTCCGCCTCCACTTAGGTATGCTGCTCGCGAACCGTTAGCTAAGAGTTTAACTGATAATCCCCATTGAAATAATTAATTTATAACTCCTATACAAGGAGATAATTTAAAGTAGAAGAACATACTCCTTTTATTGAAAATCTCCCTTTCCTTAGAATATTGATTTATTATTATCAAACCCCCCCCCCCCATTACATTAAAAAAGGGCACTAGACACTCCAATTTCAATCGAACGAGCGATTTTCGAAGTTTCTACGACAACTCCTTCGATACGAAGTGCAAAGGGCAAGGAAAAAAATAATACATTGTGCCAACATCGTTCTTTACTAGGGAGCACTATTGCGCTGCCTATGAAATACGTTAGAGTGAAATCATGGAACGGTATTCCCCTGGAAATAATAGATTCTCTTTCAGTTTCGTCATTTCGATATAATTACAAGAAACATCTTCTTTCTACTAGTACAAATGAATAGTTTTAGGATGGTTCTCTCTTTCTTATATACTGCAAAGTCCCTTTTTTTTAATCAAAGTTTGTTTGTTTGTCAATTTGTCGTTTGTCAATAGTTAGTGATAGTATTTTTATGAATATTCGAGTTTTTTTTCAAAGTTTCTTTGTTTGTCAATTGTCGTTTGTCAATAGTTAGTGATAGTATTTGTATGAATATTCGAGTTTTTTTTCAAAGTTTTTGTTTGTTTGTCAATTTGTTGTTTGTCAATAATTAGTGATAGTATTTGTATGAATATTCAAGTTCTCCAGGGACTACATTTCGACCCTAGGGATCATTGATCAGTCCCTGGAGTTGTGTTTTATTTGTGTTTTATATTGAATAAAGTCAAAGTCATATCTTTCTTTCATAAGCGAAATTCAGCTACTATCATTAGGTTGCTCCTCAAGGTGACCTTTTAGGAGGCTCCAAAAGAGCAGAGCAATATTTAGCATGGGAAACAATTCTCCCTCAATGACCTTGACTGTAGTAGAAAAATTTGACAGTAGAGAGCAAAGGTCACTCATCAGTTCATATTCCTCATCATCTAGAGTAGGGTCAGGTTTCCCAGCTTTACACGAAACACTTGCCAGAAGGCTTTTACATTGAATAATACTTTGTATCATACTATATTTTACATTCGATCTTGTGGGCAAATTCCGTTTTAAGGACCTGTATTGTTTATATTTCGGTAACATAGGGGGGAGAAGGTCAGCAACCTGCACAATGGCCAACTGAGCATCAGCATCAAGAGCCTAATCTAAATCACAAAATGTTTTAAGGAATTCATTTGGATTTTAAATTTAATTTTCGAGAATTTTTTTTAGGAAGACAAAAACATTTTTCATATAAGTTTAGTTCTTCCACTCTGTACTTGCTTCCATAAACGTATGAAAAAAAACATGTACATATGTAAAAACCTTATTATAAGATTTTTGTAGAATAGCTTCCTTTTTCGGATATGGTAAAGCATTTGTAAACAAGGAATTCAAGAAATATCATGGCTAGTAAAAAATCATTTTAATTAGAAAACACAACATTGTAGCGAAGAGGACAGAAACAAGTTAATGATAATCTAAAATCCATAGTTGATGATTAGATACAAAAATATATTTTGAGAGGATCCAAAATTTTTGCATGTACCATAAAATATTAAATTTTGCCTTTTAGTTGCTTCTCAATAATCTTAGAAAATAATTCGGCACTTCGAATTTCTGGCAGCGCGCCTCCGCTGACCGTATCAGTGGCGGCGATGCGCTGAAAGGTTTTCGGTGGCACGACACTGGTTTTCAGCGCAGATTCGGGGACTAATTATGAGGCTTTCTGCGCACTCTTTTTATGATGAAGATTTTAATTTTCCTATTCCACACCCACATATGTGCACTCTTTTATGTACGCCACAGAAAAATTTTGCGCTTGCGGCGTAGCCGCACGCGCAAAATTTTTTTGAGCATTTAGTAAAAACAGATGCGATCTAGTAAATTTTTCCTCTCCGACTTAGTGAATTTTTCCAGATCAGGGTGGCAACTCTGACTAACGGGCAACCAAGCAGTTTTTCGTTAAAATTCAAATCGGAAAAGCTTGAAAAAGTGCAAAACTGCAGATTTTCTCCTCTTTCTCTTTAAAAACTTGGCTTGGCAGTATTATATTTCGGATTTTAATAGGAGTCCTTCTACTAATTGTTGACCTTGAATCGGAAGACTTTAGAAACGTCAATTGGGGAGTGCACAATTCTCCCCTGTCTTGGAATTGCTTCCCAGATGCTGAAGTCAGTCAAATTGTCTTATTGGATTACCAGTCCCTATTCAGGAGAAATAAAGGTTAACATTCTAATCCATGGGTTTTTCTAAAGGAAACACTATAATATCAACAGAGAAAGCTAGTACCATTAGAATAATGCCCCTAGCCTATTACTTGGGCAATGCATGCATACGGGTAAGACACCCAGTAGTCGGACACTTTAATCACTTTGAAAACTTTTTGACATTTAAACTACTCTAATTACTGTATTATACCACCTAGAAACTTACTTTTTGTATCAAAAAAATTTCTGAAGAATTTCTGAACAAGAAGGTATACTAATTTAAATAGTTTTCACCCCCCCCCCCCCCATTGTACAGCGCCTCCTATTTTTGAATTTACTAACAAGTGACAATTCTGCCTAAACTCAGACATACAAACGGGTCATTGTAGATTGGTCATTAAAATAGTATAAAAGATTCTGTCCAAGAACAAATTGGCAGGTGGCCGACTACTGGGTGTCTTACCCTAGGCTAATCTTAGACAAATATTTGGTAATTAAAATGTAGTTTATCAATTATAAGCATAGATAGAATCTTCCTAATTTTGAATAGGCCTATAATGTAGGATAGATAATTTTATATAGTTGGGATTGGGTTAGTAGGGATAGGTTGATCAGAACAATCTGGGACAACTTTGGGTCAATATATACCAAATCATATTATTGAGTTAGGACTAAAGTGAATACACCATTCGATGCCTTTTGGTCAATATATACCAAATCATATTATTGAGTTAGGACTAAAGTGAAATACACCATTTGATGCCTTTTTTTATGCTGATTACGAATATAATAAGCAAAACATTTCTATTGGAAATGAATTTCAGCCCCCCCCCTATAATAGGCTATACCTAAACCTAACCTACCTAAAATTGGCCTATATAGGCCTAGGGGGGGGGGGTGAAATTCATTTCCAATAGAAATGCTTTATTATATTTGTAATTTTATGAAGAAAAAAAGCTAATGTGAATAGAATTCAGATAAAACCAGATATATCTTGATGCATTGGTGTTTTGTAATCCAATATTTTTTTCAATAAATAACTAAGTAACAGCAGTTTGAACATTATATACATGACAAATTATTGGGAGCTTCTTTTTTGTCAAAAAAACAGGAAACTGACTGAATCAAATGTTTTTTTTCTCATTTGTTTTTACTTATCTGGGTTGTACCAGATATTGTATCAATGTTACCTATCATTGAAGTACAAAAATGGCTTCAAGAGATGGCACTCCAAGTCACAGCTAAGCAGAGTTATTCCATTCTGAAGGAAAATTTTGACAGGAGTTCCAAAATTGCTCTGTCAAATCATTGGTATTGTTTTTGTTTAAACTTTACCCTATACTTAAGTTTGTTTCTTAGCTACCTTTGACTTACCTTAATATAAACATTACCCAAATTACTTATATAAGTCTAGAACTGTGACTGTTGAGAAGGAAATATGTTACCTCATAATATGCAGAATAATCATAGTTAATACATCTTGACTACAGCTCTGCTATACTTAACCCCCAAACCTTCCCTAATTGACAATATTATAGCCCAAACTATGTTTTTTATGCATTTAGCCACAAATTACTCTTGTTTCAACCTGCATACCTGTAAATTGAGTAAACTGGCAAAATCAAGAACCTCAAAACCCCAGGAAATATATAATTTGGGCTATTCATTTGCACATTAGGGGGGCTGGTTAAGTACAGTGAAGATATAGTCAAAATGTGTTAACTACAGTTATTCTGCATATTATGAAGTAAGAATTGTTTTCTTGACATGTTTTGTTTTCAGCAGTTCCAATTCTAGACTTATAGCATATTGCTCTTGTATCCTGGCCTATTCAAGGTAAATATGTAGACTAGGGACTCCTCAGTAGAAGAGAGGCTAAAACAAAAATATGCATTTGTTGATTGCTAATTTTATGTTTTTTTTTATGGTTAAAGTTGTGTTTGATAAAATTTCATGCCCCCCCCCCCTTTGGGCACTTATATAGTGTTAGGATATATAGGCTAGCCCATCAAACTAAAAAAAAAAACAATGAAATTGTTGCTTTATGATATGCAGAATATTTATATTATTTTATATTTAGAGAATATGATAGAAAATTATATAAAATTTTTTTATTTTCCCTTCTATTAACATTTACATTTTTAACTGATTTAGAATACTATTTTTCATCCAATATTTAACACAATCATCCAAGTCTGAACTGGATATTTTGACTCTACACAGTGTAACTAGTTTTACAATGATTCAAATTGTGGAAATAACCACAAACAATTATGTTATTAGGGCCACCTATGGTTGGGGTGCATTTTCAGGGTAACAACTATTATGTTTAAAAGAAGCAAAAAAAAGGAATCTAATTGTATCCTTTAAAACTTTAATTATAAAAAAGCATAATATATGTTGGTCAAAGATTAAGGTCCATTGTTGACTATCAGTTCCTTTTAAAATTATTAGTGTTGTAGTTTGTGAAAATATTCAATCTAATCACATACTTATTGAGAACATCTAGACAACCTGATGGTGAAATAATCCACTTTCTTGGTTGTATAATAGATATTTTACAGTAATGTAACTGTTGAAATTTATTTTAGCAGTCCAGCTACTGGATACCTTACCCTAGATTCGCCAATCAGTAATAGTTAGGCTAAAGCCTGATGACCAGTTGAAAGAAATACTGAAAAATTCTGAATGCTATTTTAAATCAACCATGAATAGTTAGTTATTTCATTCCTAAATACACATTTCTTCACATCAGTTGTGGTTCTGGCCTCTCTTTTGCCAAGGGCAAAATTTTATTAGTGTTCCCTGCCTACCAAAAAAATTTTCTGGCCAAATTTTAATGTGTTCTATGCTCTTTAATGCTAAAGCATTTAGCTGTTCCTCGCCCATAGTCAATCTGAGGTATATTAGTATGAATTTAAGTTTACTAAACAAAACTCATTACTGGCCACCAAAACTGGAATCACAAAAAATATTTAATAGGCAACTCTTGCGTTTGCAAAGACCTCTTCACTTCCTGTATTGCACAATTAATTGTAACACATCTATAGGCTTCTTTAAGGGAATGTGTTTGGTGTTGAATTATTTTTTTTTTTATTTTGGAGTAAATGGAATAACTGGATAAGCTCTAAATTATCACAATATTTTTCAACAAGTTTGAGGTATTTCACTAAGTTGAGGCAAGTTTGACTTTTTGTCTCAATTCTTTAAGAACAGCTCCTGTAACACAAGGATCATTGATTAGGATAAAGAAGCATTTTTAAAATTTCTAAAACACTTTAGCATTTTCAAAATTTAAACTACATTTGCTACATATTTCACAAAGAGTATGGTATAAAATATTGTCATATGGAATCCCAAAATTCAAAGACTATAACTAGCCTACAGATTTGCACCTTGTCAGAACTTGCAATTCTAAAATGTTATTAATATATTTCACAAATAAATGTTTGACTTCACAAAAGCTGGTATTCAATGGCACCTTTGGTTGTTACTTACAAAAACAGAGGCTAATATTGCATTATAGAACTTCAAATATCAACTACTTTTGTTAAACAGTTGACAAATATAGTCCTATAAATCTAGTGGTATAGAATATTTAACAAATGTTGAAATTAGCATAAACATTTTTCAAATAGAGTTTGATTTCAGCAATATTGATGATTATAGATTTTGTATATTGTTGATCACAAATACAAGACTAGCATTGCAACTTATTTAAGTCTGAAATCAAAACAAATCAAGTACTCATTTCCTAACTAGTACAATACTTAATTCATTTTTTAGCTAGAATTTAAGGCTTTCTGATATTGTTGATTACAAATCAACAGTTCTTAAGCAAAAATTGCAAATATTCCTGAAGTTGGTGTATAATAAAAATATGTGTCAATTAAAGAAAAAAAAAAAAAAAAAAAAAAACACCAAAAAAAAAAACAGAACCTAGATTTTGAAACTTTTTTGAAAAGTGATGAAATTAGGGTCTTTTAAAAAATTGTAGAATTAATGAATTGTCACAAATGTTTCATCACGGATAAATGTTTACCAACAATAACTGCATTGTTTTCATTTGTCACCCTTAAAACCTCCAAAAGGCTAGTGTTTCATTTGTACTTTATTGAAAACCAAGCAAATAGCTTAAAATTAAAAGTTTAATTTATCCAATGGTTTTCCTTACATTTAAAGAAAATGGATTTAAAAGATGAAAACAATGATAAGAATTTATTTTAGTTCAGATAAAAATCAGCATTGATTGTTACAAATGGGCTGATGTTGAAAACAAAAACCCCAGGAAGTATGAGTAGCATAATAATTTCATAGTAATCACTTTTTATTTAAAGCTTGGCTTACTGTATCCCCTTAATTCTGCTTGTTTTAGATTGTAATATTGCTTGTTGCTTTTCTTTGCAATTTTTTATTTTTGAACAAATTGTTCTTAAATTATACTCAACAACAGGTCAAACAATTACAAATAGCTTATGTTTTGTAATATTATCAAAATATTTTTTTTATTTTGTATTTTTATAAGACCTGTCTATATATACTTCACTGCAATGGTTTTTTTTTTTTTTTTTTTTTTTTTTACCAGAATGGAAATAGAAGAGTGCCATCCATTGGTTTTTTTAATGAAATTAGAAGCTGGAATCCACCATCAGAAACTCCACTGAAAAAGAGAACAAGTCTAAAAAAATTGGAAAACAAATCAAGAACTATTGTATGTCATGACATGAGAGGAGGCTATCTAGAAGATAGATTTGTAGCAGGATCAACTAATCACAAAAGTTACGCTTTTTGGCACTGGAGCATGGTTGATGTTTTTGTATACTTTAGTCATAAGCTTCTTACAATTCCTCCCTGGGTGGATTGAAGCTGCACACTTACATGGTGTTTTAATACTTGGTGAGTAATATGTATAAATGAAAAGGGCCTTATAATATAAAAATAAATGCAGGTCAAACCCTTAAGGTGGAAACTGGGATGTCTTACAGATGAGTTTTCCTGGGGAGAGTGGAGGGGTTAAAAATGTGGAAGAATTCCTATTTAGACCACAGTTTCTTTTTCCATGAAAAGTGTCCTTTTAAACATTCTTCAAGGGGAAGGGGGGGGGGGGGTTCACATACCATTCTACTGTGTGCAGCATATTGTAATATAAAATATTTTTTTACTCCATTATTTTTTACATAGCAAAATTAATAAGTAGATATATAATCGAATTTCAGAAATATGCATTCTATTAAGACATTGAATTAAAGGTTTCTAGAGATTAAAGCTGTAAAAGTTTTTTTTTTTCAAATTTTGATTTTCAGCCCTTTTTGTTCAAAACGTTTCAGTGTTGTAAAAAAACATATAATAAGCTTAGAGCCACCAAGTAAAGAAAGGTGTTCCTGCGGGCAAAATATTTTATCTTGAGGGTCTTTGGATAGCATATAGATCATATTGTATTACCATCAAGGGAAAATACAACAATTGAGGACAGAAAAACAAAACAGAAATGAAGCACATACATCAATCTATTTTCAGTGAAAACAGCTAGTGGCATTGTGAAATGGAGACATAAACAGGAAACAAGGTGGTTTTAGGCTCATTCACTAAACACTTTTGAAATTTTCCATGAATGTACAAAAGTCATTTTCTGAAGACTACCAACAACTCCATATCCTCAATGCCATGAAAAAAAAGAAACGTGTCTTATTGCTTTTTATGTCAACTACCAACCTGGTATGGTAATTCTTAGGCCTGATTTGAAAGATATTCACAATTTATGTTTGTTTCCTAAAAAAAACTTTAGTTAGGTTTAGCTTTCAGGCCCAAGAGACATCAGGAATATTAAATTGTATTAGCCTGGGATGTAAGAATAGCAAATAACTTAGCCAACAGAAATATGGATTACAAAGTATACTAATAAATTTCTTATGGAGAATAGCTGACCATTCTGAAAAAAAAGAAAGAAAATAGAATGGTCACAAAAGCTGTAGAAAAGCTAGAACTTTATATTTATGTTACAGTGTATTGTGATAGTAGTGGGCCTTCTATGACTATGGATCTTGCTAGTAAAACTGATTTTAGGAACTAAATCTGGCATACATGCTATTTGTATAGATTTTTCTTTTCTTTACTAGAGAAATATAGCAAGGGAATGGGGGGGGGGGAGGATCGATGGGGTGGAGCCTCTCTTAAAGGGGGGGGGGGAAGGAAAACTAATTGATGGTATTCTCTCCATCTTATTGAAGGTATGATTCCCTAACCTAAATGATATATTTTTAAATTGTAGTGTTTTTCAGGGACGTTCATAACTGAATGGGAAGGTGGTACTTCAATATGTGAAGAAATATTCACAAAAGACGAAATATAGACTTGCTGGTTTATAAAATGTCATCAGTTGCTGCACATCATGACTTTGATGGGTATCTAATAAATATAGAAAATAAGCTTAGTGAAGTGGCTCTACAAGGAATGATTAATTTTTTAAAGAAAGCTTCAGACCCAACTGAAAATGATCAAAGAGGAAAATCTATTAATTTGGTATGACAGTGTCACTATAAATGGTGAATTACTGTGGCAGAATGAGCTTAATGCTAAAAACTAGTAAGTTTTTGTTTTATTTTAGATGCTGTCTTAGCAGTGACATATAATGCCTTTTTTTTCCCGAAATTAGAAACATGGAGGATAAGAAAAAAAGCAATAGAAAAAATCAGAAAGCAAAAGAAAGAGAAAAAAGCCAAAAGAAAGCACCAATGCAAAAGAAAGCACCAATGCAAATGAATATGCCAAAAAAGTGAAAAAAACAAAAACAGAAGGCTAAAAAATATGTTTGCAATAATCTCACTTGTTCACAGGGAAGCTAGAAGGAGGGGAAGGGGGCTGGTACTGGGGTAGAGGATCTGCTCCTGAAGACACTAGAAAACACTTAAAAAAATATCATTTTTTGATTTAGCCTGTAAAAAAAAACTCATCATCCCTTTATAAGGTGGAAAAACTAGTAAAAGATGAATCCACAATTGGAATCAAACTGTTTCCTTTATTGATGCAGGAAAAAAAAAGATTTAAAAAAAAAAAATAAAAAAATGTAATGAACAGAGAATAAAATACTCAATTTTGTCATTTCAGAATGTTTTGAATATTGATTAAATGGAGATTTAATTTTCTCTCTCTTAAAAATCTTCAGTGTTACATTTTGCTGAAATACCAATCATGCCCAAAACAGATTTGATAAACCCATTCTTAAATAAAAGAATGCCAGATATAATATCTTAACAAGAGTGAATACAGGTAGTACCACCCTCTATAAGCTGAGAATGACCCTCCCCCTCTACCTAGGTGAAAACTTGAAAAATTATGGCCTAGAAATATTTTTTTTTCTGTCATTTCATATTTGTCGAAAAATTCACTGACTTCTGCTAAAAATCTGGTCAAATATGAAGTAATTGCTTGTTTAATTTAGTACAAACTTCAAATTTTAGGGCCTATAAATAATCATTATCTCCAAAAATCGAAAGGGAACCCTCCACTAGGCAATGGTTTTCGCCTAATGTAGAGTTAATTAAAAAAAAAAAAAAAAAATGAATAGCCACCTCAAATTTAACCAGAGAGACTATAATTTGTTGTTTATTTTAGACGTGGTCACAACAGTGAGATAATAGTGTCATGTTTTTTTTTCTCCGGAAATGGAAACGTTCACAATAGGAAAAACAAAATAAAAAACAAAATGGAGAAGAAACAGAAAAAAGCTAGAAGGAGGCACCAGCACGAAAGAAAACATCAGAATAATCTAAAAGAAAACAAAACATTGTATGTCAACACACAGACCTGCAAACAGGAATGTTAGGGGGGGGGCAGGAAAGGCTAAAAGTAGGACTGGTTTAGAGGGACCCCCGCTAAATATTGAAAAATAGTTACCAAAGATATACCTTTTAACTGATCCCTCCTCTCCTATAAAAAATACTCCAATGGCTCTTCCATCTTTTTAAGCCCGGAAATGCTGCTAGAAAAATAGGAATCCAGAAAACGAAGGAACTATTTGCTTATTGATTCTGCAACAAACATGCTCTTGAACAGTGGGAAAGAAAGAGTGTCCCTTAGAATGATTTTAGATGTTGATTCAATAGAAGTTTATCGTCCATTGAATTTTCAGGGTGTTTTTGTTGACATTCCAATCATACCCAAATTAGTTGAAATAAACTCGTTTCTTGGTAAACCTGCACTATATATGATGTCTTCCACAGTATTGAGGTGGGAATTATCCTCCTTTTTAAGCTGATAGTAAATCTCCCTCTCCACCCCTGTGACAATTTGAATATATTAACCTAAAAGTGTAGTTTTTTTACACTTCGTTTGAAAAAAAAAGAAGAAAAAATCGGACTTACAAATTAAAGTTTTAGGGTGTATGAAATAATTATTATCTCCAAAAAGGAAAGGGAATATAACCCCCTCCCTAGTTTGTGTTTTTTACATACTGCACTTAATTTCTTTTAATGAAAAGCGAGCGATCTCGAATTTAACCAGAGGTTTATCTACATACTTAACACTGAAAAGAAACCATTCACCAAACTTGGTTTAAAATGTCGTCATGATTTTGACCTGTTCACTGCTTGTGGCTCATTTTAGTGGTTGGATAGGATTTTAGAGACTTAAGTTGACAACACTAGATGGCATCAGCGAAGGAGCCAATATACGTCTTAGCTTCACCAATTTACGTCTTAGCTGAAAGTCTTAGCTCCACTCAAACAATGGAAATAACAAATGTAAAATGTTTATGGCCTGAATTTTCTGAAGAATTTTCCGCACCACTCTGAAGAGTGGTGCGGAAGAATTTTTCCATACATTAAAGGACATTGACGTTCCTGGCAAGCTTGACGACTGTGGAGAAGTGGTGCCTAACGATGATTGATAAAAAAGAGGGGAGAACTAAAAAAAATGACTAATTTAATTATGCCAATTATCTCCTATATTTTTAGTTGCATGTGTTACACAGACGTGGTTTGACAGTAGAAATCGCTGGCTCGTTTTATTGCGGGAGCAATTGCAATATTGAGAGTAGGATTGATAGCTGTTACGCAACATTTGTTTAAATTTCAGCCAGTTGAGCAATTAGTTTCAGTTCTTTTGACCACTTCGTCTTGAATGTAGCTCTGTTTCTGCACGCGTATATTTTGCTATTTTAATGGTAGAAATTGACCGTGATTTGGAAGAGCAGTGAATTATGATGAACGTCCTTGTAAAAGCAGGGAAAATGAATTGGGAATCTTGAGAAGATGAACCCATTTTATGGAGACTGTCTTCTGAATAAAAGCTCATTTTTTCAAGTGACTGGTAAGGTTCAGAGAGGACAGAATATTACCAAGGACGACAAGCCTCTGGAGTGCCTCACCACTGTTCATTACTTTTATTTTGTGCAAGAAGTTGAAAAAACTGTCAACACACAAACCATCGCTTCGTGGTCAAAGATGTCGCTGGCGTCAGTGGAATCAAACAAGAAACAGTGCGTCTCATTCTCAGATAGTAGTTGGGGATGTCAAAACTTTGCGCGAAGATCATTCCCAAAACTTCTTAGTTGTACAATAGGGAAAGCGTTTGCGTCTTTGTCAAGATTGGCTGGAGAATTCAGACATCTTCCAACATGTTATTATTGGGAAGAGTTTTCTTCTTGCCAGAACGGCCACACTGGTCCTTGAAACTCTTCACTATTTGTCGGATTTATCCTCCATTTATTTTTTTATTCCCCAAAAATCAAAGAAAAACTAAAACTTTAGCTTTTTAAGACTTTGGAGGCCTAGAGAATCAAGAGGCGTTGTCAGGGATAACAGAGGAACACTTTCGCGAAGGATTTCAAAGACTGGGAAAGGTGAATTGAGAAGTACATTATAGCTCAGGGGGAGTACTTTAAAGAGTGCATTGTATAATTACAGGGTTATTTCAATAAAGAATTTGCAAGTTTTAATCTGCAAACTATATTGTCAGATACGAGACCCTTTAACCAATTTGATGAGAATTTCCTTCTACTCCTCTTTATATGCCCTAATTTTTCCCTTCCTATTCTCTTATCTTGAGAGTGAGTCATCTTGCCAAAACGATACTTGCTCTTTCACTTCCAACTGCTTTTATTTTTCAGTCCATTTTTTGAAGTCAGTGATGGAATATTCTTAAATTACACATGGAAGAGAGAAAATATAGAAGCTTCTGTTGCTGCTGCCGGGCATAAGATCATTTGATGTTTATGTTGGCGTAGATATTTTTGGAAGGGGTACTTACGGAGGAGGAGGATGGGAAACTTGGCAGGTAGTATCATTTCTTATAGTACCAATATTACTGCTATACATGTAGGGTGTCTCAAAGGTCAACAGCTTAGAGTGGCTACTGATTAGCAGCAGTCTAAAAGTTCAGCTGTATTCTTTGTTTACACTGTGAAGTTGTACATATGTTTGCTGAATGAGCATACATATGTTTGCTGAAAATTTAAACATTTTCTAAAACTGTTTTCAAATTTTGAAAAACTTTTAATTTTTGAAAACTATCATCTAAGAAAAACATTCAGAAGCTTGACTGTGAGGGGACGTCCTAGTCAGGCCTTTTTAAGCCACGATTTTAACCCTCGATTTCAGAGAACCTTGTTATAAATTCTTAGTGAGTTTGTTTTTATTTCATTAGTTTTATTTTTATCTCTTTTCTTCATGTTTTGTTTATGTTGTTCCACTGCTTAGATATTGGCTGAAATAAATTAATGATTATTTTATTAATTTTCTTGGGAGATCCTCTCTTGTAAATGAACATATTATGCACTTGGAAGCAAAAATCTGTACTTACTTAGTTACTTGTACATATGGGAAAAAACCAGGCGTTTCCAACTTGCCCTCGTGCAACACATATTTGAGAATTGTTTGTTCTATGCTGACCGATGGTTACTAGCTACTCTATGAATGGGGCCCACTGGGTTCACCATCTGTGACCGACCTTATTGAACCTTCATCGGCTCGATTTCTTATCTGACCAGGTTCTACCAGTTTTATTTTCATCTTCCTTGATGTACCTTCCAAGAGCAAAGAGACTCGGCTAAAAAGACTCAGCTTGTTGAGTCTACCCATAACAGTAATATGTTGTTGTGATCTTGACCAAATGAGGGTTTGACCTCTCTGCGCCATTTTTTTATACTTCTTTGAGAACTCTCATGTCTTGTTTTCTTTCATCGACTACTGATAATGTTCTAGATGCAATCTAGCTCAAATGCGGGGTTGACCTCCGTTTGACCTAGGATCTAATCAGTTGTTTCGCTTGATGCTACTGTGAGGGTCTTGCAAGTCGAAAACAATTTAAGATATTATTTGAACATTACATTGAATATTACATTTTCGTAGGAAAGTTTTACTATGCAAAGAAAACTGGTATAATTCTTCAACATATAGAGCGTGGCTAAATCCAAAATTTCTTGATTCTCTATCGAACTTACCAAATTTGGAATCTAAATACCCAGTTTATATACTTATCCAGTAAGTTATCGCAGATCATTTCTGGTCTTCATTCTCGGTACGAACAAAAAGCTCCTCCCACTTCTTTCTGCATTAGCGGGTTAGTCTGTTTCTGATTGTTTCCAACAAAGTGCATTATTCGTAATAGCGGGTTTCCACTTGTTTCCGATTAGATCACAGTCTGACTTGTCTACCCGTGAAAAGATCTGATTCCGCTTATGTTTCTATATGCAAAAAACGTTCTCTGGAGCACTCGCACCTTGGTCCGGGTTTTTATAATGGGTGAGATAGGGAAAGATCATACTGGATAATTATATAAACTGTGCTAAATACAAAGGAAATGGTTAAAGTCCATCAGATCCATTCAGATCCATTCGATTTTTCTCAAGATTAACTTTGGCTTCATCTATGGTAATATGGACAGAATAAGTAGCCGGCTAGGTCTGAAAGCCTTAGAGAAGGACTATAGAAGAAACTACGGTAGTTGTTTTTATGGTAGTTAAAAATAGTGTAGAGCGCCTTGAACAGGCGGTACTATTTGCCAGGAGACTTGTTTGTTCTTTTGTCAGCCAAAGGGACTCACGATCAACCGAGTCGGAAGTTGCTTTGAATTCAACTCCAGTCTTGAGCTATCAGTTCGGTTGCCCAAACGAAGGAAGACAGCATATACAGTCAAAGTAGTATCATTGGTCCTCAAAATTTTAGTAAATCGATGGTGACCCTGTAGATTCCTGGTGCCTCGTTGTATTTAGTTCTCTATGGGACATTTTGTATCTCTTCTATCGAAGGGGAATCAGGCTATAGCAGATTTTTGTGGGTCGTTTGATGAGAACACGCTGTTAGGTTAGGATTGGCGATGACTCTTTCGGCGTTCAGCAGCTTACCAAGGGTTCTTTTCATCGATCTAATTGTGCGGTTTCATCTTCAAGTATTAAACCTGAGGTCGATTTAACTGCGCCAATCTTTGGAGGTTTCCCCTCGCTGGGGTCTCCGACATAATTGAAAAGTGACATGATGTAGCCTTTTCGCAAAGCACCTTCTAACTCATCTACTTTTTTTTATCAACACATTCTTGCTTCTCTCGGTGAAGAAGTTAGTTTCCGATCCCATTGAATCATTTGTGGGAGGGTATTTCTGGCCAGCCAGGCTTTTCTGAGCAGTTCAATGATTTGCAATTCCTATTGCTACAGCTTGGGCTCCCTTGAGCACGTCCTGCGATCGACGATGTCGGTGATGACCTCTAATAGTCTATTTATGTGCCTGCGAAAATTTGCCCGGGTCAACAAGGGTATTCAAGCAGTCAAACCCGTTCTGGATTTCAATTGAATACTTTTGGTGGATTACTCGATTTTTCGGGTATTTAGCTTTGGCTAGCGTAGTTCTGTAGGCTGGGCTTTATGTGGCTGTTGGAATTTTCGCAGCAGCCAATCTATGGTCAGTGTTCCCTTTATCAGCGAAACGACATGCTCTACACTTTGTGATTGATGACCGCCGTCTTTGGTTGATTATAATGCACTCTATCATCTTCCGCGCTCGCCTGTCATCACTGTACCATGTTGGCTTATAAATGTCTTTCCTGTGAAACAGGGCGCTTGCGATAACCAGCTCGTGTATGACATACAACTAGAGGAGCCGGGTCCCATTATCGTTTAAAGAGTCAGTGGTCAACACTGGACCAATTACAGATTAACAGCTCCATAAGGGTTCGATACAGTGGCATTGAAGTCACCCACCAATACCAAACCATCGTGAGGGATATCCGAGATAGAGCAGATGTCAGAGTACAACAAAAGTTATCTTTCTGTTCCAATGGGGAGATAATTGTGGGTGCGTGGCACACAATAATTGTCATTTTTATGTGCTTTTCGTTGGAGCGGACAGTGAGTAATCTATCTGATATGGGAGTGTGGGACATGGTGCGGTATTTTGCCTTCTTGTTTAGGAGCAAGCATAAATCCCTGCTTCTACCTGACCAAATGATCCTGCGACTAGTACTGGTGATGTCGTCATTGCCTGATTCCGTCAGGTGAATTCTATCAATCCAAGTATATGAAACCGAAATTTTAAGCCCTTTGAGGTATTTAGGTCCGGGGTTATTCATGGTTAAAACATTCGAGGTGGCGATTCTTAGCCACCTTGGTCAGCAAAGTTCAAAAGATGTACAGGGGCAGGCCAAAGCTGTAAAGAATTAAAACCAATGGCGTTTGAGGTTTGAGTAATACTTATCGAAAAATTTTCATAAAAAACTGGTTCTTTTAAAATACTCTTTATGAAAACCTGTGACAGGGGAAAAAGATGTAAATTTTCTCTGATTTCGGATGTTTGACTTTTGTTCACTTTTGAGTTAACATTTTTAACTTCAGATTTTTTGGACAACAAAGAACGGTAAAACTCTCCAGGAGCATATATTTTCAAAAAAAAAGACTCTTAGACTCCTTGATGTTACATTTGATAGTTTTGGAAAATGTTTCTGAATGAATTTTGTTTAAGTAATTAATTTAAATCTCTAAGTTACTGTTCATACAATTAAAAGTTTACAAATTCGAACCGGTTTGTATGTGCCGGATCACACTTCGTAAAAGGAAGTGTGGCGTCAGACTGTTCTAAAATTTCCATTCAGAATGATTTAAAAATGCTTTAGATTTTTAGAAAATCCCATTAAATACCCACCTTTTTCCAAAATGCGTGCTTGTCACATGGATTATGATATTCGACGACCGGTAAGGTAGTGTCCATACATACTATTTTTTCAATTGCTAATACATTATTAGAAGCGTAGTAAACCATCCTTTGTATATATTGAATGTTGACAGTTTCAACCGGCAAATCTTTCAATTTAGAATATGGAAATAGTAAGCTCCTAACAGGATCAAACCTAACCTGTTAGACATTTTTGATAGACAGGGGCGTCCTGAGGCTCACTCTATTGGAGGGGGGGGGGGCGATCTTCGTAATTTTTACCGAATGATTACCTGATTTATGCCGGATTTTCCGCAGAAATCAAGAATTTTGCTAAATTTCAGCTTAGTTTGCTAAATTTCTGCCGAAATTTTCGCCTTCGGCGAAAATTTTACCGAATGCCAAAAAAACCTGAGGGGGGGGGGGGGGGGAGAGCGGTGCGCCCCTCCCTCGGGACGCCCCTGCTGATAGCTACCAAGATTTGTCAGGGGATTGACTGAGAGTTCAAAAGGAAGTTGTAATGACTATAAACTGCCAAGATTAATTGTTATGCTTAGTCTCAGCTCGATTTCTCAGGTAGATCAATTCACAAACTGCTGCCAAACTAGTGACAGCCGTCATAAGCATTCTATAATGGTTTTAAGGAACTGCCCCTCCCCTTCCGGTGCCCGTTGAGATCGGTTGTGTGTCATGGAAAAGCCACGCTGCTATCTTTAACTTGTTGCAAATAAACACTAAAAGCAAAATTATTTGGTCATTTTATTTATACTGTAAATAAATAAATCAGCCTTTGCAGGCAACTTAGTGGCTATTTGGTTCATGGAGCCTGACCATTAAATGCAGTGCTTCCACTCTTTGATTTCAATTTTCCCTGTTTTTATGTCAATTTTCCTTTAAATTCCCTGTGTTTAGGTCTGATTTCTCCCTATTTTTCTCCCTAGAAAAAGAGATATTTTGTCTTACATTTCCATACAGTCTACACGAAAAAAAACATAGCGCAGCATCAAATCGTTTGTTATTTTTTACTTCAGATAATGATACATGTAACATCTTTTACACTACCGAGAACACATAAAAAGTCTGATTAAGTTTCATCTCCAGCACTTCATCGCACGTAGCGGTTGCCTTCGTCTTGAAGCCAGTGACAGCTTTGGGTATGCTGACAGTGTGTGAAGTTTTATTTTCGTTTTTCAACCAGTAATTGACTCGAATAAGTGAGACTAGTGTGAAATTCTCGACACTATCTGGGATGTCTGTTTTGATTAATTTCAGGAGACTAAACAAACGCTCAGCTCATACATTGCTAAAAGGTAAAGAGAAGATCCGTGATATGTACTTTCGCAATTCTGGGTACTTGATTTCGCCACTGCAAGTCTTCAGACTAAATATCTTCATCTAGTACTGCTAAACTGACAGGCTTCAACTTGGGCATCTCCCAAATGTAGCTCAGTGACATCAGTCACTGCCTATAACCTCCCTTCTACGTCTGTTTTTCTGGAGGCAACACTTCTCTTAGAACAGAAAATCTCGCAAATAGTGGCCTTAGAGAGTTTTGCTTCAAATTCTTGCATTCCTTAGTTCAACCAAAGCCAAAATGTCATAAATTGTGTCTTCAAACTTGAAACGGTCTTGGATCTGCTTGATTAGGACTATATAGTGTTTCCGACAAGACTGGTAAAAGAGATCAATATTATCACTTGGCTCTTGAGCATCTACGAGTTCTTGCATTGAATTGGTTGCATCTATTCCCATTTATGTTTAGTCTAAAGGCAGGTACTCACTTGAAACGTAAGGATCCAGTTCGGTAAACAAACCAACACTGCGAATATAGTCCAGTTTCTTGAAGTTCCGACGCAACATCATTCACAGGTTTGCTGGCACTTGCCTTTAGGGAGTGAAGAAGTGGAAGCTCAGATAGAAAATCTGTGTTGAATTTGTTAGAGAGACCGAGAGAGTATTTCATGAATTCAAGGTATGGCTTAGTCAACTTGCTTTGTAATGTTGACAAGATAAGGTCATTGGTTGCAGTCGGGGTCGTCAAACGTGGTTTCTATGTAATATGAGTAAGAGCAACCCGACGATCAATAAGCCTCTCTATGCAGGCCTGAAGGGACACCCAGTGGGTCTGTCCTGGTGCAAGAATGGAGAGTGCTTTTCATTGAAAGAACTCCTGAAATTCAGCATACTTATCTCATCTGGAAGCGCTTCTGGAAAAGTGGGCATAGATATTTCGCGCCAAGTCTTCTAGTGTCTTGGGAAGTGACAAGCATGCATAGGATGAACATCAGTGAATAAGATGGCATGAGAATTTCACATTCAAGATATGGGGCACCATGGCTTTCATTAGCGTTGAAGCATATCTATTGGCTCCAAAATGACGTTAGTAGTGTCTGCACAAAATCCAACAATATTTTGCCAGGGAATCGAGTTTTTTTTTTCAATGACTTGTTTGATGCCGTTAGTCAGACCCTCAGCCGACCCATCACTACACTTAACCATGTCCAATGCTTCGACATGAAGGTTTAGATCTTTCTCACTAAAAAAAAAAACACTACAATGATAGCTGGTTGTTTATCATTAGTACAATCAGTGGTCTCATCAATTATCACGGAGAAAAAAGCAGTTTTGAGCAACTCGACTAACTGGTTGTCTAGTACCAAAGAAAAATTATGTCGCAAAATATTTGTAGCTTTCTGTTTACCCAGAGTGACCCCTTCTAGGGCCTGGTCTTTTGGAAATAATTTTCTTAGGAGATGGATCAAGCTGTCTGCAAGACGTAATGGCAGATTATGTTCTGCCGAAAATATGCTGATGCGCTGTTCAATTTCTTTGGAATTACTGCCTACAGTCAGAAGTTTTTCAGTGCTGCCACGGCCAACCTTTGTCTCAATTTCATTGCTTGCTTTTATATGCTACTTGGTCAGAGCATGCCGGGTCAACTCTGATTTCCCTCGATATTCATACTTCAAACAGAACCTACAGTATGGTACATAAGTATTTTTCTTTTACTTGTTTGACACTCTTATCTATCCAATTTTGAACATTGGTAACTGAAGCAATTTGTGAGTAAACTTTTGGTCGAATTTTACTTTTGGGAATTCTTAAAATCATTAATTTACCCAAGATTTCCCTGAAAATCCTTACTTTACCCCAGATTTCCCTTTATCCCTAGATTCAAAATGAGTGTCCCTAAAAGAAGTGATTTCTCCCTAAAATAGGGTAATCTCCCTAGAAATGGAAGCCCTGATTAAATGTTAAATATTGACTTGTAATGCATTACATTTGACGTCAGGTATAATTTGGTTTGCAGTGTGTTATAGTTTCTATTCAGGAAACTCACCTTGACATCTAGGTTATTGAGTTTTTAGTGTACTAAGAATGAGTCATTTGAGTTCAAGCTTTGCTAAGTATGTTCAAGTTATTTCTGTTTTGTTTTGCTGAATATATTACAGGTTAACTTAAGACCCAAAATACTTTCTGAATTTTTTTTGTCCACTTGTGAGGAATATTATGGTGGCAAAAACCAGCATTTTTTTCTGCTGCTGTTGTCATTCTGAACCTAGAATCCGATGGACCCTAGAGTAGGGTATATGGCTTATGTAGAACTTTAACTAACTTTTTCTGGTTAATTTTTTGGCTGATTACAAATTAAAATCCTGTTAGCTAGAATTCAACCTCTTATAAACAAGGTAATATTTTCAGGCAGTTAGTGTTATTCGGCAACACTCTGTGTCAGTTGCTTTATTCGCTCCAGGTTGGGTTTATGAGAGCTTTGAGGAAGACTATCATGATATGCAAGACAAGTTTTGGAACTTTTTGAGACCTTACTTACGGACAAATAAGAGGAAGTTGGAATTTCCAGTAGAAACATCATTCTGTAGGGGCTTTGGCCTCTATAGAAGAAGATTTGGGAAGGTGAGTTTCTTTTCAAAATAGAGAAATAAAATTTTGGACTCAGACTGTAATATGGATGCTTTGAGGTGACGAGGTGACTAAGGATACATTCATGTGCTTAATTGCATGGAAGGGGGAGGGATGGTAAACCCTATAAAATAGATTTATTCGAAGAACTCCCATAGGAAACCATGACAATGATGACCCTAAATTGTGTTTTTTATATTTAACCTCCCCCCCACCCCCTCCTGCTGAAAGGGTTTTAATGGGGAGTACTTTTTCGGTTATGATTATCGTTCCTGAAGTACTGTGATGCGAAGATTAAACTTGAATTTAGAAAAGGGGGGATGAGGGGAGGGGGAGTGACAGCCTCCCTCACATTTGAAATAATTCTGAATCAACAGTTCTCACTAATAAACTAAGTATAGAGCAACTTTTATAAACTTGATGCAAAACTTTAAAAAATGTGGTTGTGGCTATAACATATGCATCAACAACATACTATTTACGCTGATTCTAAGCATGCTAAACTAGTCATTTTTAAATTTGCTTATCAAAAACTATTAGCTTAGTTAATTAGAAAATTAGACGATTAGCCTACTAATTAAAAATTGGAAAAAAAAATAGAAATTTGAATAGTGTTAGAGAAAGAGGTTAAACGTCCCCAAATATGGGTGTGATCTTGATGGAAATTATGCGATAAAATTCAGTATGCGTGAGAGGCCTAAAGCTACTACCTACGAAAATAACAAATTTGCTCTTTTTCCCGAGAAGGACGGTTACGCATGCGTTTTTTTCCTTCGGGGTGATCGTATTTAAACAGCAAACATATTATTGAAAAAAGTTCCATTAGAAGGGAAATTTTAAGTTATAACACCCTTTTTATGGAATAATTAAAAAAAAATTCCACAAAACAAGTTTTTCAAAGAAAAGTAAAGAGCTCCATTAAGCCAAGAACACAATTTGCGCTTTATTGAAAACAAAATGCGTTTGAAATGTTTTCACTTTTTGTACTTTCATTAATAAAAATTATTAAAAATTTTAAGGAAGTTTCTTCGACAACAAATGGCCATCTCGAAATTTCTATCAGATGCATTTCGGGAGAATACGAGGTGTGTGTGTGTGGGGGAGGGGGTACCCATACTCCGATCACTTTGAATCTTAAAAAGGCACTAGAACTTCTGATTACAAATTCAATGAGCACCCTCCGAAGTTTATACGATCACCCTATCTATATATACCTTATATGCCCCCAGAGCATAACTTACAACCCTTGCCCTGAGGGCTCTGGGGGGTTGTCATCCTCAAAGACATAATTTTAGGATCTTTCAATTACGTTGAACCGAATGGCTATCTAAAAATTTGGATTGGATGGGTTTGGGGAAATGGTGGGCGTGGGAGAGGGGTTACTTGCCCTCCAATCACTTTCAACAATTATAAAGGGCTCTAGCCCTTTCAATTCCCAATCGAATGAGCTCTTTTCGAAGTTTCTAAGTCGACAAATGGCCGTCTCAAAATTTCTATCATATGCATTTCGGGAAAATATGAGATGTGGGGGGGGGTATATCCACCCTCTGATCACTCTGAATCTTAAAAGGGCGCTAGAACTTTTGACTAGCAATCCAGTAATTTCATCCGAAGTTTATACAATCACCCTTACTATATATAACTAAAATACCCCCAGGGCATAACTTACAACCCTTGCCCTGAGGGCTGTAGGGGGGGTTGTCATCCTCAAAGACATAATTTCCGGGCCTTTAAACTACGTTGAACAAATTGGCTATCTCAAAATTTTAATTGGATATATTTGAGGAAATGGTGGGCTTGGGAGGGGGGTTAGTTGCCCTCCAATCACTTTCTATTAAAAAGAATGCTAGTCCATTCAATTCCCAATCGAATGAGCTCTTTTTGGAGTTTTTACGACAACAAATGGCCATCTCAAAATTTCTATCAGATGCATTTTGATAAAATACGAGGTGTGGGGGAGGGTTCCACCCTCTGATCACTTTGAATCTTAAAAGGGCACTATAGCATCCGATTTCCAATCAAATTATCCCGTTCCGGAGTTTTTACGATCACCCTTTCTATACATACCTTATATGCCCCAGGAATAACTTTTAACCCTTGCCCTGAGGGCTGTGAGGGTGGGGGGGTTGTCATCCTCAAAGACATAATTTCTGGACCTTTCAATTACGTTGAACAAAATGGCTGTTCAAAATTTTGATTCGATGTGCTTGGGGAAATGGTGAGCGTGGGAGGGGGGTTAGTTTCCCTCCAATCACTTCTGACTATTAAAGAGGGCATTAGCCTTTCCAATTTTCAGTCGATTGAGCTCTTTTCGAAGTTTCTACGACAAAAAATGGCCATCTAAAACTTCTTTCAGATGCATTTCGGGAAAATACGAGGTGTGTGGGGGGGGGAGGGGTATCCACCCTCCAATGACTCTGAATCTCAAAAAGGGCACTAAAACTTCTGATTAACAATCCAATGAGCCCCCTCCCAAGTTTTTACGATCATCCTTTGTATATAAACCTTAAATGCCCCTGGGCATAACTTACAACCCTTTCCCTGAGGGTTTTGGAGGGGGAGTCATCCTCAAAGACATAATTTTGGGATCTGTCAACTACGTTGAACAAAATGGCTATCTTAAAATTTTGACTGAATGTGTTTGGGGAAATGGTGGGGAATTTACAATCGAAAGAGCTCTTTTGAAGTTTCTACGACAACTCCTTCGATAAGAAGTGCCCTGGTCTAAAAAAAAAAAAAAAAAAAAATTATACATTGTGCCCACATCGCTCTTTATTTAGGCAGCGCTATTGCGTTGCCTATGACAGAAGAGATCACACCGTAATATAAAGCGCTGATACCTGGTTCTTAGTACCGCAAAACGCGATTTTGACCTTTGAACAGGGTCGAGATGCTATTGAGCGAGAATTCTAATAAATTTTGGAAGGATATTTGTGTTGTATCTCAGTCCTTGGGTCCATACTGGTGCGGTAGAATGCTCGTATAACATATTTGCACTTCATAGAAAAAACAATTCGTTATTCTAGACAGCCTATCCAATAAAATAAACTGTTATAAATTAACAGATTTTTGCTTAGCACCTATTAGGATGGAGGCCAACAGATTTCTTTACGGGGAGATGGAGATGGGCGACATCTAACGTTTTAAAAGGTCGTTTTTAGGCTCATATTTTCAAACTTACCTTGGAAAGTGCTTTAGATAAATGGATGCACATTTAAGTGAAAATGGATTTAAACTCTGACCTGCCTTCATTGGGAAGAATATATACATGGGCTAATACTTGATGGAGCGTGCAGTATATGGTTTATTTATGAAAATCTTCTCCTATTTTGAAAAGTATATAATCTAAATGAACCTTTTTTCTAAGGATCTATTGTATTATTTTAATTGGATCTATATTTTATTATTTAGCATAATCCTGTATATTTAAACAGCCAGAAAAAAAAAGCCAGAACAAGCTTTCTGGAATGAAAGTAAACTGGCAATGTTAAAACTTCAGAAGAATAGAAATTAGTCTTGCATACAAGTGGACTGCCCCATCCGGTCGACCCCTTTTTATGATAAGGTTTGGAGTGGAATGGGAATGGAATACAAATTATTTTCAACAATACTGTACCACAAGAGTGGATTTTTTCAGTTTTTACTTGTATTCTTGCTTAGGACCAAAAAGCATGATTTTCACTTGTCTTTGAGCCAGAGCCAATATTGTGTGGAGTGAAGTAAAGTTTTATAGTATGTATTAGGGAAGACTGTCTGAAGTTGTTCGCCAGGCTTCCATTTCTTGGAGTGGGTTCTACCTTTTTTTTTAACCTGAATCATAAAATGATTTTAAAATCAGGATTATTTGAGGCAAAATGTAGGGCTATTAACACTCCAACACCACTCTCTTTGCCAATTGTATCTTGCAGAAAGGCAGTCATGTTGCCTTTTTTTTTTGAAGCGGAATCACGCTTGGATTTTAAATTCATTTTAGTGGAAGCATAAAGTGGGCCCATGGTCAATCCAATATCTCCTCAAAACTTCCAATAGCTATTTTTTTGGCAGGAGGGTAGGCATGCAGCGCCTTGTTTTAAGCCGGACTAACACAAAAAGTTTCAGTTGTTGTGTCTTGAGAACTAAGGGGGGCCATAAGCCCCTCCAATATCTGGCCAATATTATTACACAAACACAAGTATGTTCTACTGTGTCTGGACCAGAATCTTGCCTGAATCTTTAATCTGTATGACAGGAGGACCAAAGTAGGCCCTTGGCCTCTCCAACACTCCCACTCCTCCATATTTCAACTGAAAGGTGGATATGTTACCCCTCGTTTAAGTTGAAAACATGTTATGTTTTTCAATTTGTATGATTTGAGGTACAATGCTGGTCCGTGGTCCTTCAGCCCTCCCCTCCTCATAACTAACTTCTTAGCAGAAAGGTAGACATGTTGCATTCTATTTGAAATGGAATCAAATACAGGCTTTTAATATCTATTGAAGGAAGCAGAAAAACTGGGGTCCTACACTTCAATACTCTCTCTTTCCTCTTTGTAATGTGAAGTTTTACATGAGCGGTAGATATTTTGCACCTTCTTTGAAAAGATATCACACAACGATTTTTAATTTATAAGATCTTTCATCGCAATTTTTTTTAAATGTTTGATTGGAGGTACAAAGCGAGCCTTCCGACCCTACAAGACCAACCCCGTCACTAAGCTTCCAGCAGAGAGGCAAAAAAGGATAATTAAGAAATTCTAAACCCTTGACATTTACAGCCATGTGAAAACAGGCTTTAAATTTTCATTGTTCGGATATTTCTCCTATCATCACAACAGCGACTTGTAGGCAAGAATTGTGAAGCTTTTTTCTTTCCAGGAGCGAGGAGTTACGTAGTCGTGCCTCATGTTAGATATTACCTTTATGTTCGTTTCCAATACATTCTAGGGTAGTAAAAACTATTGTCATACAAATGGTCAGAGAGCAGTTATAAATAATTATGCAACGACATAACTGCGACTGCTTGCAAATGCAACTACTACTATTGTTGCTACTGCTCTGATTGCGATCGCGACTAAGACTGCAACTACTTCTATTGATACTACTACGGCTATTAATGCTGCTACTACTACTAGTACTACTGCTACTATAACTACTACTAGTACTACTGCTACTACTACTACTACTATTTACTACGACTGCTACTACTATTACTATTGAACTAAACCAAATAAGTTTGGGTGCATCCAGGTTGTCAAAAGGGCTTATATGCTATATTTCAGGAATGACTCTGGTTGTTAAGTTGGAAATTTAAGAGAATTTTTGCGCATTTGGGGCCTATCTAAATTAATCCCAGGAATTACTGCGGATATTAAGTTGACACTTACAAGGGAATGCTAATTGGGATGTTAAACTAAATCAAAAAACACACTACATTCATCCAGGTTCTTAGAACGGCAAATCTTCAATATTCTCTGAGCAGTTTAGGGTATTAAGTGGAAACTTCCAGACAATGTCGAGGACAATATTGAACTTAGGACATTATGTCAATTCCAGTCATCAAAATGGCTATCTCAAAATGTTTGGATGTGTTTGGGGGAATGATGGGCGTGGGGGGGGGGGGGGGCTAGTTTCCCTCCAATCACTTTCGACGATTAAAAAAGGGCACTAGCCCTTTGATTTTCCAATCAAATTAGACTTTTTTGAAGTTTATACGACAACGCCTTTTATAAAAACCTTATATGCCCCCAGGGCATAACTTAAGATATTCGATTTCCAATCGAATAACTTCAAACCCTTGCCCTGAGGGTTGTGGGGGATTGTCCTTCTGTGTGGAACATATTTTCTATCCGGAAATCAACTAGCCTACGCTAAACAAAATGGCTATCTCAAAATTTTGATTGGATGTGTTTGGGTGACTGATGGACGTGGAGGGGGGGGGCAAGTTGCCCTCTAATCACTTTCAACTATTAAAAAGGGCACTAGCCCTTTGAATTTCCAATCAAATGAGTTCCTTTTGAAGTTTCTATGACAACGCCTTCTATAAAAAACCTTATATACTCCAGGACATAACTTAAAACCCTTGCCCTGAGGGTTGTTGGGGAGTGTCCTCAAAAAACGTATTTTCTCTCTGGAAATCAACTACGCTGAACAAAATGGCTATCTCGAAATTTTAAATTTAATCGAATGAGCCTGTTTTGAAGTTTCTACGACAATGCCTTCTATAAAAACCTTATATGCCCCCAGGGCGTAACTTAAACCTTTTCCCTGATGGTTGTGGGGAGTGTCTTCATGTTTCAAAACATGTTTTCTATTTGGAAATCAACTAGCCTACGCTGAAAAAAATGGCTATCTTAAAATTTTGATTGGATGTGTTTGGGGGAATGATGGGCGGGGGGGGGGCTAGTTGTCCTCCAATCACTTTCAACTATTAAAAAGGGCACTAGCCCTTTGAATTTCCAATCTAATGAGCCTGTTTTGAAGTTTCTACGACAACGCCTTCTATAAAAACCTTATATGCACCCGGGGCATAACTTAAAACCCTTGCCCCGAGGGTTGTGGGGGAGTGTCTTCCTCAAAAAGATATTTTCTATCTGGAAATCTGCTACGCTGACAAAATGCCTATCTCAAAATTTTGATTGGATGTGTTGGGGGAATGATGGGCGTGAAGGGGGGGGGGGGGCTAGTTGCCCTCCAATTACTTTCGACTATTAAAAAGGGCACTAACCCTTTGAATTTCCAATCGAATGAGCCTGTTTTGAAGTTTCTACGACAACGCCTTCTATAAAAGCCTTATATGCCTCCAGGGCATAATTTAAAACCCTTGCCCTGAGGGTTGTGGGGGAGTGTCCTCCTCAAAAACCTATTTTCTATCTGGAAATCAACTACGTTGAACAAAATGGCTATCTCACAATTTTAATTGCATGTGTTTGGGGGAAAGATGGGCGTGGGGGGGGGGGGGAGCTAGTTGCCCTCCAATCCCTTTCAACTATTAGAAAGGACACTAGCCCTTTGAATTTCCAGGCGAATGAGCCTGTTTTGAAGTTTCTACGACAACGTCTTCTATAAAAACCTTATATGCCCCCAGGGCATAACTTAAAACCCTTGCCCGAGGGTTGTAGGGGAGTGTCCTCCTCAAAAAGATATTTTCTATCTGGAAATCAGCTACGCTGACAAAATGTCTATCTCAAAACTTTGATTGGATGTGTTTGGGGGAATGATGGGCGTGAAGCGGGGGGGGGGGCTAGTTGCCCTCCAATCACTTTCGACTATTAAAAAGGGCACTAGCCCTTTGAATATTTCAATCGAATGAGCCTGTGTTGAAGTTTCTACGATAACGCCTTCTATAAAAGCCTTATATGCCCCCAGGGCATAATTTAAAACCCTTGTCCTGAGGGTTGTGGGGGAGCGTCCTCCTCAAAAACCTATTTTCTATCTGGAAATCAACTACGTTGAACAAAATGACTATCTCACAATTTTGATTGCATGTGTTTGGGGGAAAGATGGGCGTGGGGGGGGGGGGGGGTAGTTGCCCTCCAATCCCTTTCGCCTATTAAAAAAGGCACTAGCCCTTTGAATTTCCAATCTAATGAACTTTTTGAAGTTTCTACGACAACGCCTTCTATAAAAACCTTATATGCCCCCAGGGCATAACTTAAAACCCTTGCCCTGATGGTTGTTGGGGAGTGTCCTCCTCAAAAACACATTTTCTATCTTAAAATCAACTACGCTGAACAAAATGGCTATCTCAAAATTTTGATTGGATGTGTTTGGGAGAATGATGGGCGTGGGGGGGGGGGGCGTTGGGCTAGTTGCCCTCCAAACACTTTCGACTATTAAAAAGGGCACCAGACCTTTGAATTTTCAATCGAATGAGCCTGTTTTGAAGTTTCTACGACAACGCCTTCAATAAAAACTTCATATTCCCCCAGGGCATAACTTAAAACCCTTGCCCTGTGGGTTGTGGGGGAGTGTCCTCCTCAAAACATATTTTCTATCTGGAAATTAACTACGCTGAACAAAATGGCTATCTCACAATTTTGATTGGATGTGTTTGGGGGAATGATGGGTGGGGGGGCTAGTTGCCCTCCAATCACTTTCGACTATTAAAAAGGGCACTGGCCCTTTGAATTTCCAATCGAATGAGCCTGTTTTGAACTTTCTACGACAACGCCTTCTATAAAAACCTTATATGCCCCCAGGGCATAGCTTAAAACCCTGCCCTGAGGGTTGTGGGGGGAGTGTCCTCCTCAAAAACACATTTTCTATCTGGAAATCAACCACGCTGAACAAAATGGCCATCTCAAAATTTCGATCGGATGTGTTTGGGGGAATGATTGGCGTGAGGGGGGGGGGGGGGGGGCTAGTTGCCCTCCAATCACTTTCGACTATTAAAAAGGGCATTAGAACTCGCGATTTCCAATCGAATGAGTCCCTTTTGAAGTCTCTACGACGATCCCTTTTATATGAAGTGCCCTGCTTTATAGAAAAAAAAAAATTAATAAACTACATTGTGTCAACATTGATTTTATATGCCTTCAGGGCTTAACTTAAAATCCTTGCCCCGAGGGTTGTGGGGGAGTGTCCTCCTCAAAAAGATATTTTCTATCTGGAAATCAACTACGCTGAACAAAATGGCTATCTCAAAATTTTGATTGGATGTGTTTGGGGGAATGATGGGCGTGGGGGGGGGCTACTTTCGACTATTAAAAAGGGCACTAGCCACTCCAATTTCCAATCGAATGAGCCCCTTTTCGAAGTTTCTACGACAACTCCTTCGATATGAAGTGCCCGGGTATGGAGAAAAAAAAAAAAGACAAAAAAAAAAAAAAAAAAACACATTGTGCCCACATCGTTCTTTACTTAGGCAGCATTAGCGCGCTGCCTATGATCAATTCATTTTGATTCATTTTGTCAGTTGTTTGTTTTGATACATAAGAAAAGAACATTTTCTGGATAGCTAGGTTCTCTTGCAAAAACCACTTATTTCGAAACCATAATGAACTATTTTTTTTTTTTTTTTTTCTGATGGAGTGTGCTAGAACCTTTTGGGTTATTGTTGTACTCTAGTTTTAATTTAAATTTTTTCAATAACGAAACAATTGAGAAGTGGTGAGATAACACGTTATGGAGTTCCTACATGGCAATATTTCTTAGTGTGAGTCTACTTTCTGCCAAAGGAAAATGAAAAATGCCAAACTTTTTTTCCCGTACCATAATGCCAAAGGGCCATTGTCACTTGCTAATTCGGTCTGAACGGGAAGCTCAATGAGCTCCTATCACCAATGATTAAATTGATTAAATGATTAAGGCCCACCTTGATATCTTATTAGCAGGTGGTAAACAACAAATCACCATCTAGAAGAAAAACGTATGTTAGTTCTTATTTTTTAGAAGTCTATGCATGGAAAATTTCGCTTGTATTTGAATCAGAACCGGAAAAGTCACTCCTAATTTTGAAAATACCTGTCCATTAAGATAGCCATGTATGCTCACGAATATGTACTGTTTGGGGGGGGGGGGGTAAATATACCGTTCTTAAAATAAAACTTGCGTGACATAGTGCAAATGATGTTTAAGCTCACTTTAGCTGTGGAAATTCAGGCTTAAAGATGTCAAAAATCTTGACTGGACTTGTGTCACGTTATCCTCAGGCTTTTTAAATTTGAAATTGTGTGCTAACCAGGTAGGTGAGAATGAATCAAAACAAAGTCGCTAAATTCTCTCTGTACTCTTTGCGTACAGTGATTTGAGATCTAAAAAGTTGACTATTAAAACAATTCAGGGTGGAAGGATGTTGTAAGGAAAGATTTAAGGCAAATTGAAACTTTCTTGGGGGTTGTAAAGAGGGAGGCTTCGAATAGATTGGGATGGAGCGGGAGCTTGCGTAGCTATGTTGGCCTCAGTCGGCTTGGTGCTGCGGTGAGTTGTTAGTAGTAGTTATGAGTAGTTGTGGAACTTGTTCAAACATCCTTCTTGTCCTATAGCCAGAAACCAAAATCATAAAAGGATTTTAACTTATTGGTGACAGCAGCTCTTATTTACCTCTGCCATTGAAACGCGCAGCTGGCTACGTCGATGTTACGGAAGACACAGTAAAAGCCATTATTGAAGATTTAGCTAGGTAAAATCACCAGGCAATAATCCAGTTTGATCGGTATTGCGCCATTGAAACGCATATTCCTTTGACTATTATGGCTAGGTTTTCGTTCCCTGTAAGATTCTAGATCACCTGTGCATCTGGAACTGTGAAGGCTGTATCCAAAATAGCTCTATATAGAAAAGCAGAAAAAGTATGCGATTGTTATATTTTCTTTCGTTTTTAGCGAAATAGTACAAAAACAGTGAAAGCTAACGAGGAAGTTTTCGAATCAACTGTTAAAACAAATGGGTAAAATAGAAAACTAAAAAGCCTTGATTTTTTTCTTTTCAAAGCAACTGACGATCAACTTTGAACAATCATTCAAAGACGATACATGCTACGAAATGGTTTGCTCGTCAGTTTGCATAAGACTTCTGTGGGAATCAAATTAATTTGTCATAGAGACTCAAATTCTGCTAAAAGATCGGCAGCCTAAATGTGGCCAGATTTTGAGACACTTTAGTAATTGGTTGAAGCATCACACTCAATATATAAGGGTCCCAAATTGAAACCTCTCAATAAAAAATATCAGATTGTGAATGAGGGACAACTTTATTCTATTGGATTTTTACATTACTAAAATTCCCTACTTAAAAGAACGGCTTCATTTTAAGCTGAGTGATTTTTTTTTGTTATTTCGAAAAAGAAAATATTTTATACGTTTCTCAAAAATTTCTTTTACAATAAAACTGTATGTAGACCCCTCAATCCTAGAGACCCCTATCCTAGTCTATCAGGTATTTTGGCATAGAGTATATTATTTCTCCCTATATTTATTTTTGCGTTTTTGCAATAACAATAATGCAAAAATGTTGTGTTTTGTTTCTGTTGCAGCTTTGGGTTTTTTTTTAAGAAAAAAAAACGTAGTCAAACGAAAAAAAACAAACTGAAACAACTACGAGGACGACCCGAAACACGCTGGCACTTTTTTTTATCCAAAGGTATTTTTGCAGATTGTTGGTTCAAGTTTTTTCAACCTCTCTTTGCAAAATTTGCAAGCTCCAAGTGATGAGGTTCAACTTATGTATCATATTGGAGATTCTTATCATGGCGGAGGAAGCTTAAAAATTTTGGGAGGGGCTGTTGCAAGGTGAGTTTTCGACATTTATATATATTTTCGTCTTTTATGCCTTTTTACCGCCGGAAATAGTTCATCACCTTTAAACTATTGAGGACTGGAGAAGCTTCATTAGGATTAGGATTAGAACAGCGTAATGGATCTCGACCGAAATTTCTTCTGGTGTAAATAATTTCTGACCACAGTGCCTGTTCATTTACAGAATTTACCAAATGAAAATATTGAGAAAACGGGCATTATATTTTAAGACAAACCAGTGGACAAGAAATCAACAAACTCTGAACTTTTTGGTAACTCCTCGTATAGAAAAAATATGAATACTTCATCCCTTGTTGAGCTAAATTATTGTTTTGCAGCATTAAGTGGTAGGTTTGATCTCTTTCTTCCTTGAAACCACCCTGGAACTGAGGATCTCTTGTTCAATGTCTATGACCCTATTTATATCTGATGACGGAAAAAAAGTACAGGAAAAGAAAAAGACGCAGTTTTTAAGCTCGTAAGTTGGATTGCAACTTTTCCAAGAGGATAGATGACTGGATGAATCGCCCAAAAGTTTTTTAGATAACTTTTAAAAGTTTTGTAGATATTAGTACGGTAGTAGCAAATAATTTTTTCATGAACATATCAACATAAGTTATAAATATGTATTTTATTTATTCATAATCTTTGCTCTAACAACTGTGTAATAATCTACAATTTAAACTTCTTTTCGTTACATATCAACTGCCTTAAAAGTAAGGTAGTCGTTTTTTTTCTTGTCTCTTGAAGACATACTCTTATTAAATCTCATCCTTTTCAAGTGCATTTTTAGATAACTATTTCCTCTGCTCTAGGGAATGCTGTCATTCAAACCAATAATTTAAGGGGAGACTGCCACCCCTTATGCTCTCTCCTGAGTGAGAGGGAGTGGGCCTTAGTCCACGTAGGTCAAATTCAATCAGCACTTGAGGCCAACCTGGACCAGAGTCCTGGTTGAACTTCCTTTTAGTGGTGATTCTAGATTTTTGTTTATAACGGTCATGTATTTTAGTTTAAGTCTTATTTTGTATTTATTTGCGCTTTGCTGATGACATCTCTTAGATCTAGAAGCGTAATATTCATTTGGAAAACGATTTTACTGTCTTTAAATAAATCCTCGTTGTTTTACCTTTTGTTATTTGTATAAAAAAAAAATCTTCTGGGATATTCTATTTTAAAAGTTGCGTACGATCGACAGCTACAATATTTAATGGATAACAATAAAAAAAAAAAGTGTTATTCATTCGATAGTTTTGTAGGTGACGCCGATCAATGGCTGCCACGATGATTCGTTTTGCCCAGCCACTATAAATCTAGTTTATTTTAACTTTTCAGGATTTTAGACGCTCGCATTTGTCTAGAGAGAAGAAGTTTATTTGGCCTTGCCTACAAAGTTATATCCTCTTCTGAAAGATTGGGAAGCAACACTATCGATGAAGAAGAAAAGTCTTCTTTCCTGGATTTAAGTATTTTCGAAGAGCAGGATTTAAGGTAAATCAGGTATCTCATTGTTTTCAATTGAAAAATATTTTCCGCTAATGACAACGAATAGAATGAGACTGGCTCCATATGAGAATGGAGAGTGGAAGTAATGACTAGACCCAAACAAGAGGGTGGGGACTACTGCCAGTCTCTCCCCGAAGAAATAAGCTAGAAAGTTGTTCTCCACCTCATTAATCTGTTTGTGACAACGTTATCGGTGATGATTTTGGCCTTAAATTAAAGGGGCTATAAGCTCCCTCAAGATTAGCAAATTTATATTGGAGTTTAATCCACAAATTTTTTGCGAAAAATAAAATTATTCCAATTAGTCCAGAAGTATTCTTATCTGTAAATAACAAGTTTAAGTCAATGTTTACGATTTACACCGTTACAGTCGCCGTAAAAAAAAAAAAAAAAAAAAAAAAAAAAAAAAATCGCTGTTTTCGTTGCAATAGCTTTATTACTTAGTATTATGGCACCCTTATGCAACAAGAAATTAGATATTATGATTTTAGGGAATTCGAATTTTCTGCTTCCATAACTAAAACTTTCAGTTTTTAACTCAGTTTCATTACGAAAATTTTATCTCTTAGGCCTATTCTGCTATCCACAGATAGACGCAGTATAAGAATATAAGTTTAAGAATTCAACTGGACCAAGTCCATTCTTTCAATTGGCTTATCCCGCGGCAAAAATATTAATTTTTTTCCAAAAACAAAGCAAATTCCTTATTCCACTACTTAAAAGTGAAATAAATTTAGTTTATTTTGACTCATGAAAAGGTAACTAGAACTTTCAATTTCCAGTCAAATGAGCCATTTCTGAAGTTTATACGACCTCCCCTTACATAAAAACCTTTTATAAAACCTTTTGCATAACTTAAAACGATTGTCCTCGGGCTCTGGGGGTTTGTGTCAACCCCAGAGTTTTTTATTATCAGATGTTTGAGCTATTTTTAACAAAATGGCTATCTTAAAATTTCTATCGAATGAGTTGGGGGAAAAAAGAGTGTGGGGGAGGTCTAGCTGCCGTTTGATCTCTTTTAACTCTTTAAAAGTGAACTAGAACTTTCAATTTCCAATCAAAAGAGCCCTCTCTGGAGTTTATACGAGTATCCCTTGTGTAAGAACTATATTTTGTCCCCAGGGCATAACTTACAATGCCTGCCCCCGGGGCCATAGGGGGGTTGTTTCGACCCCGGAGTTTCTATTATCTGATGTTTTAACTATTTTTAACAAAATGGCTATCTCAAAATTTTTATCGGATGCATTTGGGGAAAAAAGGGCATGAGGGGGGTAGCTACCCTCCGATAACTTTTGACTCTTAAAAAGGGCACTAGAACTTTCGATGTTCCCGTCGAATGAGCCCCTCCGAAGTTTATGTGACGACCCCTTCCACATGAAGTGCCTCTGGGGAAAAAGAAAAGGGTTATCTCAAAATTTTTATCAGATGGATTTGGTGTGAAAAAAAAGGCCTGGGGGCTATTTCCCCTACGATCTTTTTTGACTCTTAAAAAGTTAACTAATAATTTTGGTTTCCAACCAAACGAGCCCTATTTAAAGTTTACACGACCATTCCTTCTATAAGAGCTATATATGCCTCAGGGCATAACTTACAACGCCTGCCCCCAGGCCCTGGGTTGTGTCGACCCTGGAGTTTTTGTATATGATCTTCGAACTGTTTTTAAAAAATGGCAATCTCAAAATTTTAATCGGATGTATTTGGGGGAAAAGGGTGGAAGGGGGGGGGGGGGGGGGGGGGGAGGAGCTAGTTGACCTCCGGTCACTTTTGACTCTTAAAAAAGGGCGCTAGAACTTCTAACTTTCAATCGAATGAGCCCTCTTTTAAGTTTATACGACGACCCCTTCCATGTGAAGTGCCTCTGAAAAAAACAAACAAACAATAGTTAAACATTGGAGCTGTATGACATTTACTATAGGCAACGCTATAGCGTTACCTCTGATACAAAGCAGAGCACATGTGATGACACTTTGTCGAGTAGTTTTTATACTATCTGTAGAGAGAAAATGTTACCGTATGCATATGTTTTCAAACAGTTCGTGGTAACGAACTGTAAGTAAGGAGCGACCCGGCTCAATGGTAACCAAAACTCTAGAAAACGGTGTTTGATACAAATAGATACACCAAAAGAATCAGATTTTAATGCTGATTTCAAATATACAAGTTTCATCAAGTTTAGTCCTACCATCAAAAGTTACGAAAATTTGGCTGATTTTCGAAAAAAAAAAAAAAGGGGGAAAGACCCCCTAAAAGTTATAGAACCTTAATTAAAAAGACACCATCATATTCCGCGTATCAGAGAACCCTACTGTAGAGGTTTCAAGCTCCTATCTACAAAAATGTGGAATTTTGCATTTTTTGCCAGAAGAAAGATCACGGGTGCGTGTTTATTTGTTTTTTTTGTTTTTTTTTTTTTTGTTTTTTTTCCCAGGGGTGATCGTATCGACCCAGTGGTCCTAGAATATCTTGGGAGGCCTCATTGGAATGGAAATTTGAATAGAGTGGAATAGAGTGGCGCGCCACTCTAAGTGAACCTAAATTAACCCAACTTTTTGCATGTCTCTCTCACTATGACTATGTGTCTGAGCGGGGGTGCTGCCATCTATAACAACATGAAATATGCTTGCGGCTATAGTAATCGTACTCTATGGTTGCTCTTACATCTGAAGCGGCTTTCCCAGTGGTAGTCCATGGTGGGTTATCGAGACTATCTAGTTTATTGCATGTATTATATTAGTAATTTTCATTCATTGGACGGATAAACACCGACATCATATTTAAAAAAGAAGTGAAAATGAATTATTCGATGAAAGTTTGTATGCATAATAAAGTCATCGTTGCCTTGAATGCTGACAAAGAGATATATTTGAACTATGAAAAAAGTAGTTGTGGAGATCTTATTGGGAATTAATGCATACATTGTCATGAAAGTGAGGAGTTAAATTCCTTTGGAGTACTTAAGAATTTCCATAATAGAAATTGTGGTTATATGAAAGTATCATTTTCAGAGAAGTTAGTACTCAGAGAGAATGCCAACATAAAAATAATAGCTGATGAAGAGGGACAGCTTCTAGCTAACGGTTCTGGTAACATGTTAGCCGTTGATAGATCTTATCGTCATCTTTCCGGTGTTAGCATTGGAATGAAAGCAAAGGGAAAAAGACGACATGCATACTGCTGCACCATCATCATAAATCATATCTTGTCAACGTGCCAGAACTGTTACCTTTTTAAAAATAATGTGATAATAGACAAAGAAATTACAGACAAAATAAAAAGAGCATTGGCAGCCAATATCACTAATGAATGTCCAGATAAATTAATGGAGAATAAAGCATAAGTGAACATTATTACTAGCAAAGATCATATGGTCAATGAATTAAATAATAGCAAGGATGAAATGTGTTTTTTGAACCTGTATGCGACATCCCAGTAAAAATTGTATATGACTCAAAATGGAATAATGATTATTCAAGTAGTTATGAACTAAGAGAAGTGAGTAACTCTAGTATCAAGAGAGAACCTAATGATTTTATTTTATGGAAGAGATTCAAAATGTTCAAAGTGGTTCAATAATATTAATAGTGTATAATAATGTGTGTAATATACTTTTATGTAAATATTCTACATGTTGTTATTTCAATAAAAATATTTTATGAATTACTTTGTTATATTTCTATTATTTAAGATACGTTACCATGTCAACGCTCAGAATGTTTATTAGAAAAGTCGGAGATTTTTTATTTTCTTTGGAGAAAATTAGAATTGGACTATAACTTTTTTTCTTTTCTTTGAGAAAATTCAGAAGAGAACTTGAACTTTTCTTCACTTCGTTGTGAAAAGTATTGCTTGATGTTAGGGTATTAAAAAAGCCATAAAGTAAAGTTGTGGGCGAAAAAGATGGGTACTTCAACTGTCTTGTAAAATGGTTTTAGGAGGGACATTAAGAAAAGAAGTTGTTTCTGAAATGCCATTTGAAAAGTATTGCTTGATGTTGGGGTATTCAAAAAGCCATGTAGTAAAGTTGTGGGTGAAAAGGATGAGTACTTCAAGTTGTAAAATTGGCTTAGGATGGACATTGAGAAAAAAGAACTTGTTCTGAAATGCCTTTGAAAAGTATTGCTTGGTGTTGAGGTATTCAAAAAGACGTAAAGTAAAGTTGTGGGTGAAAAGGAAGAGTATTTCAACTTGTAAAATGGGTTTTGGGAGAGATATTAAGAAAAGAACTTGTTCTGAAAAGATATAAAAAAGTCTTTTGAAAGTATTGCTTGGTGTTAGGGTATTCAAAAAGCTGTAAAGTAGAGTTGTGGGGTGAAAAAAGGTTGAGTACTTCAACATGTAAAATGGGTTTAGGAGGGACATTAAGAAAAGAACTTGCTCTGAAATACCTTTGAAAAGAATTGCTTGCTTTGTGTTTGGGGTATTCAAAAGCTTGGTGTTGGGGTATCAAAAAGCTGTAAAGTAAAGTTGTGGGTGAAAAAGATGGGTACTTCAACTTGTAAAATGGGTTTAGGATGGACATTAAGAAAAGAACTTGTTCTGAAATGCCATTTGGAAAAGTATTGCTTGGTGTTGAGGTATTCAAAAAGTCGTAAAGTAAAGTTGCGTGTGAAAAAGATGGGTACTTAAACTTGTAAAATGGGTTTTAGGGATGTACATTAAGAAAAGAACTTGTTCTGAAATGCCTTTTGAAAAAATATTGCTTGGTGTTGAGGTATCCTAAAAGCTGTAAAGTAAAGTTGTGGGTGAAAAGGATGGGTACTTCAACTTGTAAAATGGGTTTAGGATGGATATTAAGAAAAGAACTTGTTCTGAAATACCTTTTGAAAAGTATTGCTTGGTGATGGGGTATTCAAAAAGCCAGAAAGTAAAGTTGCGGTGTGAAAAAGATGAGTACTTCAACTTGTAAAATGGGTTTAGGAGGGACATTAAGAAAGGAACTTGTTCTTAAATGCCTTTTGAAAACTATTGCTTGATGTTGGGTATTTTAAAAGTCATAATGTAAAGTTGCGGGTGAAAAAGATGAGTAGTTCAACTTGTAAAATGGGTTTAGGAGGGACATTACGTACAGAACTTGTTCTGAAAAAAATATAATGAAGCCTTTGAAAAGTATTGCTTGATGTTGGGTAAGCAAAAAGCCGTAAAGTAAAGTTGTGGGTGAAAAAGATGAGTACTTCAACTTGTAAAATTAGTTTAGGAGGGACATTACGTAAAGAACTTGTTCTGAAAAAATATAATAAAGCCTTTTGAATGTATTGCTTGGTGTTGGGGTATGCAAAAAGTCGTAAAGTAAAGTTGTGTTGAAAAAGATGAGTAGTTCAACTTGTAAAATTGGTTCAGGAAGGACATTACGAAAAGAACTTGTTCTGAAAAGATATAAAAAAAAAGCCTTTGAAAAGTATTGCTTGGCGTTGGGGTATGTAAAAAGTCGTAAAGTAAAGTTGTGGTGAAAAGGATGAGTACTTCAACTTGTAAAATTGGTTTAGGAGGGACATTACGTAAAGAAACTTGTTCTGAAAAAATATAAAAAAAGCCTTGAATGTATTGCATAATGTTGGGGTATTCAAAAAGTCGTAAAGTAAAGTTGTGGGTTGAAGAGGATGAGTATTTTAAGTTGTAAAATTGGTTTAGGAGGGACATTAAGAAAAGAAATGTTCTGAAAAAATATATTCGGGGGGGGGGGGGGGTTTGAAAAAATATATCATGTTAAAAAAAAAAGTGGTCACTACAAACATTATTTTTCTAATAGTAAAAGTCGTGACACACATATCTATATCATTTCCATTTTGAAGTTGAAAATATTAAATGTGTATTTTTTGTGTTTTAAGTATGTTTAATGACATTCTAAGAGATGTAAAAATAAAAGTTAAAAAAAAACCGGCAAAAAAAGTGGGGGGGGGGGCTGGTGGAGTGGGGGGAGTGGACGACTGTGGCATAGTGGTGGGGGGGGGGGAGAATTTGGGCCGGAATAAAAAATAGGTATGGGTTTACCTCATGTACTAAGCTCGCAAGCCATTTAAATGCAGTGTTTACATACTTTTTTCTTGTTTTGATATTGCTCTTTACCGACCTCTGGAGATCCAGGTTCAAAAATATTTAACAATCTGTTAACTATAATGGGGTCTGTATAAACCACTCGATAAATTTTATTAGAATTAATTTCTTTACCCACTAAGAATATAAAAGAATAACTTACTTCTTGTGTGTAGCTTTCATCAATATTCCTTTTGTTAGAATGCATTATTGTATTTCAAATGCCAATTTTGAACTGAGAAAATAACTCATTGTCAGAGTTTTTATACCCGTGTTCAAGGTTAAACATAAAACAACCACACCTAACAAATTAATTTACAGACAGAATTTCATAACATCATACCAGGAAACGAATCCCCATACCATGAAAACACTCACGACTTTTAACAGAAACATGTTATTTAACTCCAAAACCATGGTTTCGTGAACAGCACGAATTTTCATGGTAGGTTGAATCCGGTCATTGTACTGTCTGCTTGTATGGCGGGAGTACCGTCCGCTACTTATCATTATATAGCTATATGGTGGGACTGTGCGCTCTTAACTGTTATAGCTATATGGTGAGACACCCCCGTTGTAACTGTTATAGCTACATTGGGTACCTGTCTTCTCTCTATCATTATAGCTAAATTGGGTACCTGTCTTCTCTCTTATATTATAGATACATTGGGTACCTGTCTTCTCTCTTATATTATAGCTACATTGGGGAGACACCCCGCTCTCTATCATTATAGCTACACTGCTAACTTTACCCAATGTTAACATATAGTATTGGTTTTTTGGGAAGTATACAGACGTTTTCAGGGGAGATTTTTCTGGTAGTGGGGGGGGGGGGGTGGGTGGGTCGGGGGTTATGTGGGAGGATCTTTCCATGAAGGAAGTTTTCATGGGGGAAGGGAAATTGCTATGAACGGGACGCCGGACTTCCCAGCATTTTTTTAAAAAAAGATCAGAAATTAAATATAAAAAAACAAGTTTTGCAACTGCAACAGCAGCAACATCAAAACTTTAAACGAACAGAAAAATATTACATATATGATGGGTTCACCCCCTAGTCAATACCTCGCTCTTTAAGCCAAAGATTTTTTAGTACTTTCAAAAGAGCTATTTATTCTAATGAACGGCCTTTGTGATTAAGCGGTCATTTTTAAAGAATTGGAACAAAATTCGAACTTTCGCTTAAAGAGCAATGTATTAACTAGGGGGCGAACCCCCTAATATACGTATTAAAAATATATGAATATAGAAGTTCGTTACGTAAGTTAATTCGTAAGTTACCTAAATTTATTACTAATAAAAACGTTCGTAAATAAAATTAAACAAGTTTCGAGAAAGCCATTTAACCAAATGAAAGTAAATTAATATGCAAATTTTGTTTCAATTATTCATGTACGGTGAGCCAAGATCAAAACCTGCATTTTTTCAAAAACGTTCAAAAATTAAGTAAAAAAAAAAAAAAAAAAAAAAAAACAAGTTTTTTTTAACTGAAAGTAAGGAGCGACATTAAAACTTAAAACGAACAGAAATTATTCCGTATATGAAAGAGGCTGTCCCCTCCTCAACGCCTCGCTCTTTACGCTAAAGTTTGACTTTCTCACAACTCTATTTTTTTTAAACAATGAAAAACTTTAGCGTAAAGAGCGAGGCGTTGAGGAGGGGACATTCTCTTTCATACACGGAATAATTTCTGTTCGTTTTAAAAATTTTAATGTCGCTCCTTACTTTCGGTTAAAAAAATCTTGTTTTTTTTTTTATTTAATCTTCAGTAAAGGAAAATTGTTCGGCTGTGGCAATTTTTTTGCATTGAGATTACGATTTAGGTTCTATGACACGAAGCGTTTTTTAATATAGGGCTCAACCATTTCTAACAGATTGGTTTTTCGGCTTCAAAGTTTTGTTCGACGGACAGTTGGCATGGTAACACGTGTGTTTGGTATTTTGACAGTTCAAACATCGGATCGAGATCTGACACGGGCTTTATTTGGTCGAACCATGGTAATTTTTTAGCACAATGGCCACGTTTCTTGTCATTTTTACACGCTTTCGACACGTGGCAGATTTCCTGACAGTTGAAGCAACGTTTCAGGAGATAAATCTATTTTTGAACTCTGAAGCGTTCAAAGTCAATTTATCCTCCTCCTATTCCGAACACAAGATTGTAAGTCTCCTTACCCAGATTATAGAGTGTATTCTCTGGATGAAAAACCAGGTGGACTCTGATCGAAAAAAGCTCTGTCCAGAGAATTATTAGCTTCAATATCCATTCTAAAACCTCACATGATTGACAAGGTGCTAAGGACACTTCGTAGTTGTAGAGAGTAAGATATGTAAGGAACTTTGAGGCAAATTTGAGATTTTGACATTGGGTGATGAATTTCCCTTTTTCCATGAATAAGTGTCCTCACGATGATATCGTTCAATGAACTGAACTCGGCACGTTAATAATTTTGAGGAAGATGTTTATATACTTCGATGTTTTTAGGTTTACGTTTAAAAGAAGTTACTCAGAAAGCGGTGCATCCAGGTCCAATCCGATCATCCCTATTGCTATTGACGAAGACTGTATGAAGCACATCTGTGAGAATTTTCACTGAGCTTATGAATTCTTCGTGGAAGCTGAAGTGAGTTTTGTTTCTAGCTCGATTCAATCTTATATTTTTCATTTAAAGAATTAATCCTTTTGTTAATTCATGGTAGGTTCCCCCTAAATCATGATATTCGAGGAGGAAAAAAGGGAAGGGAAGAAGGGATAAAATTGAAAGCCAAAACAAGGAAGTTAAGAAGTTAAAGAGAAAAAAGTAATATCGCTAAAGCACAAGGAAAGGAGAACTGAGGGAGCAACGAATACTAAAAATGGGAGGATACATATGAAAAAGATGGGAAGAAAGGCAATAAAAAAAGAAGAAAAAAACTCACAAGCTTTAAATGATCATTCCTTCTACAGGAAATGGTTGGAGAGAAAACGGTAATTAATGCGAGAGCAACATCGCTCTTAAGCAAGTCAACGCTTCTGCGTTGACTATAACAAAATACAGGAAATCTTAAATTGTTATGTTCGTTACGATAGTCTTTATGTAGCATATCATATCTATTTTTATTTACCAAGTAATCCTACAGTTTAATTTTTTTTATTTGAAAAAGATCTAAGGTTCCACTGTAGCACAATTAGTTCTAACTGTAATACTTGGCCCTAACTAGTGTTGAGATAGTAGATGGCTTAATATCACAGCAGGCTGCTAGCCATTTGTAATTCAGGTTCTTCACTATGATTGATTGATGGAACTGTTCAAATACAACTGTTTCAAAAGGTGTACTCTCAAAGACTGAGACAAATTTGCTTTAGACAAGGCAAACGTACAGATTAAATAATTAGTTGGAATAGATACTGAGGCGAATATGACATCAATGTGGGGTGTTTTGGACTGTATGTAATCCATTCCCGGAATAGATGAAGATTATGGTCTATTGCTGTTTTAAAAAGCTGAGTCTTAAAAAGCTGAAGTTATAGTCCCTAAGTGAGTTTGGAATCTGGAAGTGTATTACTTTGAGTAGCAACACCTGTGCTGCAATCTACATTGCAGGTATAATCTCCTGTTTAGACAGTTTAAGAACATAAGGTCTTTGTTTAGACAAGGCATACACTTTTTGTTTTGAGGTATGTGGCTTCCACCGCAATTGGCACATTTTGAGATATATAGCAAGGTTCGGTGTGGAATTCCTGGCAAACTGCACATTTAAATTTTTTTTCAACCTTAACAATTTGATGCCTCTGGTCGCTAGCCCTCGGACCAGACGGAAACCTAGTGTGTAAAGTAAATTTGGGGTGCCTACGAGTCCCAAAATTAGGGTCAAGAAACTTTCTTTTTCCGATCGCTCAATTGTTATATTTTCAGTTCTCAGGCTAAATCTTAGCGCAGAATGAAAAATCGGAAAAAAATATTGATCCCCCGAAAACTAGGTACGAAAAAGAGCCAAATAACTTTCTCCAATGGCTTGCTGTATCTGAGCCAAAGGAACCCAATTCACAATGGAATAAAATGATTGCCGGATAATAGGACCTGAAATAAGACCAAAATCTTGTTTTTTTTTTCTGAACAGCTTAAAAACTTAAAACTCTCATCTCCTACGCAGTGGAGATCCCGATATACAGAAAACGGTTTTAATTTAGGGAACGTGTCCCTAAAAATGGGTTCCTCTAAAAGTCCAAAAAAAAAAAACTGCTTTTGGATCAGTTCGAAACTCGATCGGCTTCAAAACTTCAGCTTGATTCCCCAAAACTTTACTGGAGATAATGCAGATAAGCTGTTTTGGTAACCTCTGTGTGCAGAATGTCATTTGATTTATATCGCTATTTCACTATGAATAGAGTCTAGTCCCACTGGGTCTTACACTGCTAAAACTTTTATGTGGATTCGAAACCAAAAAATTTAGCCCTCCCCAACACTCACTGAAAGTTTTAATTTGGCCCTCAGCCTTTCCCAAATTATTGAAGTTACCTGGTCCGCCAAACACTCCCAGAGAGTTTCAACTCAATCCCTCAGCTCATTCACGTATGCCCTTTTCAAGTTATATACGTCATTTTGATTACCTGGCAGCAGATAATGTATTTTGATTTACATTGCTACTTAGACGTTGACTAAGTCCCGCGGTGGTTTATAATGCAAAAACGTTTAGCTAGATCGAAGAATTTGTTCAGATTTTCTCCTTACGGGATATTTCTATTCAAAAGATTTGTGTATCTTTATGCATTATATTCTATTGTGAAACTATTTTTTTACTTTTATCTTCATAAGCGATATGTTTATTGAAATCAGTTTCTTAGATAGCGATTTCAGTTTCTTAGTGCCTCCCATTAAGTTTTCCTACTCTAGTGTTTAAGTTTTTCTTCATAAGCATACCTTCTATTATTTCTAAAAATAAGCCTATCTGTAAAAAAATAGGTAATTTGCTTAACAATGGACCCTTGTTCCTTGTGTCTGAATCCATTTATATACAGCATTGGAAATTTTGCCTAAAACCTGTTTGTCTTTAAATAATACTTGCTGTTAATAAGTAAAATTCTGTCTCAAGTACTTATTGTATTGTTTTTTTTTGGTTAGTTAAGGGTAAGGAATAGCTTTATTTTTTCCATCGCTAGTAAATTCAAATTACCACAGCGTGAACTTCTGTTATTTTGCACTGATGGAGAATTTTTTACAGCTTTCATTTAAAAATATCTACTCTAAAGCGTACTTCAAAAATAAGTCGTATTTGAACATGCACGGGATATAGTATGTCAAGGATAGACTATGAAAGGGACACAGAATAACATTGTCCCTATTTTATGACGTTATGAATTGATACAAATTTTTTTTCTAAATTGTTTTTCGTTTAATGGGGTTTTTTGGCCCTGTCTAAATGTAATTTTAAAACTAATTAGTGAAAACATGTCTATTGTTTTCCAAATCGGCATTAAAAAAATCCGGTTTTTTGGACCCTGTTTGGTCGAGCCCGCCTTTTTTGCAGTAGAGTTCCCCTGGCCCAAGGATTTACGACATTGAGCTTTTAACTGAACAATGACAGCAATTTTACGGCCCATTGAACCCCCTAACACACCTCTCTCAACAAAAATGTGGGGGGTCGCCTTAGTCCAGGCAACGATTCTTAAAAAGCTTCAAGACAATTGTAAAAACAAGATCTCTTTTGCCCTTTTTGGCCTCCGTTTTCGGAAGGTGGCCTTGCCCCCAGACGAGAATTTTCGTTGTACATTGGAGTCCTTTTCCCCCAGGGACCTACGGTTCTGTATTTCAATCTATTTAGAAAAAAAGATTTCTAGCCCTCTTTCGGGTCTAATTTTCAGATACTAGCTTCTAGACAGCGAAAAAGTTTTTTTTTTTGCCTTTTTGTTTGTTTTTTTTTGGAGGGGGGCTGTTTCCCCAATCTTTTTTTATCTGCATATTTGGGTGGTCACCTTGACCAGGTAGCTTACGGGCGTAAGTTTCGAGCCGTTCGGAAAAAAAATGGACCCTCATCGGACCTTTTTGGGGGGAGCCAATAATTTTTGGGAAACCTTGTCACCACATTTTTTTTATATTAGGTCCTTCTTGACCTGGGGACTTTTGGCTACAGATAAGGGATTTAAAACAGATAAGGGACATCAATATTTCTGGAAGATTTCTGGACCCTGTAATACCCTCCTCTCTTCAAGCAAAAAACCTTGTGTTCCCCTTAGCCTAGGCAACAATCCTTGAATTGTCAGCATAGAATTTGTCAGGGACAACAAGACCTCTACACTCTCCCTCCTTCAAAAAAAAACATTCCATCCCCTATCCCAGGTAGGAGTCATTGAAAGTCTCAAGCCAATAGAGAAAAAACTTATGATCAATTTCTGGTCCCAGATTTGGGGGATCCATGCCCTCGCCCCGAAAATAAACTTTCTTGGGCCCTTCTTTCGGAAAAAAAACAAGTTTCTGTATTAGGGTTCCCATGGCCCAACGAATCCAGGATGTAATTTTCAAGCCGATCGAAAAGGGTTGTTCTATGCTTTTTTGGGACAGAAGGGGAGGGGCATGGCCTGAAGTTTTTTTTAAGTTAGGCTCTTCTTGGCCAGGGGACTTGCAGTTTTAAGTTTTAAGCCGACAAGGTTTTTGCCCTATTTTGGGCTTAATGTCAGGCCAACCAGTTTTTTTTCCATATTTTCAGTGGGCAGTACGATCTCTTGGCCCAAATTTGACCCTCTTTCTACTATAAAACCTATCTGTAAACAATTGGGAACTCGCATAATTTACGACCCTTGCCCCTGGCATTATAGGGATCGTTTCATCCTCAGGGAATATTTATAGAACTTCTCGGCCATTTTGAAGGAAATGACGATAAAAAGTTTTGATGTAATATCATGGGTAGTCGGTTACAGTGGGGCACAGTTCATATAATTATCCAGTATGATCATTCCCTATCTCACCCATTATAAAAACCCGGACCGGGGTGCGAGTGCTCCGGAGAACGTTTTTGCAGATAGAAACATAAGCGGTATCAGATCTTTTCACGGGTAGACAAGTCAGATTTCTCTTGGACGCGAAACTTGGCTTCAACGTTGGAACAGTAATTTTGAAGAAACTAATTTTAAATTAATTTATTCCAAATACATACATGAAAATCGGTAGTTAGTAGTGTAATGTTATTATTAGATGTTTTTAGGAATTAAAATAGGTTTCGAAGTCTCAAGTTGGTTTCAAAGGCATTTTGAGAAAGTTTCTGCCAAAAAATACGTGTTCCAGGGTAATTGGACCGCTGATGGCAGATCAAATGAGAGGAGCTGTTTGTACGCGCCGATATATATATATATATAATATATATATATATATATATATATATATATATATATATATATATATATATATATATATATATATATATATATATATATATATATATATATATATAATATATATATAATATATATATATATATATATTATATATAATATATACTACGAAATTTTTACGAAAAAAGAAAGTTTTTTTAAAGAAAAGTAAAGGCCATATTAAACTTAAGATCAGTAGAAATAGAAGCCTACAATAATTCAAACTCAAAACGACCAGAAATTATTATTAAAGAATAAAAGAGGAAAGGAGAATAATTGGTATGGCGGTAACACTGCATATAAATTTATATGAATGTATATATAGTGGGCTGTAATAATGCAAAAGGTAAATATAACATTGGTTTTAGAATGGAAAGAAAGACAAAGAATAAATTTACGACGATAATCAAGTAAAAAATAAGTTTTATTTGAACAATGCCATAAAGCGATGACATTTGATTATGATATTTGGTGCTTCGCATTGATATTTCAGTTTTAAAAAGTTTTATTAATTTTTTCTCAAAGGGAAATTACGTGGTGGGCATGAATGTAGACTTGCAGCTAAATTAAAATATAGTCACTTCCACTTTTCACATCTGTTTATGATATTGGTTTGATTTTTATTGTCTGTAGTACTGAGGAGCTCATTAAGGAGATGATCAAACACAAATTAAAAAACAATTTTACCCCTTTGTTCAAAAAAAGAGATAATCAAATATTTAAACTTTGAAATGTATAGCTAAAAATGTATTATTTTCTTATAGTTTCCCGTTAGAAAAAAAGTCTTAGAAATATTTGGAAATTGTGCCGTTTAAAAGGTCTAAGATTATAAAGACTCAGCAGTAAGAAATGCATTTTATTTATTTTTCTGGTAAACAAACTGGAAGAATATTCTATAATAGGAGCTTTTCTAGCGTAAAGCCCGTAAAATTTTGGATCTGCCACTAAAATGTGTGATGTCCTTCAATTTTCTGAAAATTCCCTAAGAATTTTACGAAAAAACACTTCTTAACAGACGTTTGGTATTTTCTTGGATAGGGCTATTGTGGCAACTTTTACCACAACAACCAATAATTAGAACCCAAGTCCTAAAATTGGTCTCAATCAGGAACCCTTATCGCTATCTAAATTCAGAAAGTGCAAAGATTTTCAAACAGAGGTGTTTATTGTTTAAAGTTCAGGAAAGGTCTGCCCATTTCATATGAAAACATTGATTGAAAACAAAACTAGTCTTATCTAGGCTCTCCGCCAAAACAGGTAAGTAGATTTTTCAAATATTACAGGAACTACAATCTGAGAAAATAAATATCACGACGTGAAAAAAAATGATAAACTATCCGGTTGCGGATCCAGAGGGGGGGGGGGGGCGAGGGTTACCCCCGTAAAAGTAGTCTAAAGTAGTGTAACTTTCCTAATTAACGCAAGTTTGCATTAATTAAACTAAAAAAAATCCTGGATTCGCCCCTGAAAACCATCACACCTAATCCACCAGTTATTAGAAGATAAAAAAATTCCTATTTTCACAAATTTCATCAACCCCCGCCTCCTTTTTTACAAAATCCTACATAGGCCAATCATTTGAGTCCACTGTATGTAAATAATAGATTAAGTCATAATTTGTATATAAATTAAGTCATACGTGTGAGATGGGACACTTGCAAACCACTTGGCTGGCTCACCAAGTTTTTTTTCTGCTTTCGCAATTACGAATAATGCACGTTGTAACCATTTCTCATTGAGTCAACACACTAACCCGCTAATGCAGAAAGAAGTGGGAGGAGCTTTTGTTCGCACCGAGAACGAAGACCAGAAATGATCTGCGATAAGCTTACTGGATAATTATATGAAATGTGCAGTGGGGCCAGGAAGTAAAAAAGGGCATGAGAGGGAGAATCTTTCAATCATTTTTGGCTCTTAAAAACTATTGCTAGAACTTTTAATTTCAAACCGTATGAGCCTCCTTTCAAGTTTATACGACCACTCCTCTCATGCTAAGGGACTGGGAGAGAAAAAATAAAAATATACACGTAAGGCACGTGCTCTTTCTTATTGGCAACATTGGAGCGTTATCTCTCTTTCCACGTATATAAAAAATACGTTGCCTATAAATTACAACAAGTGGGGAGTTGCTTGTTTATTTGTTTAGAAAATTCAAGTGGTCTTGGGAAAGGGGAGAAATCTCCGAAACGTGGTAACTAAACAACAATTTTATCACGAAATTGGACATGTATGTATGTCTGATAATATCCTAGAACAGATGATTCAGCCGTCTATCTACAAACCTTCTTAAATAAATTTGAGTCCCAGTGCCCTTTTTACTTAGTAAAAAAAGTTGTGCCACAACATGGTGTCATTTGTTGGTTATTTGTGTAGCGGAACAGGAAATTTGTCACAAATTGGCTGTTTCTGAGATAGCCAACCCAACTATGTACTTTTCTGATGAAGTGAAAATCTCTGAGGATTCCCTGGTACGTGGCCAAAGCGGAAACTCTGATCGAGGTATGGGGGAGGAGGCTTGGCGTTTTGAAGAAATTATAGCAACATTATTACAGTTTGTATAAATCGTGTTCATTACAAATCAGGGTCTAATATCCTGTTTGTCATGTATCAATTTCATGATAAATGTCTACATTAACTCTTGCCACTCTCGAAGTTTTCTTATGATGCGTGAGAGGGCCAACAAATTTTATTGCTTCCAGTTAGTAACCGCAGTGTAGCATTCTTTTTGTAAATGAAAACTACTTTGGATTTTTCTCAGTCCTTGCATATGATCTCTGTTTCAGTGAAGCCCCACTCCCATATGGTGTCTAACTACATATTAGTGTCTGTGCAAATCGCTTTTGACCAAAATCTCGATATGGTTGAAAGTTGTATAGCCTAGACAAAGGCGTCTAGCTAACAATATGACGTAACGAGGCCTTCTTTACGTAACGTGTCTCCGTTCATTACCTTTATATTTTGAAAAAGAATGTGGCCAACAAAAACTCGAAAGTGAGAAAGATAATATATGTCGATGAAATAATGGGTAAAGTTTTGTATCCATAGTAATATCTTAATTAGTAATTTCTAAGTAATATCTTCGTATCTTCAATCTAGGAGACCATGTAGCACTATTTCCGAGATTTGACAATTGAGCCAATAGAGAGTTTTTAAATTTTCTCTTTTCGAACTTTCTCTGCAATAGGTTTTGTTATGGTAATAGGACTAGACTCTAATTTTGTGAGACACATCTCGAAAACTTCAAAAACTGTTTATTCTCCTTTTTTGTAAATACCGTACCGTATTGTACAGAACCGCAGCAAACAATAAAAATTGTAGGGAATTGTAATTTGGGGAAAAATTGTTTAGAGGTAAAATAAGAGATAGATTAGATTATAAAATGTCTTTGAAGGGATTCAAATAATTATTTTGATATTTACTAGAAAATTACCCGTGAAAAATGGTACCCAAGCTGCTATTTCAAGGGACTTTACCACTGGGGGGTTTCTTCGACAAAGCGAAACATTGGGGTAGTATATCTGCCTTAAATTTTAGCAAATGTCAAAATCATTGACATCTGAAACTATAAAAGTTTAGACATTGCTGAATTGAAAACGGACTCTGCTTGACGATGGCAATAAGGCCATGGAGTGAAAATAGCCACTGGTTTGAAAACTATTGTATAACCTTATTAAGACGTAGGATAATTCGGAGACCACACTGCCTTTCCATGACGATAAAATAAAAGTTCAAAATAGGGATAAAATCCTTTTTAATAGACAGTGTATAGAAATTCACAAAAATACTAGATATTTCGGTCACATATGCAGTGACCGTCATCAGTAGTAAAACTAAGTAAAAAACTAATATGTGACCGAAATATCTGGTATTTTTGTGAATTTCTATACTTACTTACTTATTTAGGTCCCGGCCATCCTCGTGGGACGTTTTGGGGGCCACTCCTCTTCGCTTAGCTTCATGCATAAGGGCTCGGTACATTGCTCTATCTGGTGCGATACGTGATAACTGGGCTATCTTGACGTTGTCGAAGTGGAAGTTCTCCATCCATCGTTTTCGTGGTCTGCCTCGTGGGCGAAGGCCATGGAGGGATCCTTCAAGGGCGATTTTTGGAAGGCGGCTCGGCTCCATTCGCTTGACGTGGCCGAACCAGCGCAGTTGTTGCTTCTTAATTTTATTGAGTATGGTTTCAGTGGACTGGAGCCTTTGACGTACTTCCACATTTGTGATTCGGTCAGTGTATTTGATTCTAGAAATGCGACGGAGGCATTCTCACCTCAAAAGCTAGAAGTTTTATTTCGTTCTTCGGTTTTCAGAGTCCATGTTCACATCCATAAATAACTATGGGGATTACTAAACTGTTGAATAGGCGCATTTGAGTTTGTTGGATAGGTGGTACTTTTCCAGAGGTTGGCTAGTCTTCGGAAGCTAGAGCTAGCAAGTGCAAGTCGACGTTTCACGTCAGCGCTTATGGCAATTATTTGAGGAGAGTAGGCTACCAAGGTACAGGAAGTGATCAACCGTTTCAACCTGTCTCCGCCTATGGTGATAATGGGCGGGTTGTCTAGTTCACGTCTCGTAGTTACCATGACTTTGGTCTTGCTGGCATTGATCTCCATCCGAACGGCTTTGTGTATCGTAGAGTTTATCAGCTTGTGCCTGCAATCTTTGTGTAGAGTTGGCTAGCTCATCAATATCATCAGCGTAGGCAAGATTCTCTATTAACACCCCTCCTAGTGTTGCGCCATATTCCGACTGCATCATCGACAGAACGGCATTAGAAAGAGGTTGAAGAGATGTGGCGATAAGATGCAACCCTGGAGTACTCCTGACGAAGTTGTAAACTCTTCTGACAACCCATCAACGGTTATTACTTGTCCTCGGAACTGGTCGTACAGACTCTTGATTATTTGGACTCTCTCATAAAAGGGATACCGTAGTGAAGGAGGATATATGCCATAGTCCTTCGCGCCCATATCAGGTCAAATGCCTGACGGAAATCAACGAATAGTTGGTAGAGTTCTTGGTTGAATTCGATGTGTCGTTCCATGAGTTGCCGAACGACAAATATCTGATCGATTGTGATCTTCCAGGGCGGAAGCCGGCCTGATATTCTCCAATGGCAAAGGCAGTTGTTGCTTGAATGCGTCGGAGTAGGATTTTTGTCAGGACACGTGACTGATGGCTCGTTTGAGGCTGATCGGACGGTAGTTTCCGCACTCTTTCGTTTGACCCCTTTTTGTGAATGGGTACAATGGCAGCCTTGCACACTGACGGGGTACGTGGCCGGTTTCCACACCGCAGACACAATGGCTTGGTACAGATCAGTTACATCATCCGATCCGACGTTAATGAGTTCAGCGGTGACTCCGTCTGGGCCAGGGCTTTTCCTTGTTTGAGCGTCTTGATTGCTGACTCGGTTTCTGACTTGAGTGGGGGTGGTGGTCTGAGTTCTTGGTTCGGGTATGGGGAAGCGGGTTAGTATTTTAGGATCCGCAGCTACTGGGGGATTCCGTTTATCGTTAAAGTATTCTTTCCATCTTTCAAGTTCATCTTTGAATCGTAGATCTCATTTTCCGTCTTTGTCCAGGATCACTGATGTTTGCGGACTCTTTTTCCGGACTTAACTCGCGTACCATTCTGAAAAACTGCTCCGCTATTCCCTTCTTGGGACAGTACTTCGCAGTTCTTCGCATTTCTTCCGCAGGTGGTTACGTAGTGCCTTACTGATCTCGCTCTACTCTTCTCTTGAGGAGCTTGTAAATCCCCCTGAGTATCCCAACTGTGACGGTCGGATTTATTGCAAAAAGTCGCTTATCCTAGCATAGCGCAATGATATCATCTGTGATCCATGGTTTTTCATTTGGAGTTTTTCTTCCAAGGACCGTTGTTCGCTGTCTCTATGATAGCTGATGTAGCCTGCCGGTCAGGGAGTCTATCTCATTAGCAGTGGTCAAGGGAGAATGATTTTTCAGGATCTCTCGGAATTTTTCAGATAGAGTGGAAGTGTAGGTCTGCCTTTTTGCGGGATCCTGCAGCAGATCAGCGGAATCTTGGGAGTTTTTTTTTATTGCTTTTTGCGAATTTTCTCATTCTTAGCTTGAAAACCTTGACATCAGGAGATCCAGAGTCGGAAGTCTGCTACAGGTTGCTACTGTGTTTACGAAAGACTTGTTTTCGCACAGATATAATCAATCTGTTCGGTTTACCGTCTGGGGATCTCCAGGTCACTTTACGTCGATGGCGGTGTTTGAAAATTGTGTTCGTTAAAGAATAACTCGTTTTCTCGGCAGAAGGCGAGCAATCCCCCTCTCGCATTGAGTTTTCCGTGACCAAAAGTCCCCATTATATCGGATCGACGGTATTATCCATACCTACTATAGCGTTAAAGTCCCCCATGACAAACAGTACGTCTTTCTTATGGATTTGGTCAATGACGCTTTGTATTGTGTGAAAATAGAATTCATCGCATTCTTCCTCACTTCTGGCGGAGTGTGGGGCATAGACTGGGACGACAGAGATATTCTTGGCAGCTCCCTTTAGTCGTAAGACGGCTATTCTTTCTGAGACTGGGTGAAGGAGATAGAGATTTTTGGCAGTGATGATACGAAGAATCCTACACCTTGTCGATGAACTCCGTCCTTGCGGCCGGACAACAAGAGGGAGGCTCCAGAGAGGTTTTCCTCACTCGTTCGGGGGAGGTGAGTCTCAGAGAGCCCAATAACATCCCAATTGTACCTCTGTAGTTCTCTAAGGGCAAGATCTAGTTTTCCGGTTGGCAAAGTGTTCGGATGTTTTAGTGTGCCAACAGTGTAGGGAGGTTTTTGTCGGAACGGAACAACCGCGTGGTTTTTCACCCCGGGTGGGGGGGTCGTCTAGGCTAGGATCGTCGGCTGCCCCGGACGCGGGTGCCGGTAGCATGTAAAATCGCATTATTATAATTCAAGATTGGTTGTTCGTCGGTTAACCCGGAAATTTTTGCGGTAGCATGTAAAATCGCATTTTCATCCATGAAAATTGGTTGTTCGTCGGTTACCCCGGGACGCGGTAGCAGATGTTCGTATAATACTGGGGACCCTTTTTTTCATGATTTCAAGAGAGGTGGTTTCTTGGCTAAATGGGTGGTGGCGGCAAAAGCCACTCCTTTCCACCACCTTGCAGAGGCCGTTGTCCGTAAATCTGGATCCTCCGCCCTTCGCAGTTGTCCTCCTATAGGGGATCCTCCCACGATGGTGTTCTGCTTCAACCATGCAGTTTAACCCATTGCTGGAAGAAGGTTTGTAACTGACGGGACGTGTCCACACGCCGGTGGGCCCTGCTGAGTGTACATTCGAGGGGCCTTCTTCCTCCTCCGCCTGTATTTACGGCCCCCGGGCGAGGGTGCCCCAGTTTCAATTAGGACTCCAGGGACTGGGTCCCCCCTTGGTCCGCGCCTCCTACTCAATGGAGGTACCCTACATATCTGTAAGGCGTCCCCCTATCCGCCACCTGGGGACGACGCGATGAGTGGCCTGGGGGAGGCCCCTACTGAGAAATCTCAGTAGGTCTCGATTCAATATTTTCGTCCCTAAACATATCAAAATGTATATATATGAATGGGTATGATTTAAAGTATATTTGAGGGTAGTGAATAGTTATCCACTGTAGCCACGTTGTTCGCAACATTTATTTTAAAGGGGGTTGTTGGAGGGGGATCTCAAAAAGTTTATTTTGTAGGACAATTTCTTAAATTTTTGTGAAGGGTTATTCTGGGTAAAATTTTAGGCTATCTTACCCTCTAGCTCTTTTGGTGTAATAGAGCATATTCAATGTAAGCAAGTCGTTGCAAATCCCTCTTACCTGGGAAAAAATTAGTGTGTAAGATTATGTATTTGTATTTCTGTCCACGGAAGCATGACTAGGAAGTACTCCTTTCCTCCAAGGTACAGGAAAAAAAGGCTAATAAAGTATCAATAGGGGTGGCAATCTTTACAAAAACTAATTGAAAAAAAAACAAAGAGCTTCTTATGGAAGTAAAGAGTGAAGTTGAACTTAGAACGGATACAAATTATTGGTTCCGCCAGAGTTCACATCATGTATCTATAAAACTAGCTGAAATAAATTGACGCATGATATTTTCAATATCGTATAGAATTCTAAATAGTAGTGCTACATTCAAAAACACAAAACCGACAAAAAAAGCAGGATTTTGGAGCAGAAAACTTTATTGGTAATCTACTGAAAATAAAAGACTATTTATAAGGTTTTTAATAGTCTTTCACTGGCGATAATATCGATAACTCTTAGTATACAACTACTAATCTCTAAAAAATTCAAGCAAGCTTAGTTTTCAGTAACGCTGCCGTTTTTAGAGTTCTACAAATGTGGGGAAATATCACGAGTGAGATTATGTGAGCTAGTTTTGTTGATATATCTGTCGTAATATATCTTTCTAGGTATCAATAAATTTTGTTGTTTTGAAGTGTATACTTTGCTCTTATATTCTGTAAGAAAAACTTAGTTTTTCTTAATGAATTTTGTCTGTTTTTAATTTTTTTTTATTTATTCAATAAACCCTATAAAAAATCTCTGTCTAACTTAGGCGATGCAAACTAAGCAGTTGAGCATGATTTTTTGTTAAAATAGGATATCAAATATCGGTTTTACTTCCTACTTCCCTTAAGTTTTTCCACAAGATGTGTTCAACTTTGTCACATAGCTAAAGAGTTTGAGATTACTTTGTCATTGATATTTTTGAGAAGTTATAGATAAAACATTCCAATTTTTGCATGAAAATCAGTAAGGAATTTTTTTGTTTCATAACGCAGTTTTTTTTACAGTGCATTTTTATTATTTTTCTTTACTTAGGGGTTTGTAAGGGGAAGTATACAAGAGCGGGTGGGGACTGTAAACTTCGGCTAAGATTTTTCGACCAGGGAGATTACAATGGTGCCTTGATATGCTCCCTAGTTTTTCCACTCCAGAAATGGTACCAAAAAGTGACTCTGTTGGCGCCATATGGCAGTTTACAAGTAAATTAAAAAAAACAAAACAAAAAAAACACTTATATATGAGCAGTAGCTTCTAAATGAACCATTGAATATATTTCTACAATCTTGTGGTAGCCTGCGAGCCTTGGTGAAAAAAGGAAAAAAAAAATACATGTTAAAAGGAGACATCCCTGCTAGCCATACAAAAAGTGATTTCGTTGTTTTTGAAGATGGGAGTCTAAAAAAACTCTGGGTTAGGGTTTAGACTTTGAAAAATCGACTGGCTACCTTAGAGTTTTTCATCGCCCGGAGTTTTGGCGTCTTTTGGAAAAATTAACGTTTTTGGCACAAAAAGGCAGAAAATGTCACTTTTCTGCAGCGTGACCTCTTTTGTTCCTTAAACAGGGCTCTAGATATTGCAATTTCTGTTCAAATCAGCCCTGGCTTGATATTCTACGGCCACTAGTTTGATACAATCACCCCTGATAAAAAAAAAGAAAAAAAAGCAAAAAGTGATTTTACCTTGTTCTTCAAGGTGATAGGGTGTAAGTATCTAGTTTAGGGTTCCGAAAATGGTGATTCCAATATTGCATTTCTTATTTCGGCCTGCATCTTTTTTTGAGGGGTTTTTCAAGCTCTTTTTCAAAATACCCGAAAATGTATTTTCATAATAAACTTTTTATTATAAAGTTAAATTTATGTAAAAGTTATAAAATTCTCCCTAAACAAGGTTTTTTTTTCAAAACGCGTTTTCAACCTCTAATTACTATTGGCCGTTGTTCCCATCAAGTTTAGCAACGCTAACAACTCTGTTACATAGCCTTCAACTTAGCTAAAAAAAAACAAAAAAAAAAAACAAACAAAAAACAGATAACTTGTTATAGGTTTCGACTTATCTAAAAAAAACTGACCCTCTCCCTTTGTAAAACACTTACCCTCTCCCATTGTTTAATTTCTTCAAGTACACGGAAATTTATTCAAGGAGAGATTTAAACTAAAATGTTAATAAACGAAAAATATTAGGTCCTAAACTAAATTTGCAGCAATCTTGAAAATTGCAAAATCCTTCCAAAATTCACATTTCAAGTTTTTAGACACCCCCTTCCCCTCAGGATTAAAATCTCTGATGCCTCCCTAAAGTTTTTTCTTAGGATATATATTTCTTTTATTCAATTATATATTTTAAAGGATGTTTATGCTACAAGATCAAGAGCCATTACAAATAGATACAGTGAGTGTGGCCACAGACACGGATCTTTTGATTGGCTATTTCCTGGCAAGAAGACTGACTGACTAAGGATATGTCAGTTGAAAATGTAGCTGATAAGGTAATCCTTATTTTTTTTTTTTTTTTACCCTAATCTATTCCGGTGTTAGTTTTTTTTTAGTTTTGTCCCAACATTCTTGTTGAAAGAATTAATTATTTGAACTACTAGTCGGACAATAAAGCAATTACAAAAGTATATTGTTTGATAGCCCTAAATACAGTCGCGTTATATCCAGAGATTGCATCGTCTTCGTATTTTAAGCAGGGTTGTCACTGGGAAAAGGAATTTTGATAAACTCCAGAACATCCCTGAGAATGAATTAGGGAAGTTCGTCGTACACTTGTCAAATTTACTGTAAAACTTTCAACTATTTACTGCTACTGCTACTATTACTAACAACTTACTGCAGTACCAAGTAACCGGAGGCCAACACAGCATTGCATGCTTTTCCTCCGCGGACATCAATTCAAAGCTTTACTCTTCTCTTACCTCAGGAGGTTCTGAAATCCTTAAAATCCTTTCTTATGATCTTTTTCCGCCTCATTCGGGGATGATCTACTTGTAATTTCGCCCCCCCCCCCCCCCCTCCCCCCCCCCCCCCTCCCCCCCCCAGATAGATGGCCAAAGAGCACAATCTTTCTTTCATTATAGCCCTAGAAAGTGGGATTTAGCCAAAGTTTTGTACAGTTTATTGTGCGAAATACGAAGAATAAGTCAAATAGATACCTGAAACTATCCTTAAAACAGTTCCTCGGGAAAATTATTGAACCGATTTTCTTCTGCCCGTTGAAGTGCCCACGTATCAAAATCATTCTTCACCACTGTCTTTATCTTAGCTTCCAACATTCTAATCTTTCCTCTTAAACTTATGTTCCTATTCTTTCAAACTTTTTTTAAATGTGAAAAAACACCTGGGCATAGCTATTCTAGTTTTCACATCTTCAATACATCCACCGTCTTTACTATTAATACTACCTAGGTAAGTGAATCTATCCACTTGGTCAATCTTTTTTATTACCCGACATCACCTCTTACCTCATTTATCCTAGTCTAATCGATTTAGTCTTCTTTAAACGTCATATTCAAACCTATTCTTGCACTCTAAACTCTGAAAACCTCCATAAGTTAGTTCATTTGCTAACCTTTTTTTCTAGGACACTCAGGTCATCTACATAATCTATTTGTAGAAGAGTTTTTTAGATTCCCCTATGATCCTGCTCACTCATACTCTCAGTCGTGCTCCAAAGGGCAAAGCCTTTAAATAATCCTTATAAATGGGGATACGACACATCCCTGCCTAAACTCCTGATTTAACACACAGACCAGCTACTAACACCACCTCTTACCTTGACCGCCAGCAATATGCCTCAAGTACATAGTACCAATCACTTTTATGTACTTATTTGTATCTTAGGAAGCGCAAAACTGCTAGCTAAGTAAAGAGTGATGTTGGCACAATGTATTATTTTTTTTTTTTTTGGTGTTTAGACCAGGGCACTTCGTATCGAAAAGAGTTGTCGTAGAAAACTTCGAAAAGAGGCTCATTCGATTGGAAACTAAAAGGGCTAGTGCCCTTTTTGATAGTCGAAAGTAATTGGAGGGCAAACTAAATCCCCCCATCCCACGCCCACCATTTCCCAAATACATCCAATCAAATTTTAACATAGCAAATTTTGTTCAACGTAGTGGAAAGTGTCTATGCCCTGGGGGCATATAAGGTTTATATACAAAGGGTGATCATATAAACTTCATTGGAGGTTCAGGTTCCAGCGCCTTTTTGAGAATGGTAGTCAGATTGGAGGGTGGATAACCAGCCCCCCTTTTTCCTGAAATGTATAAGAGAAGTTTTAAGGATTTATTGGTAGAAACTTCAAAAAAGGCTCATTCCCACCCTTTTTCAATAGTCAAAAAGTAACTGGAGGCAACGAGCCCCCCCCCTCCCCACACCCATCAATTCCCAAAACGCATCTAATATAAAAATTTTGAGATTGTCATTTTGTTCAGCGTAGTTGAAACGTCTGGAAATATATCTTTGAGGCTGACACCCCCCTGCCCCCTTAAAGCCTGTGAGCTTTACCCCGAGGGCATATAAAGTTTACATAGAAAGAGTGGTCTTAAAAACTCCAGGGGGGGGGGCTCATTTGATTGGAAATCAGATGTTCTAGTACCCTTTTGAGTCAAAGTGATCGGCGGGTAGCCCCCCCCCCCCAAGTCGTATTTTTCACAAATGTATCTTATAGAAATTATGAGATATACATTTTCAAAAATAGTTCAAAATATAGTCCAAATAGAGTCATAAAGTAATAAGGCATTTGGGGTTGACAGAATCCCTCAGATTGAAATGTATAGTTCTTAGTCTTTTTTAAGATTCCGCAAACATGGGGGTAAGGGTTTGTAAGCTATGCCCCAGGGTTGGACATATAAGGTTTTAAGCTAAGGAGGGGGTGGTCGTGAAATGACGAGATGCCATTGTTCAAAAATAGTCCAAATCTATAGAAGAGACTCATTTGGGGTTGTATTGAAAAACTATAGAAGGAGACTATATTGAAAATTATAGTTCTTTTTTAAGATTCAAACATGATGGAGAGCAACTAGGCCTCCCCCATCCCTGACATCTTCTTTTCCCGAAACACATTCAATTGAAATTGTGAAATAGCCATTTTGTTACCAATTATCCATAAATCATATAACAATATCTTTAGGGTGGACGCAATCCCCCAGAGCCAATGGGCAAGGTTTGTAAGCTATGCCCCGGGGCATTTAAGGTTTTTATGGAACGGGTTGTCGTAAGGTTTTATGAACGGGTGTATCTTATAGAAAATTACGAGATAGCCATTTGTTCAAAAATAGTCCAAATATCATATAATAAGGCATTTGGGGTTGACAGAATCCCTCAGAGTCTGGGGTAAGGGTTGTAAGTTATGGCCCAGGTGCATATACGTTTTTTAAGGAGGGGGTGGTCGTGTGAACTATAGAAGAGACTCATTTTGATTGAAAATGTATAGTTCTAGTTCTCTTTTAAGATTCAAACATGATGGAGAGCAACTAGCCCCCCCCCTCCCTGACATCTTCTTTTCCCGAAATGCATTCAATTGAAATTGTGAGATAGCCATTTTGTTACCAATAGTCCAGAAATCATATAACCATATCTTTAGGGTGGACGCAATCCCCCAGAGCCAATGCGCAGGGTTTGTAAGTTATGCCCTGGGGCATTTAAGGTTTTTATGGAACGGGTTGTCGTTATAAACTTTGAATCGGAAGAAGCTCATTTAATTGGAAGTCGGAAAGTTTTAGTGCCCCTTTTAAGAGACAAAAGAATGGAGGGCAAAATCAAAAAACTTGATTTGGTACTAATTTGGAGCTTTCAGAGAATGCTTAAAGGGAAGATCGTCTCACCAAAAGGCAATATGTGCACACCACTACTGCCAATACTACTGTTACTGCTACATTTACTACTAACTACTGCTCTATTGCAACTACTTGTAAGGTTAAGAGCATTGAGATGAAAATTTTTCAATAAGTATATGAAGATACAGGTTATCAAAAGGACATATCTGCAAGGTCATAGCAATGGCTAATTGTATTAAGTTGAAACTTCCAGGACCTGGTGAGAGGGATGTTCTACTGACGAAAGGAAATTAATACTACTAATGCTAGTAGTACTACCGCTATTCAGTACTATTACTAGTAATGTCACTACTGCTGCTAAGATTACTATTACATCTATGCCTATGGCTATGACGGTGAAATTTTAAAGGATTTGAGGAGGGAAGGTGAACTGAATCACAACACACCGTCTGTATGCAGGTTGTGAAAAGGATGCAACAACAATATTTTATGAACAGTTTAGTTTGTGATGTTGAAAATACCAGGGCTTTTTGTGAGGGATGCTGAACTAACCAAAAGAAAATATTTTCCTCCTAATGCTACTGCTTCTACTCATACTACTACCACTGTTACTATAATTACTACTGCCACTCAAGCTTAGGCTACTACAATTTATTCTACTGCTGCTACTACTACTATACTACTACTACTACTACTACTACTACTACTACTAAAACACTATTAAAACAAAGGATAATAAGGCGAAAATTTTGGGATATATAGAAACTGAGTGGAACTAATTCGAAACACACTATGCCCACATAGGTTGTCAAGCAGAACGCATCAGACATCCTTCAGGAATGTTTGACGGTATTCAGTTGAAAACTTCATCGTGTGTTGAAGGTGATGTTGAAGATACCAAAGGTGATATGCACATACTGCTACTAATGCTTGCTACAACTATGCGACTGCGCAAGCTATTAAGGTGAAGATTTTAAGGAAATTTTTGGCGGTTGTTGAAATAAATCAAAACAAACTGTGAGCATGTGGACTTTCAAAAAGGTGACAAAGCAATGTCTGAAGAAACAACTTATATTATTAAGTTGGACCTGAAGGGTAAGTTGTGGGGGATTTTGAACTAGCCAGAAGGCACTATGTATATACTTTTATTATTACCACTACAGTTACTGTAGCTAATGACGCTAAGGGTATTAGGGTGAAAACTATAGGGAAACGCTTAGGAGTTTCAATTAAACGAAAAAATTGCATGCATGCAGGTTTTCAAAAGAGTATATAAGCAAACATCGAGATAGTACCACTCTATAATTACAAGAAACATTATTGAAATTAGTAAAGGAGCTAAATTGATTGAAAAGTAAAAAGTTTTAGTGCGCTTTTTAAGAGTAAAAGGAGATTGGAGGGCAAAAGCAGCCTTTCTCTCATGCCATTATTTTCCAAACACATCAGTAAAAATTTTGAAATTGGCCCATTATGCTATAAAACTAAATATGATTTAAACTAAATCAAAAGGCATTGTATTTATGGTTGCCAATAAGACACCTCAGCAAATATATCGAGAACGACTGGGGGTATTAAGTTGAAAAATTTTGGCGCTACTACTATTACTACTTCTGCTCTTACAATTTCAGTAAATAAAAAGAGTGTAAGTGTATCCAGGTTGTCATGGAGCATAGATAGAATCTTTTGGCAATGATATTAAGCTTTATTTTTCAGGTTAAGTTCAGAAGTTATAAAATTAAAAAACACTATTTGTGTCAGGATTGAAAATTGTAGATAATGTTTCTCCAACATACAAATAGCAACCCAAACTATGGATTCGTGTTGAAAAAAAAAAAAACAAAAAAACAATAAGATATAAAAAAAAATTTTTCCATGTAAAAGACTTGTCAATAAAAAACGAACAGAAATTAATTAAATTTTTTTTCACAAAACAAGTTTTTCAGAGAAAAGGAAAGAGCTCCATTTAGGCAAAAAATGAGCAGAATAAGGTCAAATAATCTGCCAAGCGTTAAAACTACCACAAACCACTATCAATAAATAAATGAAACTCAAACAAACAGAACTTACAATAAATAGCCGAGTGAAACTCAAAACGAGCGAGCAGAAATAACATGAGTAGGGCTGATAACCCCCATGCCTTCTCAAGACCAGAACATAATTTTGCGATTTAATAAAAACAAAATAAATTTTAAACGTTCATAAATAAAAAACTATCAAAATTTTAAAGTTTTTTTTTTTTTTTTTTTTTTTTTTTTTTTTTTTTTTTTTTTTTTTTTTTTTTTGTAGACCAGTGATTGGTCTACTGTAAACTGAAAGCTTTACTATTGTTACCATATCAGATTGTTATTGTGTCAAAAATTTAAAACTAAAACGACTAGCAAATATTAAGATAATATAAATTAAGTCTAATCTAACAAGGTATATCAGTAATCTGGACAAGGTGAGGAATTATGGTCCAAGAGTTCTTTGGTCCTATCCTTCTCCTGACACCTCAAAATCTACACGATTTACTGTCATTTAACTGTTATTTTCAAACATAATTTGCCAATGTTTTGAGCTTTTCTTAATTCAAACCTAGGAATTCTGGCCAGGACAAAATCTTGGGAAACAAGACTTTAGGACATCTCGTGATGGCTTCGTGGAAATTTTATGTCAGATCTGGGGGACTTACCTTACCCCTTCACTGATTCAAAAAGTTACAGGAATATACGATTCGGCTATTCTGGTGCGTATCAACCGCGACGTGACCGACAAGGCGAAGTTTGATCCAGCCAAGTTCAAACGATATGTGAGAGTAAGAAATAAAAGACACAGAACTCAAACTATAAATGATGACCAGGGTGAACAGATTGCCTTATTGTCGGACAGATTAGCCTTTTAGTGTTGGTTGGAACTTCTCTTGAAGTCAGCACGTCGCCCTTCTCTTTATGCCTCATCATCCGTTACATCCTGGTAGGCAAGGACCTGCTCGAGAAACGAATTAACCATATCTGCAAGGGCTTCAAGAGTGGTTGAACAAAAATAGAAAGACAAACAGAAAAACTTGAGAACAAAAAAGGGAAGTAAAAAAAGAACACGCTCAAGCCATAACGGAAAAAGAAATAGTAAGATGATATTTCCACTCTGACGCTGTTTCTCCATTTAAGTCCCCCAATTGACCAACTGGACTTCTCTTATACAGATGGCAGTGAGCATGAAGAAGAGGAAGAAAAGAATTAAAATATAGCTAAAAGACTACTATGTTGTAGCATACGATACTAAACCTGATCAACAAGTCTGGTGTATCGCAAGCAAGGGTGCTTGACTTTCCCTAGGGAAACCTTGTTCGGATAAAATATCTTCGCTGACTGAGCCTAGCCGACGATTCATATGAATGGTGGAGATCACATTGACGAAGACGAAGAAGACTACGTCTTTACCGGACTAATGAAGTTTTCTTTAGCTGGTCCCTTCACTCTACCGTCACTCCAAATACGGCCCATCGTCAGCTTGCATAAGAAAGAATACTAGGGCCTGCGAGTTATCAAAAGGTTGCTTTGTTGACTCTCTCTGACACTAATTGAAATTAACTAAAAAAAAAACTTTTTCGACACAAAATAAGTTTTTTCAAAGAAAAATAAATAACTTCATTAAACAAAAAATGAGCAAAAATAAAATCAAATAATCTACCAAGCGTGAAACTACCACAAATCAGCATCGATAAATAAATAAAACCCAAGCGAACAGAAATTACAATAAGTAACCGAGTCAAACTCAAAACGAGCAGAAATTAACATAAATTGGGGCGCAAAAACCCCTATGGCTTCCCAAGGCCAGAACATAATTTGCACTTTACTGAAAAAAATATAAATGTTTTACTTTTATAACTTTAATAAATTAAATAATATTAACATTTTGATTACTAAGTATCAGTATATGTATATTAAACTGATAATGCACATTCATTTGTATTTTTCAGTAGAGTGCAAATTTTGTTCTGGCCTTGGGAAGGCATAGGGGTGTTTGCGCCCAACTTATGTTAATTTCTGCTCGTTTTGATTTTGACTCGGTTATTTATTGTAATTCTGTTCGTTTTGGGTTTCATTTATTTATCGATGCTGATTTGTGGGGGTTTCACGCTTGGTAGATTATTTGATTTTATTTTTGCTAATTTTTTGTTTAATGGAGTTCTTTACTTTTCTTTGAAAAACTTTAATTTGATGGAAAAAGTTTTTTTAATTAATTTCTGTTTGTTTTATATGGACATAGTCTTTTCAGGGAAAAAGAAAACTAATACTTAAATCTTTTCGTTTTGTAAGACTTATAGTTTAGCCTGCTATTTGTATGCTGGAGAAAAATTTTCAGCAAATTTTAACAACATACACCCTTTAAAAATCTGGACACAAATAGTATTGTTTAATTTAGTTTCATACCTCCTCTAGTTGACTGAAATGGAAAACATGATGCCTTTCGCAAAAAAAATCTATTTACTTTCTTTGATAGCTGGATACACTTACGCTTTTTTGATTTGGTTGAATTTTAAGAACAGAAGTCGCCCGAAAGTTTGAACATAATACCCTCAGTCGTTTCTTGGGATACTGCTGAGATGCCTTATTGGGGATTAGAATTATCACAGTGCATTTTGATTTAATCTTAAGGCAAAATTTAGTGTTTTAAACATAATGGGCAAATGGGAGGGTGGGCATGGAGGGGTGGAGTGGAAGGGGGATTATTTGCCCTCCAATCACTTTCGACTATTAAAAGGTATTGGGGTGTATGTACGGGTGTCGCCACTTATTGATGCAAAAATGGCGCAAAAAAGGTTGCTATGCCACTTACTCGAAGGGGAGAACCCCTTGTCGGCCCAAATGTTAGTGAGATTCCCGCTCTTACCCAACGGTTCTGCAAATATCGGGTTTGGTACTACCCTATTTACAGTATACCCTGTCCCAGGGTATGATAACGCGATCGAGTGGTCAAAATGGCCACTTTCTAAAGCCAAATGTTACCCGCCTTGGGTTACGGCTAACAATCCCTACTCTCTCCTTTGGAACAACCCTCCCTGTCAATATAATAATGACGGTACCTTGTAGCTCTATTCCTACCCTGCCTGGGTTACGGAAAATAGTACACAGTTTTAGAAAATACCTTACTTGTACTTCTTCCAAAAAGGGTCACAAATACCACAAAAATATATACATCCCGACTGGGGTCCAAACGCAGACTAAAAAACATAATAATAATTTTACAGCACTGTTTGTATGGGTGGACCTCCGCTTGGCCCAGCCAATCAGCTAACATCCTCATTCAAACCCAATTTTACCTCTTAGATTTATCTTTCAATGACTCCCAAACAGGAAGTAAAAATAAACTTGGTTCACAGCCTTACTATTGCAAAACCACTATCGCTTAGTAACGGGAATTTAACCTGTCTTTTGAAATTATACTATAAGCAAATGTAATTAAGAAAACGAAAACAGGTCATTTATCTGAAAGGAAAAGAAAACAGGGGTGGAACCCCAACACCTCCCCCCGTAAGATAAATGACCGCCCACGCGCTACCGTGGTCCACCCTTACAAACATAAACACTTAACTTCAACTTTACAAAATCCATTTGCCTTCTCTCTTCACCGCTTGGCTCTGGAATCTGGATCGGTCGTCCTCGACACGTCCCTACTGTAGGGACCACCATGGTCTACATCGCATAGTATCCGCACTAACTTTGAAAGTTGAACTCTTCAAGATTGGTAGGTAATGATTGTGCGCAGCACAATTCAAAACAACAAATTTCTCGCTCTCACGAATTTACATATGAGAGGAGCAGAGAATCAGTTTCTGGCACATGTGATGATGCCAGCCATCGTGAAAAATTGGCTGCACTAGCCTCTTAATTTCCATCTGTGGAAACAACCCCACATCTCAATCAAAAAGTAAATTGCCCCTTGGCATAATTTCAAATAATCTAAGGCCGAAAATACAAAGACCTGTGGAAAACGATAAGGGTACTGGAAATGAAGTAAAATTTTTGCGAACCATGAATCGCCTTTTTTCTGGGTTTCCTCCCCTGGGATAATTAATTGAAGAATACACGTTGATGCTAATTGAAGATGAAACTTAGATACATCTCCCACTGAATACAATTTGCCGGAAATAATTGTCGGTTCCCATGAAGAATAACAACTATGATTAGGGTTACTGGACAAAGGTTTGGCGTGAAGTATGAAGGAAGACTGAGAGAGAGTATCCCCCAAGGACTCCAGATCAGAAAGGCAAAATCTCGGTAAAGGGATCACAACTTGTCCACCAGTTGTGCATGAGGAAAAGGGCTATCTTCCGCGACTTCCCGCAGGGGATCTTCCCCAAGGGATTCCCCCCTCATAAAGGAACAAACCCTCTTTTGAGCTGCATCAGACCATATCAGGTTCCTTTCCAAGTTTTTTCAATCCGAATCGACATTCAGTATTTCCCAACTTTCCCCCAACCCGTGTAGGTCATTCATCTCCCTATTTTGTAACCATCTTCTTTTATTCCCCATGGTCTTTGACCTTTTTTTTCCCCTTATTATCCATGTTTTCAAGGCCAAGCCCATCAACATTGTTATTTTTCTCCCTATTATTTATGTTTTCAAGGCCAAGCCCATCCAACATTTTTTTATTTTCGCCACTGCAGGCTGAATCTCCAAATTGTGTCTCTTCTTTGCATTCCTCTTTTCGTCTATACTTTTCTAAATTCTGTCATTCGCGCAAAATAATACATCACCCGTTATATCTAATTTGGACTCCAGTGTCCACTATCTTTGACTGGATTGCTTCATTGTAGCTCCGTTTAATATCTCTTTTCTCTCTTTTAGTCTTCTTATTCTTATCACCGAAACAAATAGTTCGTTATCAAATGGGAACTGAATTCCGACATTTGGTTTTTCATATTCTACTAAAATTTCTCGAATTTTACAGAGGAAAAGCGCGTACAATAAATTTCGTCTCCTTATTCTCTTGGTACATTCAGCGTTTCATTTTGGCCTGTACTTGTTCGCGTCTCCATATTCTTTAAAAGTGTTCTCAAGTTTTCTATTATTTGCAATTTTCCTGAAAAATCAATTTCGCACGTCCCTTATTTTTCAATATTATCTTGTCTATTTATTTCTTGCACCCTTTGTGGATTATCATCATTTTGAACCCGAGTATCCAGTATTTCGTTTTTCCGACAGGGTGGCACAGCCCCCCAATTTGTTTTATGGGCCGGTCCACCTCCCTCCGCCTTGTCATTGATAGTAGCATATTCTTCCGTCGTAGTGTCATTTTGTAATTTTTTCCTCTGTTAAGAAGTCGCTTCTAACGATAGGAGATTTCCGATATCTCCAAAGTCTCCTCCTACTAAAACATCCACTGCTAGCGTAGGTTACTAAGCCTACTTTTATGTTTTTCTCTGGACCGTACCGTCCGTCTTTGCAATTTCTATTTACCCAAGCAGACGGGCATGGTGTCGTTTGTCTCCATAATAACATAATGTTGTAATCTTATTTTTATGGTCTATCTCCCGTTCTATTAATTAGGCCAGTTCGCACATAGGTTTGGTCACTGCAGGAATCAATTGCCATTTCGACTAATTCCCCGTTCAACTTTCCGTATATTTATGCGACTTGCAAATGCGTAATTTTTTTCCTTATTATGGGTCATGGCCCAGGCTGTCGTTTTATGTGGTTTTTGGTCATGTTACTGGGGCAGTTTCTTGCAAAATGCCCGTGGTACCACAGTTATAGCAAGTTAGTTCTCCTTGCGCTGTGTTATAGTGCCTATTTTGTTATACTCTCTATATTGAAATATGTCTGTCTCCTCAAATTCCTCTCTTATTTCGGTCCACCTATTTGCCATTTCCGCCATTTCTTCGCTTGTTTTGGGGTTTTTTTCTTTCAAATATATTTTCAATTCTCTGTGGGTATTTTCTAAAAATTGTTCATTACTGTGTTATTTACCATTCCGTCAATTTTTCTTTTATCTCTTCGGGTCTTCATACATTCTATAATTTTCTTAACTCTAGGCATTTTAAAACACATATCTTTCAGTTTGTACCCGAATTCTTTATATGTTTCGTTGTTTCGTTTCTCTTTCGCTTCTAAACCTTCTTTGAAAGTGCTCGGGGGAGAGTTGAAATTTTTCAAAAATGGCTTGTTTTAGTCTTTCAAAATCCCTTGAGTATTCCATTGGTAATGCTTTATATGCAAGTTGTGGCTTTGTAGTTAAGGAGGGGTTGTATTCTTGTCACCCAATTCTCTCTTCGGTAATCCGCTTAATTCCGCTGTTTTTCAAAAATTGTATATGTATAAATGTACATCTTCATTTTCTTTCATTGGTTGAAGGTTTACTGCCTGCATTATCTCTATTGTAGACGATTTCTGAGGCTCTTGGTAATTTCTCCCTGCAATCATTTCCATTATGTATTTTCTTTCCTCTCTGTCTGCCTCCTCCTTTCTTTCTCTGGCTACTCTATCTCTTTCTCTTTGTTCTCTATCATTCTTCCTCCTTTCGTTCTCTGGCTACTCTGTCTCTTTCTCTTTGTTCTCTATCTTCTTCCTCCTTTCGTTCTCTGGCTACCCTATCAGCCTCTTCTTTTCTACTCTGTCTAATCTTTCTTCTCTATTGAAATTTAAAAGTTGAGTTGTGTCATATCTATTTGAGTGCTCCTTCGCGAGCTCCTACTCGAAATTGAGCTTCTACTACTCCTGCTACTTGGCCTACTCTGAATCTCACTGTTATTGTATTCTCTTAACTCCTTTTCTGAGTCTAATCGTTGTATGATATTTTCTTCTCCCGCAACTCCCCTACTTTTTGTACCTTCTTTGAAGGGTGAGTTTGTTTTGTCTATACCCGTTCTTTCTGGCCTGATAATTTTCCCCATGTATTATCGCCACTGTTTCTTTTTGTTCTGATTCCTATCTACGAGTTAATTCTTTCTGCACTGTTTTAGACTTTCTCTTCTTCTCTGGTTCGTACGGGGATCGCTCTATAACTGATTTTGGTTTGAAGATATCCTCTTCACATGTAGACAGAAATGTCTATTTATCTGTTGAGTGATATATGGTTTTATCTGATGGTGTTTTTCTTTAGGGTATTTCCACGGGGGAGTCGCATACAATTGTGTGTGTCTGAATCCGATTTTGTGTTTACCGCGGTAGATCTTGTCTGATATCTTCGTTTGTCCGCCATTATTCAAGGTTATTTAACGTCTTCTGTTCAAATGAAAATCTTTTTATGAATGTTTCTTTTCTTTTTTTTATCCTTTCGTGAAAAAAGTATTTCCTTTAATTTGTCGATTCTATGTGGGTCCTACGTGGGGGGTGCAGCCTCCCTTGTCTTACAAGTTAATTAATTCACGTGATTATTGATTATTAAAATTTATTACTTATTATTATCCGACTAAGCACAGCTCAGATAAAAATTTTCTCTTTGCGATTTTTATATATAGCCTCTGTGACCACAATAGGCTACTTTTGTAGCTAAATTACTTGTCTCTTCGAAAGCGCGGAATTCTTTATATTATCAGATTTACTGATAGGACCTTAACTCGCTGCCACCCACTTATTGGGGTGTATGTACGGGGTCGTCGCACTTATTGATGCAAAAATGGCGCAAAAAAGGTTGCTATGCCACTTACTCGAAGGGGAGAACCCTTGTCGGCCAAATGTTAGTGAGATTCCGCTCTTACCCCAACGGTTCTGCAAATATCGGTTTGGCACTACCCTATTTACAGTATACCCTGTCCCAGGGTATGATAACGCGATCGAGTGGTCAAATGGCCACTTTCTAAAGCCAAATGTACCCGCCTTGGGTTACGGCTAACAATCTCTACTCTCTCCTTTGAGGTAACAACCCTCCCTGTCAATATAATAATGACGGTACCTTGTAGCTCTATTCCTACCCTGCCTGGGTTACGGAAAATAGTACACAGTTTGTAGAAAATACCTTACTTGTATTCTTCCAAAAAGGGTCACAAATACCACAAAATATAATATATCCCCGACTGGGTCCAAACGCAGACTAAAAACATAATAATAATTTTTACAGCACTGTTTGTATGGGTAGACCCGCTTGGCCAGCCAATCAGCTACATCCTCATTCAAACCCATTTTGCCTCTTAGATTTATCTTTCAATGACTCCCAAACCAGGAAGTAAAAATAAATTGGTTCACAGCTTACCTATTGCAAAACCACTATCGCTTAGTAACGGGAATCAACTATCTAGTCCATCTGAAAATCAACTACGTTTTTAACAAAATCGCTATCTCAAAATTTTGATTGGATGTGTTTGGGGGAATCATGGTCGTGGGGAGGTTGGGGGGGGGCTAGTTGCCCCCACCCCCCCCCAAAGCCCCCCACCCCCAAACATCACTGTCGACTATTAAAAAGGTACTAGCCCTTTAAATTTCCAGTCGAATGAGCTTTTATTGAAGTTTCTTCGACAATGCCTTCTTAAAAAACCCTTATATACCCCCAGGGCGTAACTTAAAACCCTTGCCCCGAGGGACGTGGGTGAGTGTCCTCCTCAAAAACATATTGTCTATCTGGAAATCAAACTACGCTGAACAAAATGACTATCTCAAAATTTTGATTGGATGTGTTTGGGGGAATGATGGGCGTGGTGGGGGGCTAGTTTTTCCCTCCAATCACTTTGGACTATTAAAAAGGCACTAGCCCTTTGAATTTACAATCGAATGAGTCTGTTTTTGAAGTTTCTACGGACAACGCCTTCTATAAAAACCCTGTATGCCCCCAGGGCATAACTTAAAACCCTTGCCCTGAGGGTTGTGGGGAGTGTCCCCTCAAAAACATATTTTGTATCTGGAAATTAACTACGCTGAACAAAATGGCTATCTCAAAATTTTGATTGGATGGGTTTGGGGAATGATGGGCGTGGGAGGGGGGGGGGGCTAGTTTGCCCTCCAATCACTTTCGACTGTTAAAAACAGTACTAGCCCTTTGAATTTCTAAAAATCGAATGAGCCTGTTTTGAAGTTTTTTACGACAACGTCTTCTATAAAAAAACCTTATATGCCCCAGGGTATAACTTAAAACCCTTGCCCTGAGGGTTGTAGGGAGTGTCCTCCTCAAAATATATTTTATTCCTGGAAATCAACTACGCTGAACAAAATGACTATCTCAACATTTTGATTGGATGTGTTTGGTGCAATGATGGCTGCCCATGGGGGGGGGGGTGGAAGGCCTAGTGTGCCCTCCAATCACTTTCGTCTATTAAAACGGGCACTAGCCCTTTGAATTTTCAATCGATTGATGCCTTTTTTTGAAGTTTCTACGACAACGCCTTCTATAAAAACCTTATATGCCCCGAGGGCATAACTTTAAAACCCTTGCCTGAGGGTCGTGGGGGAGTGTCCTCCCTCAAAGACCTATTTTCTATCTGGAAATCAATTTTGCTGAACAAAATGGCTATCCTCAAAATTGATTGGATATGTTTTGGGGAATGATGGGGTGGGGGGGGCTAGTTTGCCCTCCTATCAAAAAAGGGTACTAGCCTTTTGAATTTCCAACCGATGAGCCTGTTTTGAAGTTTTTACGACAACGCCTTCTATAAAAACTTATATACCCCCAGGGCATAACTTTAAAAACCCTTGCCCTGAGGGTTGTGGGGGAGTCCTCCTCCTCAAAAAGATATTTTCTATCTGGAAAATCAACTACGCTGAACAAAATGGGCTATATCAAAATTTTGATTGGATGTGTTTGGGGGAATGATGGACGGGGGGCTAGATGCCCTCCAATCACTTCTCGACTATTAAAAAGGGCACTAGCCACTACCAATTTTCCAATTCGAATGAGCCCTTTTCGAAGTTTCTACGACGACTCCTTCGATACGAAGTGCCCGGGTATGGAGAAAAAAAAAAAACACATTGTGCCACATCGTTTTGCACCTACCTGTTTCAAATTTACAATATTTTTTTTTAAACACTGTTCTCAGCAGACTTCTCCTATTACGGGGTAAAACCAAACAATGGTCGGAGTTACCCCATGGTAAGTAGAAAACTGATGTTCTGCTGTGGCACATACAAACTATTTCAAGAGTTTTTTCTTTGTATGGTTTTTCGTACATTAGAGGGACCCTCTATTATGTTTTCAATATGAAATAATTTTTATCTCTGCATGCATGGGATTGACCTGAGGGTGTAGGGTACTCTAGTGCAGCAGCTCATACAACAATATTTTGTGTGTTGTTGTGTTGATTGAGGTGATGTCGGTATATGAAAGGAAGCATGATGAATCATAGAGTATGAGTGTGGGAAAGTTCCTCTTTAAAAAATGTATTATCTTTAGAAATGTTGATTAATGTTTAGTAGGGGTGGGGGAAGGAGGAGGAGATCGAGAGTTGTATTCCTCTGAGGAAAAGTATTAGTGTAGGAAGTAGTTGAAGTGTCCCTTTTTTGTGGGTCAAGGTAGAATATTCCACAATCCCTTTCTTTTGCTTCATTCTTTTATTTCTTAAAACACAGTAATCATAGCAACTGCACTCTAGTGTAACGTGATTTAAGTAAAAAGGGAAAAAAAACATATGAAGAAGAAAAAAAAAAAGTGGATCTTCCAGCCAGTGAAAAAAAGGGAGGATAAATATGAAGATATTTCGCTCGAGACCTTTTGCCCCCGACTGTCCTCTGTGCACAAAAGGAAATAAAGACCTAAAACATACGAATAAAAGTTTTAGGACAAATCTAAAAAACGTGAATCTCAATAACAAAACAGTAAATCATAACAGGCCTTCCCAAGCAACGGTGAAAGAGTAATAAGTATCAAACATTGAGTGGCTTATTCAAACCAAAAGGGATATAAAGTTTTTGACGCTAATCGCTTACCAGGTACGGTAATCTCAAAAGTCTGTTGTGAAATAGTATTTTGTGAAGAAAAACTATATTAAGGATCGGAACTTATTAGTTCTCCTTATAAATGGGCGCTTAGTTAAAGTTTCACGGTATCTCAGTTAAGGACAATATTTTAGCGTATATGTTTCTTTTGATTCAACTGCCTCCCTGAAAGCTTGCATAAGACCTTTTTTAAGAGAGAATAATGGAAGTGTTGCCAAATAAGATGAAATGAGTTATTTTGCAATGTTCTACATTCTGGAAAACTAACATGATTGACGTCTATATCGGGATGGGGTTTCCCAAATTCTCTTCATCATGATGTCTGACTTCTGGAATGCGTCTTCTAGAAGGAGCTGCTGAATATAAACCAAACTTGATAGGAGATAAGAGCTGGTGCCGAGTAATTTCTCTCTCACACACACGGGATTTTGTACTATTCTGGACTCTTTTAAGGGGGGAGGATTCTTTGTCATCATGATCTCTCCGTAATTTCCAAACTTTTTGTTAGACTATTTACTAGATGAGCTGGCGGAATTCAACAAATCTGACCACCCAGGGCTTAAGTTATGAAAAAGATTAAATTAATGCACTGGACAAATAGTAAAGTCCAGTATGATCTTTAGTTAAGCAAGAAAACTGATTCGAGCGAATAATACTGCGTTTTTAAAATGGATAGCAAGTTAATTTCATGCATCAAAAATTAAATCTTTGTCTCTCTCTTGCTTTTTGTTTAGTGACCTCTCTGTTGCCTTTTGTTTGACATGAAACATGAGTTTCCCTTTTGTTGCGTTAAATAAAATATGATTAAATGAATAATAGAACGAAAATAAGGTAGAGCTATTCAATTATTTCGGTCGCATGAATAAGTGATGCCCATGCATTATAAATGCGATGGGAGTTCCGAGATTCATAGTATGCTAGAGATGATGAAGTCCGGATGAATTTCTAAGAAACTATATATTATTTCGTCTTTCCTTGCAATATGTTCTTTAGTTGGCTTTCTCGTGATGTTATAGTCTTGCCTTTTGGTTTGACAATTTTTAATTACAGTAATAGGAACGTCAGTTACAGATAAAAATGGTGTTTCATTATATCCTAGTGTGGCTGTTAATAAGGATTTTTCTTGCGGCTCGTAATACACTTTTAAAGACTCAAAAGACGACGAGAGAACAGAGCCTGCAAAGGCAAGGACCTCAAGAAGAGAAAGATCAAGAGTGAGAAACAAAAGAGTCAGCAGGAGCCAGAATATATGCCATCTGAATCCCATGGCACAGCAGGGACAGGACCAATTAAGTGGGGAACAAAAGCTATCGAGGAGGGTACTCGGGATTACGAAGGGGAGAAGAACAACAGTGTCTGGCTTCAAGCAACCCGGAATTACCAGCCCTGGGCGATTCGGAGACGAATATGAATTTTCATGCTGAGAGAAGTGAGGATTCTGTCCAACAGACTATTAAAGGTTAGAACGAAGGTTCAAGATCAATCTATCTGAGTGAGTTCACGCAGACGAAAAGAAAATGGGTGATGATTTAAACCAAGTCTTAAGTTTGTTAATCTGAATTCAGAAGAAAAGTGCCACTCAGTCTGCTCTTACGAGTCAATATTTTGAACGTGGACAGTCCCCAATGAAAAAGTGCAAGATGTCACAATTACATATCATCAAATCCCCAAAAACTACAAAAGAACACATTTTCTGACGGAAAAATTAGCTCTCTCTTGACTTTCAGAAGTAAAAAATATTCGTAAATTAAAGAAAAAAGGTGTTCATATTAGACAAGACAACTTGTCTATTAAAAACCAGAGGTTTATACGGAAGCGTCACTTGAACCGTTACCAATGGAAGAGCGATAGAAGAGAAAAGGATTTTAATGCGAGTATCAATTTTATGTGAATGACCCAGTGACCATAAAACCTTCTAATGGAAACATTCTGGTATCTGATGACTTATTATATTCTCTAAACACATCTTACTCGAGATTTGGAATTCAAGACACGTCAAATATTAAACTTATGCAAGTATCTGATTACTGAACCGAGTGATCCGAAAAATATAGATTTTGAAAAATAAATCTCTTGCCAAATTATGATCATGATTTTAACCTTCGAATTTCTCTGCATCGTGAACGTAGAAAGAAATAAAAACGTAGCAAATGGAAAATGGAGGATCCTCTTTTTTATGGATTATGGTCTTCTTGATTCGGTCAGCTATTATAGGGCCATAACATTTTAGGCTCTTTCAACTACGGGTCCAGATAATATACCCTTATCGTCTCCTCGGCTCGACCGGGTCATGACTTTATTCGAATAATGTCCAATATTTCCAATAATGGGCCTGTGACAGTTTTCAAGTTATTGTGATTCTGTTCATTCAAAACTATCTGCATTGACCCGCCGGTTCTAGGTCGAACAGACATAAGTTTAAATTCGTCATCTGTGTCCTTTACTAGTAAGCTAGAGATGGCCATTGAGAATATACTGGATGAAGGAATTGGAATTTTTCGGTTCTGATGTGCCTGAATATCATATGGAAAACCTTCGATGGTGTATCCTACAATATTGGTTAAGTGAACTTTGATTTCGATATGAAGAAGAACCAATTCTGGATTTTAACTTGTGTTTTGGCGTCTTTTTTATCGTATCGTTTGAGGCTTTTTTATTAATGCTCAAAGGGACTATTGATCCATTGGTCAAGGTGTAGATTTCCTTGTATAAAATACAAAGTGAAAATGATAAGCAACTTGTGCTTTGCTGTGAAGTTCTCCTTACTTCTTTATTTGTTTCAATAGCGTAAAGTGTGTTCCAAGATGGCCGAAAATCTATTTGTCTTCTCGTTACTCAGCAAAAGGGATTAGTTTTTGGTTATTCTGTGGTTGGATTATCCCATTCCTGTGGAGTTAAAACGGAGAACCGCTTTTTCTTCTAGGAATATCGCTGCTCAACTCTAGTAGGGACGAGGACCAAGTTAGATAAAAAAAAAGGAGCCCCATGCAACCTAAAAGAACAGTGATGGTGGAACATTCTTACGTATTAGATTCAGGGAAATAGTGTCCAATCTTTAATCTCTATGCGAAAAGTTGTTTTTTGGCTCTTCGTAATTGTTTTTTGGCTCCGGATACGGTTGACTCTGAAAATTTTGGCTCTGTAATTGTTAGACTCCTTCCGGATTGAGAACATAATTTGCACTCTGAACAAATATAAAGGTTTTTACTTTTATAACTTTAATTAATCAAATAATATTAACATTTTGATTACGAAATATCATTGGTCATGTATATTAAACTAAATAATGCACATTCATTTGGTATTTTTTTTGTTCAGTAAAGTGCAAAATTATGTTCTGAGCGCTTGGGAAGGCACAGGGGTTTTGAGCCCAACTTATGTTATTTTCTCCTCGTCATTGAGTTTGACTCGGTTATTTATTGTAATTCTGTGTCGTTTTTGGGTTCATTTTATTTTTTAATGCTGGATTTGTGGTGGGGTAAAAGTTAAAACGCTTTGGTTAGATTTATTTTTTGATTTTATTTTTTGCTCCATTTTTTGTGTTAATGGGAGTGTTCTTTCCTTTTCTTTTGACAAACTTGTTTTGTGAAAAATTTTTTTTTAAATAATGTTTTGGGTCGTTTTATCTTGACATAGTCCTTTTCAGGGAGAAAAAAGAAAACAATACTTTAAATCTTTTGTTTTTTTTAAGACTTTATAGATTTTGGCCTGCCTTTCCTTTATGCTGTATAAAAATTTTCAGCAATTTTTTAACAACATACACCCTTTTAAAAAGTAGTGACACCAAATAGCAGTGTTGTAATTTAGTTTTCATACCTCCTCTAGTTGACCTGAAATGGAAAACTTGATACCGTTCGCAAAAAATCTGTTTACTTTCTTTTGATAGCTTGGATACACTTACGCTATGTTGATTTGGTTAAATTTTAAGAGCACAAGTAGCCCCGAACGTTTGAACATAATACCCTCAGTCGTTCTGGGATACTGCTGCGATGCTTATTGGGAATTAGTAGTTATTAACACAGTGTATTTTGATTTAATTTTAAGGCAAACATTTTGAATTTTTTAAAACATAATTGGCAAATGGCGAGGTGTGGAGCGTGGGGAGGGGGATTATTCGCCCTCCAATCACTTTCGACTATGAAAAAGGGCTATCAGCCCTTTCTATGTTTCAATCGAATGCTCCCTTTTCGAAGTTTCCCACGACAACTTCCTACGATACTATTGCCCCTGGGCTAAACAACAAAAAATAACACATTATACCCACATATCATCTTTACTTATAAAATGTTAAGCGCTTCCAAATCACTTGGCAACTATTAAAAAGGGCACTAGGCCTTTTGATGTCAATCGAATGAGCCCCTTTTGAAACGACAACGCTTTCTAATAAAAACGCCTTAGATGCCCCCAGGGCATACAATTACATGCCCTTACCCTAAGGACTAATTAGGTTGGTTTATCATCCGCTCTAAGACCTAAATTCCAGAGCTTTTTAACGACGTTAGAATAAATGGCTTATCTCCAAAATTTTCATTGGATGTGGCCTGGGAAAAATGGTCTGGCGTGATATGGAGCGATTTAGTCTTTCTCCAAATCACTTATCAACTATTAAAAAAGGCACTAGCTTCTTTCAATTTCCAATCAAATGAGCCCTTTTGAAGTTTCTACAACAGCACTTTCAATAACAAACCTTATATGGCCCCCAGGGATAACTTACAACCCTTCGCCCTGAAGGCTGGGGGGATTGTCATCCTCAAAGACACCTAATTTCCAGACTTTTTCTACTACGTTGAACAAAATGGCGTAATCTGAAAACTTCTTGATTGATGTGTTTGGTGGAATTGGTTCGGTCGCGTGAAGAGGGGATTAGTTACCCTCCATCACTTTCAAACGATTACAAAAAGAAAGAAGAAAAAAAAAAAAGGGCACCAGCCCTCTCAATTTCCCAATTGAATGAGCCCGTTTTGGGGGGGGGAAGTTTTTACGACAACTCTGTCATTAAAAAACCTTATTATGCCCGCCCAGGGCATAACTTACAACCTTTGCCCTGGGGACTCTGGAGGTTGTCATCCTTAAATACATAATTCCAGAACTTTCCAACTACGTTTTGAACAAAATGGCATATCTCTCAAACTTTAATTGAGTGTGTTTGTGGAAATGGTGGGCAGTGAGAGGGGGTTTAATTATTCTGCACTCCACTTTCGACTATTAAAAAGGGCTAATTTCAATTTCCCCAATCAAATGAGCCCCTTTTAAAAATTCTACAACAACTTTCTCTATAAACCTTATATGCCCCCAGGGCATAAACTTATAACCCTTTGCACTGAGGGCTCTGATGAGGTTATCATCCTAAAAGGACCACCCCCAATTTCCAGAACTTTCGACTTCGTTGAACAAAATGGATATCTCAAAACTCAAAATTTGGGTTGCATGTGTTTGGCGGAAATGGTGGGCGTGAGACGGGGGTTAGTTGCCCTTTCAATCACTTTCGACTTATTAAAAAGGGGCACTAGCCGCTTTCAATTTTCAATTCAATAGAACCCTTTCTGATGTTTTTACAACATCGCTTTCTATAAAAACCTTACATGCTCCCCAGGGTATAACGTACAAATCCTTACCCCTGAGGGTTGTGGGTGGTATGGGTTGTCATCCTTAAAGACCTAATTTTCCAAAATTTTCAACTACGTTTGAAATAAAATGGCTATCTTAACAAATTTTATAGTGGATGTGTTTGGGGGCCAAGGGTGGGCGTGATAGAGGGTTAGTTGGCCGCTCAAAAATCACTTTCGACTACTAAAAAGGCACTAGATATCACTTTGAATTTCCCAATCGAATTAAGCCCTTTTTTCAAGTTTCTTACGACGAAAGATTTCAATAAAAACCTTATATTCCCCAGGGGATTGACTTGCCCCTGAAGACTGTGAGGGGAGTGTCATGCTCAAAGGTATAATTTCCTGAACTTTAAACTGATGTTGAACAAAAGGGCTATCTTAAAAATTTTGATTGGATGTGGTTTGAGGCGAATGCTGGGGCGTGGGGGTGGGAGGGGGGGGGCTGGGTTGCCCTCCAATCACTTTCGACTAATTAAAAAGGGGCAACTAGCCACTCCAATTTTCCAATTGAATGAGTCCCCCTTTTCGAAGTTTCCTACGACAATTTCTTCGCATAACGAAGTGCCCTGCTCTAAAGGCAAAAAAAAAAATAATAAATGATACACTGTGCCAACATCGTTCTTATATGCCCCCAGGGCATAAATTAAAACCCTTGCCATGAGCGGTTGTGGGGGAGTGGTCCTCACTCAAAACCATTTTTCTATCTGGAAATCAACTACGATGAACCAAATGGCTATCTCAAAATTTTGATTGGATGTGTTTGGGCCCTTTTCGCCCCTTTTTCGAAGTTTCTACGACAACTTCTTCGATCCGAAGTGCCCCGCTCTAAAGGAAAAAAAAACACAACAATGATACAATGTGCCAACATCGTTCTTATATGCCCTCAGGTGCATAAACTTAACAACCCTTGCTCCGAGGGTTGTGGGGGAGTGTCCTCCTCAAAAACATATTTCTATTTGGAAATTAAACTACGCTGAGCAAAATGGCTTATCTCAAAATTTTTGATTGGATGTGGTTTGAGGGAATGATGGGCGTGGGGGGGGGCTAGTTGCCCTCCAATAACTTTTTCGACTATTAAAAAGGGCAACGGAGCCACTCCAATTTTCCAATCGGAATGACCACTTTTTTTTCGAAGTTTTCTACGACAAACTCCTTCGATACGCAGTGCCTATGCTCGTTTCTCGGATAATTTCTGATTTTTGGTTATTGAACCACTAATAATTCTTACAACGCGCCCTTCTCTGAAATGGTACTAGTCTTTTCTATTTTACTCAGTCAGCCACAAACATCTTCTGCCACTTTATTAACATTCTTCAGATTAACTTACGATTTTTTTGGTGTCCTAGCGTGTTTTTGGTCAAGTCTTCTGTATCAAGAGAGCCCTTTTCCTTTTTTTGCCGATTTTTGTCTTAGCTTGAAATCACATCTCTACTCCTTCCATGTTTCTATGGCTTAGGAAAATGCACAGAAGACATCTAATACCCGTTCTTGGAAAAAAAAGTCGTTTTTTGCCCTAATTTTTGATTGAGTCTGCTTTTCTTTGACTTCAGTTTTAGAAAAAACTGAATTTTGAATTATTTTAAACAGGATTTCAAGCCCGCATTGAGGTTTTGTTCAATTTCAGGTTACTATTTTCTAAATTCTTAAAGACCTTATAACTCAGGATAGACTGGGTTAGGAGAAGGAAGTGTGCATCTCTGTGTGTACGGCACAAGTTGGTTTGATGTTGCGCAATAACTTTGTTAGTATTCGTATCAGTGGATCTAAATTAAATTGCCCTGAACACACTCATATACATCTATCCTAAAAACGTTAACGTGACAAGCAGTTATCGAGTTGTGTACTACTTGAGGAGAAAGACTTATCTCAGATAGAAGAAAGACTCCTCTGACACATGAACAAGAACATGCTACTTTTCAATTAAACTAAATATGGTATACGTAGAACAAAACAGAAAAAATGCTAAGAGTGAAAACTGGGCCTTTAAAGGACTAGTAAATTTTGCTAAACATAATAGAAATAGAATCTTCTATCACAATAAGTATTAAATGATTTTTTGATTCCTCAACACTGTTCCCTCTTCCTTTCTAAACCTTTGATTTCTAGAATACTCCCCCACCTCCCTTCACTATCGACGAGAAGACGCCAACAAAATATGAAACATTAGCAGTATTTTGAAGTATTTGGCAAAAATGATACTTTTATGGCAAAGTTTTTTTAATTCTACCACTCCTGTCGGCGATGAAACTTGTTGGCCGGTCTCCATTCCGCCTAATTTCTTCTTTTATGTGTGACTCTTAAACAATTTTTTACTTTTCCACTGATCGAGAAACCTAGAAGAGGAGTAGAAAAAAACGTCAATATATAGCTTACTGTTATGAATATATAGTTAAAATCTTTGTATGTGAGCCTTGCTAACTTCCCTAGAATTGTAACATAACTCGAAGTGTTTTTTCTTTTTCGTTGTAGTGTATATTGTATGATGCGTCGTTTATAAGAAGATGGATATCATCAGTTTTGGAAAAATTTACTAGACGGATATTAGAATGAAATTTCTGGATTATTCATTTAAGTCAAATTTTTCTTTAAGTATTGCTGGTAATAAATGATGAACTACCTAAAGGGTAAGATCTTTCCTTGTTTCAAGCTTATAGTTCAATTAGTTCTTACCATGTGAAAAGAACCGTTCTATATGCAAGGAAATGTACCATATATTTGAAGGATTTGTTGGTTGTCGAACGTGTATTTCATCTACTCTTTCTATTAGTTCCTCTGATTTTTAATACATACGTGAAAATACTTCTGTTTTTCTATTGTCATCAATTTTTCAATAGCTTGCCTTATTTAGGAAGGATTAGTTAATCGAAGGGACAAATCTCAGGTCTTTTTAACCACCTCATCATTTCTTTGCTTAATTAGAGAGAGAAATAAGTTATTAACTAAAAAATCACGTTTACATGTCATCTTTTTCAACAATCATCGAGGGAAAACCCAACTGGGTTGTCTATGATGGTTGTTTCCATCCTTATAATCTTACTAATATATATTGACACTTCACTTACTAAATCAAAAAGAAAAAAAGATAAATAAAAACACAACGTCCCAGAAGGTAGCTGTTTCAAACCTCACTCTTGAAACTGGCTAACATTATCTGCCACCTTTGTATCCTCCGGGAGACAGCTTTGGTTCCTGCAAAACACGGAAATAGGAGATCCTCGTTGAGTACTCCGAGCCTCATACGCTATCCCGAAGCATATCTAGTTTCATATACAATGGGTAACAACGAGTTAGACTTATAAAATTTCCCAAAAGCAATCCGGCGAATAACGATTTAAACTTGAATAAACAAAAAACAGCTAGATGCTAATCTATAACGTTTTAGAATGTTTTCATTTTTAGTGAAGCAACTCCAAGTGGTATTTTCCAAATCTCATACAATCTCCTTAGAAACGAACAACTTTTATTTTGTAAAATTTAGGTCTCTTTTTAAAACATGACACAAAATAAATAAGTCCACCAGCAACCAGCCATAAGACAGATGACGGATTGATAAGAAAATAATAGAGGATCATTAGAATCTCTTGGTGGTTAATTTCCTTAGGCTTCTTCTAAGACCTAATCCTACATACAATCGCTAAAATCCTATCATTTTCTCATAATACTAATTCCTAAAACTACATCACGAGTGTAGTTTCCAACTCAAAATTGCAATCCAAAATTAAAAACCTAAATATTTAACACTAAAAGCTTCATTTAAGGAAAGACCACCATTCATTAAAAATTTTATCATTTAAAATATGGGGGAGTACTGATTCTACAAAAAGTTCGAGAAATTCGTCTTAAAACAATAACAGATAGACAGCTAAATCTTGTAAACACTTGCCATAGGGCCTTATTTGGCCTTTTCAATCACAAAAATTCGCGTAAGAATGATGTTTATTGTAAACACAGTAGCGTCAACAAAATCGACGTGCTTAATGTCTCAGGAATATAAAAATTGCTATGGTATCCAACATAAAACGAGGTGAAGTAGAGGCCCAAGCACCGAACCTTGTCGGAACTCCGCGATGGACTCTATAACACTTCTTGATTTGCATCCATCAGTATTCACTCTAAGTTTTCTCCGTCCAAAAAAATTTTTTTAGGACTCGAGCCAATATCATTTTTTAAAAATAAAAAATAAGTAAATAAATGAATATGTTATCGATTGATGATTGCTGAATGTTGAGGAACGCGCGTTGGAATTCTACTAGTAGGCATATAGATTCATAACTTCTAAACATAAGGATAAAAAAACTTCTAAATTATTAATTATTTCAAACATAAAAGATCAAAATGTAAAATCACCCATCGCAAATAAACTCGAAGTACTCAACTGATCTCTCCAAGACTCGACCAAAACCGTTGCAAACTCCTCCGCATTAGAGTACTCGGTGCTTATAAACCTCAGCTTATCAAAAGTTTATTCCCTCCAATTTCCGGCTCAAGAGTAAGAGTTTTCAACCTTAAAAAAAATTAACAAAGATACCTTCTAATTCTAATGGAATAATCCTCTCTCATTAGCTACAGTATGCTTCTTAACTAGAAATGCATAAACTTCCACGTGCCTCGTCTTTCTATTTTTTCAATATTTGGTATCCTGGAAAATTAAGAGATAAAAGAATGTTTCCGACGTTAAAAAAGTCTCACAAATAGGCCCTATAATAGCAAATCTGCAAATTCCGTAATATCAAGCATCTCCTGCACAATTTTCGTACGATGACTAACGTGACATTCCAAGACCAAAGGCAACACAAATTTTCATCAGCATTAATACCAAGAAAATTAGATTTACATAACAAACTGTCCCCTCTATTCTGTCGAAATGTGAAGAGAAGCTTTCCTGCGCAATATCAACGTTAAGATTATCCCCAGCTCGAACGGATTATTTTCACAGATCCTAGTCTCTTACCACAACTTTAACATAACTTTGGTGTAATAGCATCATCTAGAAAGGAGAAACAAAAGCAAACGAAAGTTTAAATATAATCAGCATATAAATATTAGCACACACTATTACAATATCGTCGATAACCATATACGGCGGGAAACGAATCACTAGCGAGAGTTAAATAGCTTGATCAGACCATACTTGCTTATTCCCCATTACTTATCCCGTGCTAAGTTCAAGGCCATCACGTCTTTCGTTTCGTCATATTTTCCGACACAAATATACCAGTGCGAGCTATTTTGAACTTTTCTTTAAAACTTTTAGAAGCCAGGCCTTTAGACTTTAATGTTACAACCACGGGAGCAATTGCATCCTTGTTTTACTATTCCTTTGCAGAGATTTAATCTTTTCCTTCGATCACATCTGATTAGAATTTCAAGCTCCATTTATTTGGCACAATCCAGACTACCGGCTTCAAGTCATTATTGTAAGGTGCTTAACCCCATTGGAACATGAGACTTTTATCTCATTTCTTGTTTCATACTGGCATCGAAGCTTTTGCTCAGCAACTTTGCGCGGGCGTTCCTCAAATAATGAGGCACTGGTTTTGAAAAGGCGGTTACGCCTCCTTGATATGGACAGCGTGAATGGTTTGGCTTGAATTCAACAACTATACTGCCTGCAATTCACTTGAAATTGGACGCGCTTGCGCTTTGATTGCACTAAAACTGTGCAATCAAAGCACTGCCAAATTTTTTCATCAATCTCTTACCATTTTCTAGCAAGGTTTGTCTTTACAACTGAGTCCTCTTGTTACGTCGCTTGTAATTTTAATAAGCGGTTGCCCCAAAAAGTTATGTAAATTGGTATTTTCAGAAAAAGCATTGTCCTTGTCTTTTTCACAACTTCCTTTGTAAATGTCTGGTGTTCAGCGCAAGTTCTTCAAACGCTCCCTTTATACCTTTTCTAGAGTTTTTCATAGCATCAGCGTTTATTGTCATTCAAATCTAAAATTTGGGACTCATTTACAAACTGGTATCATGTGTATTTTAGCAGAAAACTAGACTTTTATTTCTAGTTTTTTCATTTCCTTTCGTCTCTATCACTTCAAAATACTTCATGCCATTCGGTACCCGAAACATTAGCCAATGGCCACTATGAAGAGTAAATTTAGCCATCGGCTTAACTACCAGCAATAGTTTAGTAAAATAGCTTCGAAAACCCAAAGGTCGTACCTTTTGGTTTGCTACCGTAGAGCTCACAATCAGCCAACTGAACCTTAGTATGTGTCATGCGGAAACAAAATTAGATTGAACAATAAGTCATGCGAATTTCTTCTTAATGCATATAGTTTTCACCAATAATTCCTCGATCCAAAATCGAATCTAATCCTTAGGGACTTCCTCGTCCTTCAACTGTTTGATCTCCCTCACCCTATTCATGAACCTTACATCTCTCACCTATTTGCCTAATGCTGCATCTTGGCCCTCCCGAAACCCAAACCCTTTGCCCTCGTCCTTCAACTGTCATGTCCTGTCTTCACTCTATCATGAATCGTATACCTCGTTACCACTTATCCTGATCTGCATCAGTACCCTTAGGGGACAACCTGTCGGTCTCTTTTCGCCCTATTCCTGAACCTCTTACTCCTCACCTGAATATTGCTGCTAATCTGCCGACCGTGAACTGATACTAATCTAGCCCCTTCCCGCCAACGGCTTGACAATTAACATTGCTAAATGTCACCCTTCAAACCAATGCTGTTTTCATAAACCAAGCTTTCTCTTTTAGTTTTCAGTTTCTCTATCTCCCCCCAGACAAGCAAAGACGACGGTGACCTTTGGGGTGCTACCATCGAATGGAAAAAGTTTGGAGCCAGCTTCCTCACAGCGCGCTTCGTTTCTGTGGTATAAGCCTGTTTTTAAAATCTCATAACAAAATTGTCTGAAGACGCTTTTCTCTCCGGGAGTATCCCCTTGCCGCCACTTTAGCATTCAAGATGTTCTATCAGTGATGAAAAGAAGTAGCACCGTTGACTTGATCAATCCTGTCAGTCGCAAGAAGAACCATCTTTTATTTTGTTATTTTCTTTTGTTTAAAACCCAGACCTAGGAGGGGTGCTTTGTGGGATTTTTATTTCAGTTCACTCTGGCGTTTTTCATTTGTCAGACCTTTTGGCGAGATGAGACCACTATACGCAGTACCCGCCACGTGGTTTTCAACTTGTACAAAATTTCGTTTGCTTTTTATACCATTTAGTTCCGAGGCATACTTCCTTACGATTTATGTTTTTTTATTTTTTCCTCATTAAAAATGTGAATGAAAACCTTTGTCTTCAAGTGCTGTTTAAGATTTAGGCAATGTGAAAACGTGCCTACTTCGCCTGACTAATAACACACACTGCAGCACCAAGGTCCCTCTGAGACGCACACGTTGCGCACGCTCCTCCTCATCCTAAGGCATCCTGAGGCTTCCTCTTTACCCCTACAGAAGTACCAATTTTTGTTTAGATTCTTTCTTACGACCTCTTTTCATCCCATTTGGGATGACCTGATTTTTTTTTGATCCTAGATGTGATCAACGGACTGTGTAACGACTGTAAGTAAGAGCGATGCGGCTCAATAGGCACCTGAAACTCTAAGAAACAGAGGCTTGATAACTAGATAAATCAAAAGAATCGATTTTTATGCTTATGGTTCAAAATATGTACAATTCTCAGTTTGATCCATCAAGAGTTACGAGCCTGAGAATTTGCTCAACTTTCAAACACGGGGGAAAACAACCACCGAAACCTCAGTGGATCTAATGAAAATCACACCGTGAGATGCATATATCCGAGAACCCTAATGTAGAGGTTTTTAATAAGCTACTATATACAAAATATGGTTTGCATTTTTTTCCAAGAAGAAGATTACGGAATGTGGTTTATTTGGTATTTTTTTTTTCTCAGGATGATCGTATCGAAGTCAGAGATCTAGAGAGATTGAGAGAGGGTCATTTGATCGAAACCCTACGTTTCTTGTGTCTCTTTTTAAGTGACCAAAATATTGAAGTGCAGCTATCCTCCCTCCGATGCCCACTTTTTTCCCCAAAGTCGCCCGAGATCAAATTTTGAGATGGCAATTTAGTTCAGCTAAGGTCGAGAGATCTAATACTATGTCTTTGAGGATGACGTGACCTCCTACAGTCCCCTTGGGGAAAGGGCTATTAGCTGTGAACTTTGTATTTTTTGTTTACATAGAGTATTGATTATTGGAATATGCAATCTTTTTCGGGAAGGGAGTATTATTTCTGGTGGGGCGGGGGTTTATAATGGGAGAATTTTCCATGAAGTTTTTTTTTGTGGGGAACGGGGATCTTCCGTGGAGGGGATCAGATTTCCCGATTATTTGCAGAAAAATCAGAATTAAACAAAATAGTTCTGAAAGTAAGGCGCAAACCTTAAATTTAAAACGAGCAGAAATATTACGCAATTAAGGGGTGTCCCCTCCTCAACACCTCGCTCCTTACAATTATTTTCTACTTACTTTGCCCCTATGTTTCAGTAGATCATTCTTACATATTGAAGAAAAAATCAAACTGTAGCCTAAGAGCGAGTATTGAGGAAGGGGGGCAACCCCATTACAACTGATAATTTCTGTTCGTTTTAATTTTTATATTTGCTCCTTAGTTTCTGTTGAAAATATTACTTTTTTATTTAATAGCAATGATGATTATCTTTACAATAGTCGTCCTTAATCCGTCGAACCTGCCCTACCCTCGCACCTTTTTTCTCATTTGACGCTTAAAAAATTGGAAAGAACTACAATTTCCCCCTGGAAATATTGTTTGGTCCGTCAACGGGTCAAATTATCCGTAAGAACCTTCCTCGGAAAATGTCCAACAAATCCTCTCGTCTTCTAAATGCCCAATTTCAGAACCATACTTGACCTTGTTTAGAGACCTCTCTTCCTATTCTTCCCGAACTTTTTTCATCTGTGGAAAATGCAACTTCGTCTTGGCTATTCTAATTTTTAACATTTTCACTGCATCCACTATCTTTACTACAATACTACCCAAGTAAGTTTAAGCTTGATTGTTTCTTCTCATTACATTTACCTTTTCGCCTTCATTTATTCTTAGTCTAACGACTCGTCTTTTTAACAATAATTTTTCAAATTTATTCTTGTACCGTTATCTTCTTAATATCTGCAAACATCATTCATTTTGTCTTCCTATTTGATACCATGCTCTCCTCATAGCTTTGCCGTGTTCCTTAGACAAAAGTCCATCATAGATCCATAAACGGGATAGAATGCGGCCCTGTTTAACTCCTGATTCAAACCGAAACTTACTACCGTAACCGCAGCCAAATTGTCTTGGTACTTATTAGTAATCACTTTATATGCCTTATTCTGGTCTCCCATACAGAAGTATTTCCTTCACTAAGCGCTTCTATCGATTGGAGTCAAACAACGCCTGTTCATAATCTATCAAATCAGTTCGTGGTAATGTAAGTAAGGAGCGACCCTGCTCAATTAGTAACCGAAACTCTAAAAAATAAATTTTGAATACCCTTAGATACATCAAAAGAATCAGCTGTTTATGTTGATTTTCCAAAATATATAAGTTTCATCAAGTTTAGTTTTTACCCCATCAAAAGGTACACGCCTGAGAAATTTGCCTTATTTTTGAAAAAAGGGGAAACACCCCCTAAAGGTTCAGACCTTCATGAAATCACACCGTCAGATTAGCGTATCAGAGAACCCTCCAATAGGAGGTTTTCGAGCTCTTATCTGAAAAAAATATGTGGATTTTGTATTTTTTTAAAACGGAAGAAAGATCACGATGCGTGTTTCTTCGTTTGTTTTTTGAGTTTTTTTTCCAGGGTGATCGTAATCGACCCAGTGGTCCTAGAATATCGAGGGAGGGCTCCTTTAACGGTAAATTAAAAAAGTTCTAGTGCCCTTTAATGACACAAAATATGGGGGGCACTTGCGCCTTTCCCACGCTCTTTCCCCAAAGTCACCCGATCAAAAGTTGAGATATGCATTTTGTTCAGCCGTAGTCGCCAATATAATAACTATGTCTTTGAAGATGATGATTAATCCCACAGTTCCCTGGGGGAAAGGGCTGCAATTATGAACTTTGCCCCAATGTTTACATATAGTCTTGGTTTTGGGAAAGTATACCGACGTTTTCACTGGGGATTTTTTCCTGTAGTGGGGGGTGGGTGGCGTGGTGTCGGTGGTTCTCGGAGGATCTTTCCACGGAGGAAGGATTTTCATGGGGGTAATGGACATTTTCTTTCTATGAAGGTGCGCCCGGATTTCCCAGCCTTATTTAAAAAAACGACTGGAAATTAATTAAAAAAAGACAAGTTTTTCAACCGAAAAAAACGCAATATCAGAACTTAAAACGAACAGAAATTATTACGTAATGAGGGTTCCGCGCCCTAGTCCAATAACTTCGCTCCTTTTACGCTTAAGTTTTGAACAAAATTTGAACTTAACGTAAAGAGCGAGGTATTGACTTGGGAGCGAACCTCCTAGTATACGTAATAGAAAACCATAACGAATATAGAATTCGTTACATAATTAATTCGTAGTTATATGCAGATTTATACTAATTAAAACGTCATAAATAAAATTAAGCAACTTTCGAGGAAGCCATTAACCAAAAAAAAGTAAATTTATATGCGAATTTATTTTAATTTATTCTGTACATTTGGAGCCGAAATCAAGCACCTGCATTAATTCAAAAACCTTTAGAAATTAATTGAAAACAAGTTTTTTTTTTAACTGAAAGTAAGGAGCGACATTAACACTTTAAAACGACAGAAATTATTCCGTATATAAAAGTAGCTGTCCCCCCTCCTATGCCTCGCTCTTTACGCTAAAGTTTGACTCTATCTCACAACTTTATTTTTAAAACAAATAAAAACTTTAGCTTAAAGCCGAGCGTTGAGGAGGGACAGCCCCTTTCTATACGGAATAATTTTTTGTTCGTTTAAGTTTTAATGCGCTCCTACTTTCAGTTAACAAAAAACTTGTTTTTTTATTTACATAAACTAATGTTAAAATATTTTGGTGATTCAGGCACTTCTCAATTCTCCATCTAAAAGGGAAATTTTTTGATGACAACATTCTCTCTCCTTCCTAAGAACCATGATGTTTCTCTAAGCTTTATCTACTGCTTCTCTAGTCTAGAAAATATCATCATACTAAGTAAATCGCTTCCTAGAGAAACGAACCTAATGCCTCTATCATACCACATTCATTCTTATTACCTTTCTTATGAAATGTGTCTTATTAAAAGGTTTTCCTAAATCGCCAGGTAATTTCCCTTTTTTCCACAAAACTATATTCATAATCTTCAGTAATTTATCCTCGTAACTTCGCACACATATTTTAAAAATATCATTTACCACATATCAGCTTCCTGAGTGCTAAGTGTTTTTTTTTTTTTTTTTTTTTTTTTTTTTAAAAGAACTCTTTAGCTCTTCTGGCGCAAAATAAGTCTTACGTTTACTTCCGAATTGTCAATACAATGTTTGTTCTTTTTATGGTCATTTCCAGTAATTACATTATGTTTTTCACGCATTGTCCAATGCGTTTTGCTCTTTCCCTTAACACTTTCCTTAGCGTTGATTGATGTCCCGTTCCTGTGTTTACCTGGACAAGTCCAGATAACTACTCGTCTCAGTTTCTTAATATGCCTAATACTATTTTTTTTTATTCTTATTGCCACATGGCTGCTATCTTTTTTTTTTTTTTTTTTTTTTTTAGATTATTCACAATTTCATTTCATCCATGGTCTTCACTTTTTTCACTTTCTTAGTTTTCATTTTTCGATGGTTTTCTCTGTTTCTCTTACATTCGTCTTATTCCACTCAAATTGTTTTGTTCAAATCCCCTCCTTTTGTCTACCTTAATGCTCAATGTCTTTTTTACTAATATATTAGCTGCTAAAAAAGACTTCTAACTAGAAAAGAAAAGCGTTTATTGGAATTGTGTCAAACAATATATTTCCTAAAAACTAAATAAATGTTTAATTGAAGTAAAAAATAAAATGGCTATCTCAAAATTTTTAATCAATTGTCTTTTGGAGGCTATGGTGGGGAG